>JAWNPP010000151.1:600000-1172500 GCA_035047445.1 Drosophila siamana | reverse complement strand
AGAAATTTGTAATACTTTTTGTTCACTTTTTTATTGCTACATATATTCCCTGCAAAGGGAATTCGTGTTCACAGCACTTTAAAGTTTACTTAACAGCCATAGGCCAAGTTTCGTAATTATGCTGCTAATTTTGAGGCACGATGCGATTCGTTTCCCCTCTGCAGACTTGCGCTTATTTAATATGCCACACAACTTTGGCAGCGGTCGCGACTTCAATGGAGGAACGTGAAGGCAAATTGAAAAGCCTGAATGGACCTGCGGTATATCGTTCAGGTGTAAGCAAAGCAACAAGAAGCTCAAACAAAAGATGTATTTCGATTGCGTGCAGCTGGAGAGATTCTCGAAGTTTCAGGTTTTGTGGGCAAAACGGAAACGCTTGCCAAGATTTATCGTGCGTCCATTACAAGCGGAAATTAAGCGCGGCAGGTCACCGGGCGACGCAAAGCTACCAAAGGCGAGCAAGCGAGCGTGCGTGAAAGCGTTTTCCCGGCACAACATTCCCGGTTCCCAGTCCCATTCCCATTCCCTTGTTCTAGGTACCTCGGCCATAAAGCAACAGACGAACCCCAACCCGAAATACCGACTGGCCAAAGCAAAGCTATTGTTTCTCGACGTGGCCATGACACAACGCTGCCACGATGCTGCTGCCTCGACTATTCCAGTCACGTGGCACGCAACGACAACTTGGGATTTGTTAAGTGGCGCGGCATTTTGATGCACGGAATGTTTAACGCCAGCCTCCCTCACTCCAGCACTCGCCCACACACACACACACACACACAATTCAGGCTTCTTCTATACATACATATTTTCATTTTTCTTGGGCATTTGCTTATATTTTTTCCCTCCCATTTTTTTAGAGCATTGTCCTGTCACGTGTTGCGGACATTTTGCACATAACTTGTTTTAACATTTATTACCAACTTCCGTTGGCCATGTTGTGCTTTTGTTTTTTGCCCCGTTTACTTTTAGCTCACAGCTCACCTTGTGGTGGTTAACGGCATTTGGAAATCAAGCAGCCATTATGCTCGGGGTAAGCGGGGGGAGGTGGGTTTTTTGGGGCAGACATCAGTCAGCCATGGCTGATTCGATTTTCCGATGTGTACCTTTTGCTTTTTAGTGATTGAAATCGCACATTTTTAAGTGAAAAAGCGCACACAGAAGTGCACTCAATCATTCGTCACGTGATTCGTTGCCAGTTCCCATCGCCGTCGCCGTCGAGTAGTAGGAACAGCAGCAGGAGCAGGAAGTGAAGCGTAGGAAGCGGAGGAAATGGCGCAATAGTTGTGGAGGGAGAACGGAGGATTGAGTGCTATTTCTGTCAGTGCTTCTACGGCTTATACAGCCGTGTGAAAAGTGTTGGAGCGCGGCTGTGTTTATATAAAAGATTACGTCATTGTCGGGGGAAAGTGATTGGTGGAGGAGGTGGTCGAAGGGGAGGGGGAGGGGAAAGCGGAAAAACAAAGCGGCAGTCGAACAGCATTTGGAAATGGAGTCGCTTTGGGGTATCGCTCCGGCTTTTGTAAGCGATGCGATAATGGCACGTAAATGTTGTTGAATGCGAAATCAATAGGAAAACAGCTTTAAAGAAAATGAAAATCGCTGGCGGAAATATCGCCGTCCTCTCTCCCGCCCCGTTCCGTCCTGTCTCGCGACGTCTCTGTTTGCCAATAAAAATTTAAAACCAATAGCGAAAAACTTTTGTGCCAAAGTTTTCTAATTTTCGCATTATGAAAATTATCTGTAGAGGGTCTCGAAATTCCACACCCAGCTGCACCCCCACCCCCTCGGACTGTAAAAAAAAGGACCAAAAAGTAATTTCGAGGGCTGCCCATTTGCGTGAGGAGTTGGAGTGCTTTGGGGTTCTCCGGCTGTTGTTGCTGTGGCACAAAGAGCCTACAAATGGCACAGGCGACAAATGCCGCAAAGCAGAATGGACGAAAAATTGATGTGGCAACACGACAACAAAAGAGAAAAGAGAGCGAAAAGAAAGAAAAAATGTGAATGGAGGGAAAATCCGTGAAAACTTTTCCATTAAGAAAATTAACTGAGATTAAGTGTGGCGCATGTTTTAACTGAGTGAAACTTTTCCTTCGCACACATTTTTTGGGTTGCAACAATTTCAGGGCATTTAGGCATTTGTCACACACAGACAATTTCGCAGACAGCCTCGCTCGGCGCTATAGTCGAGGTTAGGCCGCAAGAACCGGATGCGAACCCTGCGCCACACACAATAACGGATGTGGATGTGGATGTGGATGTGGATGGGGATGTGCTTCCCAACTCGACACCCAGCGCAGTGGGAATGAGGCTGCTGCTGACGACGACTGGCTTCCACAATGAGGCGCACTTTGCTTGTTTGGAGCTGCCGTCGATACTAATCTAATTTTATTGATATTGACACAATTTCTGCAGATTTCCGCATAAACATAAAAACAGAGGCGGGGTCGAAGTAACGCTAAGCTTCAAGTAGCAACGCAATGTTGACTACAATAGTAGCTACAACAACAACAACAACAGCAAAAGCAGTAACAACAATAAGATCAACAGCAACAGCAGAAACAACAACAATAACTGTCTTGAGAGCTACTGCCAAACAGATGAAATCCAATAACGCTGGCTTTAGGATAGCAAAGGAAAACAAGTCACTGAATATGTGGGAAACTCCTATAACTCGAAAACTTTAAGTTCTAAAACTTCGCGAAAGTGAATTATCTTGTTAAAAATGAATTAGTTCAGATTTTGCATTAGATTAACTACAAAACTACACAAATATCGACATGCAAAATAAAATATGAATATAAATTGCACTTATTGTCTTTAAAATATACATATTTATACTCCATCAAAATTTGTTTTTCTTAAAACTCTGCGATTGTTGTTGCCTGTTCGTTAATAAAAACGATATTCTATGAACTGCTGCAGCTTTTATATCAATTTTCCTAACTGCTCAATTGCTTTAATCAGCTTTAGTTTCAAGTAGACATCACTTACATACACGCCTCTATCTTCTACATATCTATCTGTACACCAACATATGTATTTCTTGATTGTTTTTTTGCGTGTATTTTATGATATCACTGGCGCTGTTATTAAATTACTCACCATTTTCTCAATGATAACCGGAAAGTAGTTATTTCAAAAAGGCTTCAAATCCATTGATAAGTAGACCGCAAAATCGCAATACTATTAATTAAATGGAATGCTCACACAGTTGTCTGCAAGTAAAATAATACAAATATTAAATAAATGGAAAATAAACCATGAACTGAATGAAGAATTGTGCTACCATTGAGTCGAATTGTTTGTTGTGTAATTAAGGCAACTGCAGTCAAGACAAGATGCTCAAGCTGAAATTACAACTGGAGTTAAGGCCCGAAATGGGGTTTGAAGGTTTTGTGCTTTGTGCTCGACGTTGGGGTTGCAGCTATTTGCGAGGTGAAGCCACACAAGGCGAAGGCCTAGGCAACATAATCGCCAAAACGTGCGGCAATTACATGAAACTGTGGAAATTGAATGCCAAATAGCAGCTGCCTCAACTGCCTCGGCTGCCTTAGCAAATTCAATTAACAGCGGGAGGGAAACGAGACACGTGCCGGGCTATAAAAACAACAAACTACTCGAGTGAAGAGCCCACTCAGCTGTCGATTGGATCAACGAGATGGCCAGCTTAACGCGTCTAGTTCCGCTCACTTTGCTGTCACTTCTACTCACAGCTCAAGCGCACGCGTGGAGCACTCAACAGGAGTATAGCGACGCGGAACCGGAGGACGAGGAAGAGCTGATGGCGCAGCGCTGGCAAGTGAGCTACGAGCAGTGGCAACGTCAGTGTGCAACGTATGAGCAGAGCTCAACCGGCGTTAGCACACGCATCGCTCGCGGAGAAGCCGCCGAGCCGGGCATGTTTCCGCATCAGGTGGCACTGTTGCTGCAGCTATACAACGGCACGCTGCGGCAATGTGGCGGCTCGCTGATCAGTCTGCAGTTCGTGCTGACCGCAGGCCACTGTCTAACAGATGTCATGGCTGCCAAGATCTACTTGGGTGCCACAACGTATGCGAATGCCACAGCAGCCGAGGCGACATTCGAGGTGCAGCACGACAGCTTCAATGTGTACCCAGACTATTTGGGATTTGGTGGCTATCATGACCTGGCATTGATACGTTTGCCGCACGCAGTGGCGCCCACGAAACGTGTGCAACCCATTGCGCTGGCTCGTCGCTTCATGCAACAGTCGCTGTTGCAGGCCCAATTAGTGAGCACAGCGGGCTGGGGCGCCACTACCGATGCACCGATGAACAGCACACGCAGCCCAGATCAAGTTGGTGAGCTGCAATATGCGAATGTAAAAGTGCTGGAGCAGCAGCGTTGCATTTGCAGCTTTCTGCCGGGTTTGGTCAATGCCAAGCGACACATTTGCACCGACGGCCAGGGCGGTGTGGGTGCCTGTCAGGGGGATTCGGGGGGTCCGCTGGTGTATCGGTGGCGCAATGTCAGCTATTTGATAGGTCTAACCTCGTTTGGTAGCGTTATGGGCTGCGAGGTGGATGCGCCCACCGTGTACACGAGGATAACTGCCTATTTGGAGTGGATTATGGACGAAGCGGGCATCGAGCAGTCAACAGTCAACAGTCAACAGTCGACAGTTGACAGTCAACTAAATGCAATTAACGCCTAATTGTTGGCCATTAATTGCTTAACAATATAGCCAGCAGCGTCTGGCCCGAGCAGGAGCAGGAGCACGTCCTGGGCACGACAATAAAACCAATTAAATCGACACTCACAAACGAGACCGAGTGTGGAACTCAACTTTTGCTTCCAGTTGAATTTTGGGGTTGCTCTTTTATGGCTCCAAATGGAAATTGTAGGCAATAAATAACAATAAACAGTGAAATCGAAATCGTTATCGACACACCGACCAGGCCGAAATACTTGGGAAAAAACTCTATGTTTTCCCCATAAAAATGCCAGAAACAAAATAAAGAAATGTTGCAATTAAATTTGTCTTCCTTCCTTATTATTTTTTTTTTTTTTTTTGTTTTTGTTGGGTAGCCCAATCGACTAATCGGCTTTAATTGAGCATTTTGAATAGGCGATTAACCGCAGTTTTGTGGCCAGTTTCATTGTGCACAAAATCCGCCTCGACAATAGTCGCAATCACGCGGCGAGCGTTGATAAATACAAATAAATGGGCAAACAACTTTTGTGGTCAGAGTGCCGGGTCTCAGCAAGTTTAATAATAAATGAAATGCGAACGCAAACACATAAACAAATACCAATATCAATAAAACGAATATATATTATGTTATTAGAAATAAAGAAAAATAATTATCAGTCTTATGATTGCGAAATCTGGCCAAGGAAGAGACTCCACAGGCAGTGGGCATTTGAAGGCCAAGAATGCATTTACTTAGTTCATAGATCTGGGTTGCGATTGGTATTGATCTTGAAATCGCAACGGAACTGACAGCTCAATGTCTCCAATGATAAGATAGAGAGATAGTTGAGGGCATGAGCATCAAAACTAAGACCATTTAATGCAGCCCACTATCGTGTATCGCACGTCGAGAGCAAAACAAACTTTGCTCAGCTTTGCTTTTTGGTTTCACCTAATGCGATTGTATTAAATGGCAAAGGCTTCCAAGTTGACATCCTATCGGATTAATAGCGCCCCAAAAAAACCCAAAACGCGATTGTGTAGAAAAACATATTTCGTTAAATTTAGAAACTTTAAAGCAAAACAAAACGAAATCAATTCGAAAGCTGATGGATTTGAAAGAGATTGTCACCGTAGCTGCCTGCCAAACTGGCTACTATCTCGTTTTATATCGCCTACCGTTCGAGAAGTGCTCAAATTATTTCGTGATAGGTGATAAGACACTGGCTGGAACGTTGACATTGTCTTGGTGGACGCCGTGACCAGGCGGCTAGTGACGTGTGCCAAGATATCTAATCAGCCGCGTCTTTCGACTTTCGTCTGAAATGCAGGCCATATTTCGATTAACCAGGCCTGCCTGCCTGCTATATAAGGGGCCGTGTTTGGTTGGTTCGGCACACAGTTGACTAACTGCTAAGCTAATCAACATGAAGTTCCTGATCATTCTTACCTTGGCCGTGGCCGCTTCGGCTTTCCCCGAAGGCGAGCTGGTGCACCGCAACCGTGTGATGCCCGTCATGGACAACATTGAGGGTCGCATCACCGGTGGATCGCAGGCTGCTGTCGGCCAGTTCCCCTACCAAGTTGGTCTCTCCCTGAAGGTCAGTGCTCTGTCCTCCGCCTGGTGCGGTGGCTCTCTGATCGGCAACCAGTGGGTGTTGACCGCCGCTCACTGTACTGATGGGTAAGTCCAAAAACCACCACGATTGTGTGTGTGTGTGTGTGTGTGCTAATTCTTTGTTTTGTCTGTTTTCGTTGCGTTTTGCAGCGTTCAGTCTGTGACCGTCTACTTGGGTGCAACCGTTCGTACCTCCCCCGAGGTTTCCGTGACCGCCAGCAGCATCATCATCCACTCTGGCTGGAACAGCAACAACCTGAAGAACGACATCTCCCTGCTGAAGATCCCCAGCGTTTCCTACTCCAGCAAGATCAAGGCCGTCCAACTGCCCGCTATTGCCAGCTCCTACTCCACCTATGCCGGTGAAACTGTCATCGCCTCCGGCTGGGGCCGCACTAGCGACTCATCCAACAGCGTTGCCACCAACCTGCAATACGTCGACTTGACTGTGATCACCAACTCCGTCTGCGCCAACACCTACGGCACTTCCATTGTGACAGCCACCAACGTTTGCGTCGCCACCACCAACGGTAAATCTACCTGTAACGGTGACTCTGGCGGCCCATTGGTGCTCAAGTCTAACAATGTCCAGATCGGTTTGACCTCGTTCGGTGCTGCTGCCGGCTGCGAGAAGGGCTACCCAGCTGCGTTCACCCGTGTGACCAGCTACTTGGACTGGATCAAGAGCCAAACTGGCATCTCCGCTTAAAGACCAGGAACTTCAAAAACACTGTGCACATCAACAATAAAAGCTTCTAACGAAATTCCATCCTGTGTTTTCTACCATCCCCCGTACACACACACACACACACACAAATGTGCCTCAATAGGCAAGAGAAATTTCGTCGCGCACATCAAAAGTTTAAATTGACATTATTCGACAATTGCAAGTGTTTTAGCATGTAAATGAGGGGCAAGCAGAGTGTGACGAGGGGAATAACGCGACATGGCAGCACCTGCCACAAGCGGCGGCAACACATGCGCCATGCACATAAGTTTTCATTAAAATTCATTAAATTTGCACGGCGACGCAATAAAAGAAAACGCCAAAGAAAACATCAACAACAAGTGCGGCAACAAACGAAATCAACAGGGAACAACGAAAAAGTTGTTAGCAAGTGAAAGTGGGCGTGGCTGGCTGACAATATGTCAACATTTAAATTATTACATCGCATTTAAATAATGGCAAAAGTTTTCGCTCTTTTTTATGAGTGTTTTCAGTTTGTTTTTTTCTCTTTTCATCTTTCTTTTTTTTTTGCTATTTTTAATTTGAAGCCAAGTTTTTGTTCAATTTAAGATCGCTTTGCAGCAGTGCGAAAAATCGTAAAAGTCATGACCATAGAAGCGAAATAAATATTCAAATTTAACAATCTCATCCAAGTGCACAAAAGGCGCGCATGAATATGCAAAGAAAATGTTGTCCAACAATGAAGTGCTTGGCCGCACACTCACCATATTTGGTTAGGATACTCGTTAAAGGAATGGGCACTTCAGACACACACATATGCTGCTGCTCCTGCTTTTGCTGTTGCTGCGGTTTGAATAGAAAGCATTTACTCAACGACGTCCAACGACGACAAAAACTCGCAAAGTCAGTCAGTGAAAGCGGCAAAAAGCAGCAGCAGCTGAGCTTGAAAGTGGATGCGGAAGTGCACTCAGAAAAAAAGCACATAAAACCAAGCAAAAATCGGGTTTTTAACAATCATTTGGGGTAGTAAATCAGTCAATTCAATGAGGAATAAAGAAAGTTTCGCTAGGTGAGCTAAGGCTTTAACTCGGCAATCGAGCAAAAATATTGGTTAATGCGTAATAAAATCAATCTGTCTCTCATATTTGTGTCATTTAACTAAAAAACATAAAATAAATTTTGAAAAATTAACCAAACTTGTCATAGACTTTGTTTACTCTACAGCAATCAATCAATCAACCAAAGTTTTCAATCATAGAAAATCTTGACAACACTCGATAGGTTAAGATAATTAGCTAGTAAATAATTTATTGTTATTTCTGTTAAACAGAGAGAAAAAAGAGTCAGTAGAAAATGTTTCGTTTTCTTCGAGTGTAATAACTTTAAATATCAAAATGCAGAGTGCTGCTAACTGAGTGCGGGACCGGCCAAGCTGATAAATGTTTGCATTGCGCAAATTTATGACAGCAGCAAAAAGTTGCACTCGTATTTTGTGGCTTAGATATGACAAAATATCGCACATATCCAAAAAGTTACAATACGAGTGTGTGCACAGCATAGTTCTTTGTGTGTATACTGCTGAGTAAACGAGTGTGAGTGAGTGTGTGTGTGTGTATGTGAAAAGTTAGTTAAAATGTCAAAGCAGGCAATTTGACGTGCATGTTCCTCGTTCCCTCTCTCTCTCTCTCTCTCTCTCTATCCTTGTCTTTCTGTCTAAATGGGTTACTCATACGACGCGTGGGCTAGCAGCGTTTATTGGAAAAGTTTTTTATTTAAATTCCACTTTGTCCAGTCACAAATTCAGTTGCAATTGCAATTTTGCAGTTTCCTGTTTGCAGCTCTGATTGAATTGCTTGCGTTTCTTTTGGCTTCGCTTGGGTTTCTTGGCCCACAAAACTTGGTTCATTGCACACGTTTAATTTCGACATTTCTCATGACATTTTGTGGCTTTTAGGTCAGCTGGCAAGTCACACATCTTACTACTATTATTCGATTTGATGATTTTATATTTGTATTTATGCTTGCATTATGTCCGTCACCTGTGGAAGGATTTGGTACGACGAGATTGAGGTCAGCAATTTGACCCAAAATTGTTGGGAATCCTGTAACCAATCAATTATTTAGCCAGTTGCTTGCCAGGTAATAAAACCAATTTGGATTCGATATATATACACATACACTCGTCGATATATATAAAGTTGTTGCCGCACAGCAAAATCAATTAACAAAGAGGCAGCTCATCAATTATACGAGCACCAGTCTCTTCCACACATGTCTGACGGCGTGTGTGTGTGGGTGTGTATATGCATGTGTGTGTGTGTGTAAAACTTTCTGACTGAAGAGTCAATGCAATGCTGGCTAACAAATCGCAGTCGATTCAAAGCAATCGAGTTAATTAACGATTTTTGGATGGGCAACTAGTCGGCTACATAATTAATTAAGTTGAAACAGACACACAAAAAAAACCGAGGTATCATGCTCGTATAAGTGAGAGTGAGACGAGAATTGCAAGGACAGCAAATTATACACACATATAGGCACACCAATACGCATAAAAGTTACAAGTGTGTATTGCTAATTGGCTGCAGAGGCTGATGGTCAAAAGGGGTTGTTCCAACTGCTAGAATTGTAAGAAGCTTGATCCCTCTGTGCGTCGCCATTGTTATGACCCCAAGCCACATTGTGCATTTTAATACACCGCTCAATAATAATGATTATGATAATGATATTGATGCAGCATGAGTGGCAACTTTTGGACAGAGACTGTCTGTCTGTCTATCTTATCTCTATATAAGGCAAGCCAACGATTAGAAATCAAGCACGACGCTATGACGAGGCGAAACTATTGCCAGAAAGTTGACCAAGTCGTAGTTTGCAGTTTTAGTCAACTCACAAAAGTCATTACCATGACTTTTTGCCTGTGACACTTTGAGTGATGTCTGTGTAATTAGCTACCACACAATTACTTATAAGCAGCGAGAAAGAGATGAAGAGTCAGCGTTTGAGAAAGGGAGATAGCCAAGAGCACTTACTCTCAAGTTCCTTGTATATTAAACGTGCTGTCACTAGCGCTGACAGCCGACACAGAAAGTGTTTCTAGCAAAGGCCTCGGCCTGACAAAACACACATACACATATGTGTGTGTGCTTAGAGTATCACACACTTAATTCATTTAACTCAAACATTTTCATTTATTTATCGCATTATTCCGACTTTACCCTATTGCACAGAATTTCTTTTTTCTTTTTTTTTTTGGGGCTAATGACTTCCTGCTTTTGCCAACGCGCACAGCTTCCGGCTGAAGTCCCCACACAAAGCAGGCACAGAGCTCACATGTATATAAGTGAGTTGGAAACTAACTGACACCCACACACATACATACACACACACACTCTCATACTGAGGCTCATTGAATGTTTTTGGCATGTTGCCCGGCTCGCCACCATTATTTCTGGTAACAAGATAATTGTATAATGAAATCCAAACAACACTTTGGCTTGACTTGTCTGCGGCGCCGACGTCAACGACGCTGTCGACGAGGACGATGAGAATGACGAGGGCGTTGGAAGCTGCCTGGTTGGCTGACAGACAGCCAGATGCTGGAATCCTGGCATTCCGACTCTCTACATCCGAACCCGAAACCATGTCCATGCTCAACCACTTCAACTTCTACAACAATGACTTGACGGCAAAGTTCGCCGTTTTTTCCCCAAACAGTTCACACAGAAGACAAAGACTTTTGTTGATGGTTTCGGTATTTATACCCGCTATACATAAGTAAAAGGGTGCTACAACTCTGTGCCAACGGGAAATGTATGTAACATGCAGAAGGAGACAACACCATCGCTTTTGATATAGAGTTATGACAATATAGCCTCGTTCGTTCAAATAACGAAACCCGCCAAATTTTAAATCTACAATCTAGAATCTTGATACGCAATCATACATTATGTAAATGATTCCTATAAATGTGGCTAGGATCGGAAGAAAAAGTCTAAGCAATTGATCAACATGTATTTTAAATCAATTCAGCTGTGGTAATATACTATATTTTTATGTTAGTCAAATGTTTGTTTTATTTTTAATCAAATGATTATGTATATTATAATATATATATTTTGAGGTATTTTTAAAGAATGTCAACAATAGAGACCGGTAGCAAGTATCTCACAGTCGAGCACATTCGACTTTAATATTCTCAATTGTTTTTCCTTGAGTTTTTGACTTGTTTTGCCGGCAATTGAGTGGCAATACATTTGCTTTCGATGGGCTATACTCGCATTGAACAAGGCTTAAAGCTCATTTCATGCCAGACACCAGAAGTAAAGGTCAACCAGCTTAAAATCTAAGTAGAGCTTGCAAACTAATGAAAGTCAGTATGTAGCAATTGCAAAGTCAAATAACTAATTGCAATGCAAAGCAAATAATTGTCTATTTGTGCATAGAGCATTTTGTAGCGTAATATGAGTATGCCAACAAACACATTTGCCAACTAATTCAGCTTGCTTTGAGATTTTCCTTTTCTTAGCTACGTTTCTTGTTTAATTTTGTTTTGGTTTCTTTTTGTCGCTGAAAATGCTTCGTCATGCTCTGATTCTTTTGTTTCTGTGTGCCGTGCTTTTGTTTTGTTTTGTTATGTTGTTTTGCTTCCCGGCGAGTGACAATTGATTGACAGCAAAAGTTAATGGCTTAAGTGCTCAGACACAGGACTAACATATATAAGAATAAAGAATAGTCATATATCTACTTGGCTTACGTGTTCGAGTCTATATTGATAACTCGGCAAAAGTTGCGCAAAATAATTGAAACATTTTCGTTGTAAGTATTAAAAAGTTGCCACTGACAAGAGAGCGTATCAAGTAGAAATCACACACACACACACACACACACGTACACGTACACTCGAGTACATATGCAAAGACACTCAGAGGCAATGCCATTACACAGTCGAATGGCAGCCATCGTTCAAGAGAAAAAATAATACACGTTGCCTCTCAAATTCTCCCTCTGGCAGGGCACAAAATAAAGACATAAAGCAAACAAATGCCACGTCGAGAAAGAGAAATAGAATAGGATGGAGGATGGAAGCATGTAGAATGGCAAAGGGAGTAGTCGAGAGAGGAGAGGGGAGGTGGGGTATGGGCGAGGAGTGAGCAGCAGGTGGATACCCAACTGTTTGGCTGGCTGGCATTCGAGTAGCTTTTAGTGCGTTCAAGCAGAAAAATATATAGAAAACAATATACCGAAATTACAACAAAAGCACCACATGAGCAAAGCAAGAAAACAAGCAAAATATTGGCAAACAAAATGCTCATAAGCCATAAACCATTTTCCAACCAAAAAGCAGCACAATATATACAAACACACAGATATATTTGCATGCTAAAATTTGATGAGTAGTTATATTTCATTTTACGAGAGAAGCAACTGCTGTACAAAGTTTTTTTTTCTTTTTTAAAATAACGTTCATAATAAAGTTGTAACAAAGGCTTTACATTTCAGAGTCGTATAATGAAATGGCAGAGAAGTGCATTAAGCTGCTCTTTGATAATATTTAATATTAACTATTTGCATTGCACAAAAGATCAGACAGCAGAAGACTGCAATTTTGGTTTGCTTTATTGTTGCATGCATTATTGTTGTACCTCCGTCAGCACCCAGCTGCAAATAAGGAAGTAAGCAAGCTATCGATGCGCCCAGTGCCAATCATTTTGCATGCGCCAATAAGCTGAGCTGTGTCTTGAGACTGGGACACGTATTTACCTCGCTATTCCTGGCAATCGATGCGAGTAAATCCCTCAATTTCGCATAGACATTCCAAGGCGCTCCCAAATCCAATTGTCGACTAGACAAAAAATGCAAAAATAAAAAAATAGCAGGCAAAGGATACAGAAACTTCGAGCACAATAAAAACCGTCAGCCGAATGGCTCAGAACCTATTGAAAGGGATTTGTTTGTATGCCTGAAATGTATATACATATATATATGTATATGTATTTATATTTATATTTACATTCAAAAATCTTTTTTATATGCAAAAAGTCAGCGCTATTTGCTTATTGATAGCAAACAAAGAATAAACGGACAAAAAAGGAAACTCAAATATTTGGATGACAGTCGCAGTACCAAGGCATTGATATCAATGCGAAATATTACAAAGTTTGATCCCCGCGCATAAAATTTAATGCCAGCCACTTGTGTTTGTCGTCTGCGCCTCGGATTTGAGTCAAAAAAAATATTGGCAGTTATTCAAAGCCGTTTTACTGTCAAGCCCAACAACTGACAGCCGAGCATGTACTATATATATGGGTAATAAGCGTCAAAAGGATATTGCAACAGTCAAAATGAGAAATTCCGCAAGTGAGAATTCACGATCGTCCATCAAAAATATTTAAAACATTTATATTTATTTGAAGAGTTTTAATAAAATCATTTTCGTAGTTGCATTTTATTTTCAATACCTCAAAAATCTTGCTAATATTGCATTTTGGCAGACTCTGCACTTCCTCTGAACTTTAGAGCTCATGCTGGTTAGCTTCAAGTTGCTCATATATTGACAAGCTGAGCTAATGAGAATTGCGCTCAGGTATTCAGGTCCGACAAGCAGCTGTGCCAATAAAACTTTTTCAATATGGAATGCATTAAAAACCGAGTTAAAAATTGCGACAAAAAGTTTTTGACCAGTTGTTGCACTGCAGCACCTAAGAGGCAACTGCATGTCACAAGGCTTAACTCACACACACGCAGTGTGTGATTTGTTGAGTATGTGCTTAAATCATGTGCGGCAACAAATTGCTGCTGAAAAGTTTTAAAAATGCATTTTACGCCAGTTGAAACGACGTGCGAGCAACATCTTGAGACAAGACAGCAATATGCTTTGGGTCTGACGCAACCTGGACTGCGCATCATCGTCGCAAGCAAACATCACGACCATCAGCAGCCGAAGGAACATTGATAAATGCATTACTCATACGACCCGTTGTAATGATTAATGAGAAAACTGCCGTTGACAAGCAAGAAGGCGCCCAACAATTTTGAATTATAGCCGGAAATGGAACTAGCTATTCAAGTGGCAATGTGATAAGTCATCAAGGAATGCCCGGTCAGGTCAGCTGTGCCAGACAGTTGTCATTAATTCTGGTCAACAAGCGCCAAGCAGCTCCAACCAGCCAAGCTGACCACAGATAGAAGCGAACGACAGGACGACGAACGACAAAGGACGGTCATTTCACGATGACAATTTAACGCAACAGTGCAAAGTTTTCTATTTGACAACAACAATGGGCCGACGGCAAATAAATGTAATGAAAAAGCAGCCAAAAACATCCACAGCACGAGTGGAATGTTGCGTCCAGAGAGCGTAATCGATGCGGCTCACATTAGGTTGCCTTCGAGTGGCAGGCTGTGGTGCTTTAGCTATCGCTCTTGGTCCTTCCAGCAGCATTTCGAGTACGCCACTGCCTTGCTTTACTTCTTATGTTCTTCTGCCTGCTCCCTCTTTTTGCTGTCTCTCTCTCTCTCTTTCTGTTTCTCTCTAGCGACTCTGCTGCTCTGCTCTTTTTATCGTGTGCTGCTTCGTTTATCATTTGTTGTTCACTTGTCGAAATTTTATTGCTGCAATCTTGTTTGTCGTCGTCAAAGGAGCTCGCTGCTGGGGGACACTTCGAATGCCCTTCACACACACGGATACACATGTACTCTACACACACACACACATATATTTGTGCCCTACACTTATATATCAACTTGAGCGGCAGACACAGAAGGCAAGGATACTTGAGCATGAACTGGACATTGTTGTTCGGTCTTCTATTGCTGCAGGATATGCGTCTAATAAGCGTGCATGTGCGTGTGACTGAATGAGCTGTAAGCGCATTACGTATACGTAATATAGAAAATGCTGGCTGGCAATTTAAAGTGCTGTGATGGACGGCCGAACGGCTAGCCTTCATGACTTCACTTAAAGCTGCAATAATCAAGGCGAATAATTCTAGAAAATTTGTTTCTTTTGTGCTGCAAACCTGAGAGCCAAAACACAAGAGACGAAAAACAAGTCTGACAATGTTGAAAACAAAAAGCGCAGTAATTCATTGTAATCAGACTGAGGAAACAGAAAACGTAAAACATAGCCATAAAATACGCGCAAAATGAATGCAAATAGAGCACATAAAGAGTCTTCATCAAAATGATTCAACTAGCCAACTTCCTGACTCTTAAAGCCAATCTCAAGATGCTCATCAGCAGCAGCAACACGCAGAAGTGTCACACAATGTGCTCCGGTCGAAAACTATTCGAATTTAGGCAGCTCACGCACACAACCTGCTAAACACAATGTGCCCAGCATTTATGACCCAGACTGATTCTGTTCTACAACTACATGTGTCAGCATCACAGGCAATGAATTGTTTTTATGTGCTAATGTTGCAGCTTCCCAGTGCCCAGCCGTCTTAAGATGTGTCGTCCAACTTTACCCCAGTTGATTTGTTTGCATGCCCAGCACGTAAAGTGATTTGATTTCAATTTTCCAGATTCAACTGGCCAGCGCCCAAGCGTCTACTTTTATGAAATGACCTGGCAGCATTTGGGACGACAACACATTGTATGCGAAATATTCCCAATGCCGTGATATGGCTAATCGCTGGGAAAATCCAACCACTTGACTCCGCAGCGGGTAAGCATAAATCTAACGAAAGTACTCCAGCGATAATAATGAACACACTCAATTATCATTACGGCGCATTTCGCTTAATCAAATATATGAGTTCATTCGATCTATGTACTTCTTTATTTATTGACTTTGACTCCATTTTTTTTAGGTGATTTCTTAAGATGTTTTTCCCAACCACATGAATTGCACAATTCCAGCTAAAAATATCAAATCTTGCCATAGCTAAAGTTCAGCAGAGATAACAAAATCCACTCGTCTTTAATTATAATACGTTTGTGCGTTTATCAATGTCGATAAGAATGCCATGAATGGCTAAAATTAAAATGGACAATAACCTCGAGAAATTTGCTTAAAAACCTAAATAATGTAATAGATATACAGCTTGCTTTATTTATTATTTATTATGAATGCAAACAAAGTAGCGCAAAGTCCGCAATTATGAAGAGAGGCCTAAAGATTTTAGATTAAAAAATTATCATTCGCACTGTAATTTTTCAAGTAAACAAATTTAAAAGCTGCAAAATCGTATTGCAGAATTACTTATGTATTCAAGCTAATGCTAAGCAGAACCTATTTCTAAGAATACGCCCTTCACGAGAGAGCTAATTCATCGTACTACTGGCGGAAAATCTACTACAAACTGAAGATCAGTCTGATGAACAAGCAGTCAATTGCGATCATAAATAGTAATCACGTCGTATCACTCAAGTGGCCACGTTCCGAAGTCAGCAGCACTCTCAGTTCTAAAGAGCACTTAATTGCTGACTTATCAATACATCAGTGCCTGATATTGATTCTGTTTTGGCCAATACGCAAGCAGCTAAACTTATGCGCCGGAAGGCGAGCAGCCGCAAGGGATCTCTCGTACTTGGAAAACAAAAGCTTTCAGTGATAACCACAAACTTTTGGCCGCAGATAAGGCTACCTTTCATGGCATATAAATGGCCAGAACGATCATTGGAAAATCATTCGTTATACGGCAAACGATCAACATGAAAGTGCTCGTAGTTCTCGCTCTAGCTATTGCCTCCGTCTCCGCTGGCGTTATGCCACAGGGTGCCCCAGTGCATCCTCGTGACTTGCCCGTTGTGCCCTCAATTCAAGGTCGCATCACCAACGGTTTGACCGCCTCCGCCGGTCAGTTCCCCTACCAGGTTGGACTTAGCTTCTCCAGCTCCGCCGGCTCCTGGTGGTGCGGTGGCTCCATCATTGACAACGCATGGGTTCTGACTGCCGCTCACTGCACAGACTCGTAAGCAAACAAAACAAAGTTGCTGCAATTACCTCGTATTTGCATTTGATTAATGTTCGAACTATCTCTTCTGCAGTGCCGCCTCCGTGACCATCTACTATGGCGCCACAGTGCGCACCAACGCCAAGATCACCCAGACCGTGGCCAGCTCCAACTTCATTCAGCACGCCAGCTATAACTCCATTGTGCTGAGGAACGATATCTCCTTGATCAAGACACCATCTGTTTCGTTTACCTCCGACATCAACAAGGTTGCGTTGCCCGCCGTTGCCAGCAGCTACTCCACCTATGCCGGCGAGAAAGCCATCGCTTCCGGCTGGGGCAAGACCTCTGATGCAGCTACCAGTGTTGCCAGCACTCTGCAGTATTCCACTTTCGAAGTCGTTTCTGTGGCCACCTGCCAGTCCACCTACGGCTCATTGATTGCTACCTCTAAGGTCATCTGCATTGCCACTCCCAACAAGGTGTCCACCTGCAACGGCGATTCCGGCGGCCCATTGGTCCTGGCCTCCAGCAAGGTTCTCATTGGTGTTACCTCTTTCGTATCGAGCGCTGGTTGCGAGTCCGGTGCCCCAGCTGGCTTCACCCGTGTGACCAGCTACTTGGATTGGATCAAGGACAACTCTGGCGTCAGCAATTAAATGCAACGAAATACTTCAATAACCTCCATTAATAAAAAGCACTTTTTGAAAACGTAATCTGTCTTCCTTTTTAATCAATTATCATGCATAACAAATACAATTTTATGGCATCAAAATTAAATTGGTCCAAAGATCTTAGTTCATTTTTGGAATACGTCATTATTTATAACACTTTGAAATTTTGATCGGTTTGCTGTGTGAAAATTCTTGATTAATCTTATTAATCTTATTACATTATTAAATGAGTTGAATATAATTCTTTTTGACAAAAAGGTGAACTGTAAAATGAACAAAGTTGCTGGCAATTATCTGGTGTGTCGATTCCGCCTGAATATGTTTGTATGTGTGATAAGTTCCCAAATATTGGTATGTAGATATGTGTAGACAGTGGATCAGGAAATGACTGAGAGTGTATATGTGAATAATATACGAAAATATGTCTACATTCTTTACGCAGTTGATATATTTATTAGAGTTCTACCCGAAAGTTTCCACAAGCACTTTGTCTCTGAATAACCAAAATTTAATTGGAAATTTAGAATACATCGCATGATAAAATTCAACGGTATAGAAACTGTGTGTTAATGTAAAACATTCTAAATATTTAATTATACCTTTGCACATATAACAACAATTATTTTTCTATATATTGTGATGAAAATAAAATTAGAATGCTAAAAAGTATGCTTGATTTTAAGAAAATTAAGTACAACTATCGAAGAACTGTCAGATTCAGTGCCAAAAAGTATGCTAGAACTTTTTGGAGACTGCCAATAAGTTTCCCAATATAATGCCATTGGGATCGGCTGCGAAATTCAAAACCCCAAAAAAAAACATCCTATTCAAAAAAAATGCAAAAATCATGAACTAAAATCACAAAATAAGCATTATGACGGCATTGTTATTATCAACAATATCAACATTTGTTTGTTTATATATTTAATGATTTGCGGCTTCTTATCAATTTTTTCGGTTAACTTTTTCAAGTACTGATTTAAGTGAATTTATTTTAAAAATATCATGTCTCGAGATAACTTGCTCACAGGTCCAACAACACAAGTTCGTAAATTAATTTCATAATTATTCGATATATTTAATTATGGAATTACTGTAAATGTTGCTCAACTGGCTTCCCTCTAAGAGTATGAAAAGCTTAATTAATTAATTTATCACTAATTAATTCTGACTAATCTAACGCTGACATTCTTTCCTTTTGTCCACTTAAGACGATTTCCGTCATAAAAATGATTACTTATCAGCATTAAACTTAACGCTTAACGCTCTGCTGATACGATCTGAAGCACAATAATAAGAGATAGAACTTTCACTTCACCCAGCACGCTTCACTTCAATTAAACGTCAAGTGTTGAACTCTATATTCGAGGCACGACAAAGTGGCAGGAATGCCACGTTTTTCTATGCTTTGGTGAACTGATAACGCCACTGTCGGCACTATATAAATCGATGTAGCGGACAGTGGGAAATCATTCGTTATTCGGCAAACGATCAACATGAAAGTGCTCGTAGTTCTCGCTCTGGCTATTGCCTCCGTCTCCGCTGGCGTCGTGCCACAGGCTGTCCCCATGCATCCTCGTGACCTGCCCGCTGTGTCGCAGATTGACGGTCGCATCACCAACGGATTGACTGCCTCCGAGGGTCAGTTCCCCTACCAGGTGGCTCTTAGCTTCGTCAGCTCTGGCGGCAGCTGGTTCTGTGGTGGTTCCGTCATTAGCAACACATATGTTCTGACTGCTGCTCACTGCACCTCTGGGTAAGATACCAACTATATCAAATGTGTCCTTTGAATGAATAATCTGGATCTGGTTTATTTTAGTGCCTCCTCTGTAAACATTTTCTATGGTTCCACCGCTCGCACCAGCGCTAGGGTTTCGCTGACTGTTGGCAGTGCCAACTTCAAGCAGCACGCCAGCTACAACTCGAACACCTTGGCTAACGATATCTCTCTGATCAGAACATCGGCTGTGACCTTCAGCACATACATTAACAAGGTTCAGCTGCCCGCCATTGCAAGCAGCTACTCGACCTATACCGGCCAGAAGGCCATCGCTTCCGGCTGGGGCAAGACCTCTGACTCAGCTAATGTTGCTTCCTACCTGCAGTACGAGACCTTCGAAATTGTGTCCGTCGCCACCTGCCAAGCCACCTATGGCAGCGCTGTTGCATCCAGCAAGGTTATTTGCATTGCTACGCCCAACAAGAAATCTACCTGCCAGGGTGACTCTGGTGGCCCATTGGTGCTCGCCTCCAACAAGATACTGGTTGGTGTTACCTCGTTCGTGTCCAGCTCTGGTTGCCAGTCGGGTCTCCCATCTGGTTTCACCCGTGTGACCAGCTACTTGGACTGGATCAAGACCAACGCCGGCGTCTCCTACTAAAAGCACTTTCAACGAAATTATTTCTTCAAATAAACTGCAACTTTAAGACATTATATATAAATCTTTTGCACGAAACGTTTTCGGGTGGAAATATAAATTTAGGCAATTGTAAAAGTCGTAACTTTAATACTATATTTGCTGACCATTTGAATTTTGGTAAATATTCCTAAGCCTAATAATTCACCTTAAGGTTGTATATTTAGTTTTTTTTAGCTTAACAAAACTCGACTAATGTTCTTTTTAAATCAAAACTTTAATGGAGCAAAAAGCTTCTAAAGTCTTTGCCATAGATAAGACAAGCGAAATTGACGACGCATAAAAGTATGCTAGGAAAAATTTAAATCTGGCCGACTAGGAGTAAAAGCTGGAAACCAACACTTTGATTTGAAGAGGAAAGTAAATATGTTGGTATGCAACATATATTGATTAAAACGAAATTAGTTTCTAGTTTAATGAATATTGAATATCAATTTATTGAATTTAGTAAGAAATGCCAGTGTGGTCACGGATCCAGTCCAAGTGGTAGGTGACACGCTGGAAGCCAGATGGGCCACCAGATTGGCAACCTGCAGCAGGCACAAAGTTGGTGACACCAACCAGTTTGTTGCCGTCATGTGTGACCAATGGGCCACCGGAGTCACCCTGGCAAGTGCTCTTGCCGTCAGAAACTCGAACGCAGATAATTTTGTCCTGGATGAGTCCAGTGCCGTAGTACTGGGCGCACTCGTTGTTGCTGATGATCTGGAGGTCGACGCACTGCATCCAGTCGGGCAGAGGAGAGCCATCATAGGTACCACCCCAGCCGCAGGCAACAGCCCACCATCCGTTGTAGTCGTTGTAACGATCGTTGTAGCTGGGCAGCTCAACCTTGTTGACCATGTGCCAGAAGTCGACATGGGGGATGCGGATCAGAGAGATATCAGCAGAGTTGTGGTTGATCATGTCGTTACGGCTAACCCAGTGGGTAAACTGGGCGTTAGTGCGCCAGGTGGCACCGAAGTAGACGGTGACGGACTCAGCGCTACCCGAGCAATGCTCGGCGGTGAGCACCCAGGTGTTGCCAATGATGGAACCACCGCACCACCAGCCACCACCGTTGCCGCTGAAGCCAAGTCCAACGGTGTAAGGGGCCTTGCCCTCGTAGGCTGGGTAGCCGTTGGTAATGCGGCCCTCGATTTTATCGGATTTCGTCAGATCCTTTGGATGGATCATGCCCGCTTGGGGGGCTGCTGAGGCAGCGGACACAGCCAAAGCCAAAATTGTTATAAACACCTTCATGTTACTGCTGCAACTTGTGCGATGTTGGCAAAAACAAACGCTTTTATAGCCAGCTAGCAAGTGAGTACACTAATCAAATTATCTTTAAATGTGAGTGATTTATTTCCATTATCTTTACATTTTTCAAGTTCGATTGTAAATATTTCATTCTATCAACCACCTTTAGAAAAGCAAACTTCTCCCATCTCACAGCTAAAAGGTTGGCTAATAAATTAGCTGATATTGCTTAAAGCAAAGTCATATGTAAAACTATTGGGTTGAACTAATATAACTTCATTTGATTCAATGTAAATGTAAATCTGTATTTAATAATACTAATGATTGCAAAAATAATTCGATAGATCATAAATTGGATTTCTATCAATAAAATAAAATTCAAGATAAGAAATTGTCTAGGGCCTCTTCAGTTTTGCATATACTCGTAGCACCAAATCAAATTGTTAAGTTTACGACACTTTCTTTCTTATCTTTCCAGCGTGACCTTGCTATTAAAAATAAATTACCTAGCATGAACCTAAATGTATCGAAGGGTATATCAACACTTTAAAAATTTGTCCTGCCTCTAATGTTGCAATTATAACCAGAAAATTTTTTGAAAGGGAATGTTATAACACTGTGAATCGAATGAATAACACTGTGACATATGAATGAAAACGAGCCAAATTAATTAGCTGTTTAGAGTTCAATGGATCAATATCTAAATATTTTGTCCCAGCTAATACAGCATTATTATTATTAAAAATAGATAAAGTTTGAAATAGCATATTTTTATACAAGTTTTGGAATATTTGATTTGTGCATTTGTTTCCGAAAAATGTTTATATCTCGACTACTATTCACAGATAAATCGACACTAACACCAAAATTCAAATGTAAATACTTATCACAAATTTCAGATTTCATTTAATTTCTTACGGCATTTGTTCTAATGATTTTCAAAGCTGATTGAACTCTCTCTCCCTTCTGATAGCCTATTAAAGAATAGTTCACAATTTAATACGAAAACTTTTTATTCTTGTAAACAAGTTCATCCATTTGGAACTTAATAGTAGGCAACGCCAGTCAGATCGCGGATCCAGTCCAAGTGGTAAGTGACACGCTGGAAGCCAGATGGATGGCCAGACTGGCAGCCGGCAGACGAAACCCAGTTGGTAACACCGATCAACTTCTTGCCATCGTGAGAAACCAAGGGGCCGCCAGAGTCGCCGCTGCAAGTCGATTTGCCATCGGGGGTTCTCACACAGATAATATTATCCCTGACAGTACCAGTTCCGTAGGTCCGAGCGCACTCATCGTTGGAGATAACCTGCAAGTCGACGCACTGCATCCAGTCGGGCAATCCACTGCCATCATAGATCTTTCCCCAGCCGCAGGCAAATGACCACCAGCCGTTGTAGTCGTTGTATCGCTCATTGAAGCTGGGCAGCTCAACCTTGTTGACCATGTGCCAGAAATCAACGTGTGGTATGCGGATCAGTGCGATGTCGTCGTAGTCGTGATTGATGATGTCGTTGCGACCCACCCAATGGGTGAATTGAGCTTCCGTGCGCCAGGTGGCACCGAAATGCACAATCACACTGTCAACGCTCCTCGTGCAATGCTCGGCGGTGAGGACCCAGGTGTTTGAGATGATGGAACCACCGCACCACGAGTACGAGCCGCCCGTGACCAGGCTAAGACCAACCGTATATGGGGCCATGCCCTCATAGGTTGGGTATCCATTGGTAATGCGTCCTTCCACCTTGTTGACTCTAGCCAGGTCCTTGGGATGAGCGATTGCCTCCTGCGGAGTCGCCGAGGCGACACCAATGGCTAAAGCCAAAACAACAATGAACAGTTTCATGTTTCTAGAACAACTTGATTCTGGTATTATTTCCAGCGTTCTTTTATACGATCCAGCTGCAGTTGCCATCATTGTCATTATCGTACATTCTTTATCGAAATAGGAGTGCATTGTAAATATACGCTGACAGCTTATTAAAACTTATTTAAAAAGTAGTCGCGAAAGTTAATCGATAACTTCGTGTGTGGTATTGATTCTTCAATCTACGCGATTTACTCTACAAATTGACTAAAAGTAGTATAAAATGTAAATGAATTGCTAAGAAATAGCTTAACTAAATTAATTTATTTTAGATTTAAATAGTTTTTTGTCCAATATTTTATAAATGATTCACTGAATAATTACTTAACCAATAGACACAAATATTATTTAATTGCTTCA
The DNA here is from genome assembly GCA_035047445.1 of Drosophila siamana. Taxonomy (NCBI): domain Eukaryota; kingdom Metazoa; phylum Arthropoda; class Insecta; order Diptera; family Drosophilidae; genus Drosophila; species Drosophila siamana. Next base: position 1,149,078 of record JAWNPP010000151.1, on the reverse strand, counting down.
TATTTTTAATGAATGAACAACTAAATTGTCTTAATAATATACTCCAAAATAATGGATGTATTTCTAAGCATTACCTATGCAACAAATTTACCATTTCAAAAGTTTCAACTTAGTGATATCAATATTAGCAATCCATAAACAAAAACCGTCTAATTTAGGGTATGTTCAGGTCAATGCAGAAAATCGATTAATTTAAAACGCAAAGGTAAACAAATTGTAAATTAAATTTTGGAGATAAACAAATTGCTAATAATACGGAATCGTATATATGAAAACCTCAGATAATGGCTAACGACCTAAATCACAATAATCTCTATGAGTTTTATTGAACTCAATCAATATTTATGGGCTTCCAAATTACCCGATAAGAATAAGTATTTGCAACTTATTGCAACTAACCAAACTATAAAAACTACGGCAACAGCTCCGAGAAGCACAAGTTGTACATCCAGCATGAAGGTGTTCATTACTCTACTGGCTTTGGCTGTTGCCTCTGCCTCGGCTTACGAGGAGGTGATCCACAACAAGGATATCACCAAGGTGAACAAGATCGAGGGTCGCATCACCAACGGCTACCCAGCCTACGAGGGCAAGGCTCCCTACACTGTCGGTCTCGGCTTCAGCGGTGGCTGGTGGTGCGGTGGTTCCATCATCTCCAACACCTGGGTCCTCACCGCCGAGCACTGCACTGGCAGCGCCGATGCCGTCACTGTCTACTTCGGTGCCACCTGGCGCACCAACGCCCAGTTCACCCACTGGGTCAGCCGCAACGACATGATCAACCACAACTCTGCTGATATCTCTCTGATCCGCATCCCCCATGTCGACTTCTGGCACATGGTCAACAAGGTTGAGCTGCCCAGCTACAACGATCGCTACAACGACTACAACGGATGGTGGGCTGTTGCCTGCGGCTGGGGTGGCACCTATGATGGCTCTCCTCTGCCCGACTGGCTGCAGTGCGTCGACTTGCAGGTCATCCACAACTCCGAGTGCGCCCAGACCTATGGCGGTCTCATCCAGGACAACATCATTTGTGTGAGGACTCCCGACGGCAAGTCCACCTGCGGTGGTGACTCTGGTGGCCCCCTGGTTTCCCACGATGGCAACAAGCTTATTGGTGTTACCAACTGGGTGTCTGCTGCTGGCTGCCAATCTGGCCATCCATCTGGCTTCCAGCGTGTGACCTACCACTTGGACTGGATCCGTGACCACACCGGCATTGCTTACTAACTTCTAAACAATACAACTCTATCGAAATTAATAAAGCATATCAAATGAAACCTAAAACTTTGCTCTTTTGAAATCCAATTTAAACTTAGTTCACTAGCTAGTTTGCTGCGCAGCTTCAGCTGCTGTTTTAAATGAACTTTGTCCCCATATAACATATCTACGCTAATATAATTTAGTTTAAATTTTAGCCACATATCTTCCAATTAAAAAAAGTTTGTTATTTTCGAATGCAAAACTTGGAACTTCAAGAAAAATTTGTTTATGGAAACATCCATACGCATCAATATATGCAATATATAACAATCGACTTACAAAGCAACAGTCCAGTGTACTCGATTGTAAGATACCCGGTACCTTGTTTTTGTGTAAGATACTAAAACGACATCTAATGCGTGTATTTAATTATATATATATAACTATTATAAAAAAATTAATAAAAATGTGGTTATCCACTTTCACAAAAATGCACTTAAATATAATATCAGAAGGCCAACCGATCACTAATAAACAAGTCAGAAATCTACAGTCGAGTGTCTGGACTGTAATATACCCGCTACCCAGCTCAAATATGCTAAAATATACCAAAAAGTATTTTTGGTATTTTTGATATACTCGGTATATTTGTACATTCATATTCCATCACATTCTAAATATCGCATAATGTTTAAATTATACCATGCACGGTCACATTGTCCACCAGAAACAAGCCATGTGCAGCTAGCTGCCTATGGATTTTCCCATACAAAACTGTTTCTTGAATAACTTCCAAGTTTTTCATCCGATCGCGACCAAATTCTCGGAAATCATCGAGACTATTATAGTCTTCATATGTGCCAACTCGAGACTCTATCTATAAAATTCCTTGATCTGCGTAGGACACACGCCAATACTGGTACCAAGTTTGGAATCTCTAGCTCTAATAGTCTCTGAGATCTAGGTGTTCATACAGACAGACAGACAGACGGACAGACGGACACGGGTATATCGACTCGGCTGGTGATCCTGACCAAGAATTTACTTTATGGGGTCTGAAATGCTTACTCCTGCCTGTTACATATATTTCCTGAAGTCACAAAGCTATAATACCCTTCTACCCTATGGGTAGCGGGTATAAAAATGAAAACTGTAATCGCTAAAGTTTGGGCGTTTATCGGGTTTCAAATAAGAGCCCATTTTAAATGGAAAAAATCAGGAGTGTCAAATAGCTGATCCAACATTTTCAACATGATTTTATGAAGCTAATTCGGTAAATTAACCAAAAAGCTACATTGTTTTAAAATAGGAATCATGTGATATTTTCATTAATATTTATCCAAACGCCAAAAATCGTATCGTTTCAATTGCCGAGGACATTTATAATATGAGTGCCCTATATAAGGAAATTTCCTAAACAATAAACAACACTTTTTATATGCACTATATTTTTATTGTATTTGTAACTAATTAGTAGGAAATGCCAGTGTGGTCACGGATCCAGTCCAAGTGGTAAGTGACACGCTGGAAGCCAGCTGGAGCACCGGAAGTGCAGGAAGTAGTTCCGAAGTTGGTCACACCAATAAGCCTGTTGCCGTCGTGGGAAACAAGAGGACCGCCAGAGTCACCACCGCAGGTGGACTTGCCATCGGGAGTTCTGACACAGATAATGTTATCTCTGACAGTGCCAGTTCCGTAGGTGCGAGCGCACTCGTCGTTCGACATAACCTGCAAGTCGACGCACTGCAGCCAGTCGGGCAGAGGAGAGCCATCATAGGTGCCACCCCAGCCGCAGGCAACAGCCCACCATCCGTTGTAGTCGTTGTAGCGATCGTTGTAGCTGGGCAGCTCAACCTTGTTGACCATGTGCCAGAAGTCGACATGGGGGATGCGGATCAGAGAGATATCAGCGGATCCGTGGTTGATCATGTCGTTGCGGCTGACCCAGTGGGTGAACTGGGCGTTGGTGCGCCAGGTGGCACCGAAGTAGACGGTGACGGCATCGGCGTTGCTGGTGCAGTGCTCAGCAGTAAGCACCCAGGTGTTACCAATGATGGAACCACCGCACCACCAGCCACCGCTGAAGCCAAGACCGACAGTGTAGGGAGCCTTGCCCTCGTAGGCTGGGTAGCCGTTGGTAATGCGACCAGAAATGTCCTTCACGTTGACGGCTTTCTCCACAGCGGAGGGCACCGCGGCACCAGAGGCGGAGGCAATGGCCAAAGCCAAGATAGTTATGAACACCTTCATGCTGGATGTACAACTTGTTCATCGAAGGGAATCAAAGTCTCTTTTATACCAAATGCGAGACTCTGCTAACATTATCGTGAGGTAAGGGCCATAAGAAAATAAATAACTTGCCATATAAAAAAGAGGTTTATTGAACTGATAATAAAGGATTTATGACCGCAAAAGTTGATTTTGACAAAACCAGCATTTGACGAACGGAAGTTAATTTTTTGAAAGATCGCAGATACATCTTGAGTATACGCGAACAAGTATAAAATATTTTTTTATTTGGTTATTATAATAATAATCAATAAAATTTGACATATTCAAGTGAAAGAGAAAACGGTATGTATTTTATTCTAATAGCAGCTGTTTCTAGAAGCTCATTTTATACATTGTGAAACATTAGAAGAAATTGGAGCGGAATAAGCCAAATTTTATTCGAAAAATTGAAAAAGAGCAAACAACAACACCGCTTATATTTATATAGTATACGTGAAACTTCATAGATATTAAAAAAATAACCAGCTATGATAGAAAATAACACCAGAGAATTCCAGAAGAGTGAAATAATAATAAACACTCTAAATTATGCATGAAATATTTCAAAGTGAATTCAAAGATAATTATTGCGAAAGTGAAATACCTTCCCTTCATTGGCCTTTTTCTGCATAGTAAATGCAAAATTCAATTATAGGGTCACATAATCGTCGAAGCAATTTAATCCAATAAAGATTATTTTAAAATAATACAATAAATTTTATAACCATTTATAACAGACGTTAAAGAACATTTCAAACAAAATATTTTAGATAGCTTGGAAGTACAATTAGGATAAACCTAAGATGTAATTTTTTAAAATTACTACTCAAACTCTTAAAATAAAAATTAAAATATGATCTGAAATAAAGTTTAAGACTCACTTCGCCAAGTTATGTAAGGTCACAAATAAATACAGTGTTTTGAAAAATACGCAAATTTATATGTATATAATTACCCACGCAATAAAGTATTGAAAAGCTTGTCGAATACAAGAATTCAGTCAGCATTAGGGTTTCACTTTTAAACAAAAAGAAAGCCCTTCTGAAGGCTACAAACTGTCATTTGCCATGTTATCCCATATAAAAAAAAACTTTAAAAATATAAAATCTAGAAAAAAAAATGTTTGTAATAATCCCCATATTAAAAAATACATTTTGAAGATCAAAATACAAATAAATTCTTTTTTAAATGAATTATATTTTTATTCAAGCTGAGGCTAATTAGTAAGAGATGCCAGTGTGGTCACGGATCCAGTCCAAATGGTAGGTCACACGCTGGAAGCCAGCTGGAGCACCGGAAGTGCAGGAAGTAGTTCCGAAGTTGGTCACACCAATAAGCCTGTTGCCGTCGTGGGAAACAAGAGGACCGCCAGAGTCACCACCGCAGGTGGACTTGCCATCGGGAGTTCTGACACAGATAATGTTATCTCTGACAGTGCCAGTTCCGTAGGTGCGAGCGCACTCGTCGTTCGACATAACCTGCAAGTCGACGCACTGCAGCCAGTCGGGCAGAGGAGAGCCATCATAGGTGCCACCCCAGCCGCAGGCAACAGCCCACCATCCGTTGTAGTCGTTGTAGCGATCGTTGTAGCTGGGCAGCTCAACCTTGTTGACCATGTGCCAGAAGTCGACATGGGGGATGCGGATCAGAGAGATATCAGCGGATCCGTGGTTGATCATGTCGTTGCGGCTGACCCAGTGGGTGAACTGGGCGTTGGTGCGCCAGGTGGCACCGAAGTAGACGGTGACGGCATCGGCGTTGCTGGTGCAGTGCTCAGCAGTAAGCACCCAGGTGTTACCAATGATGGAACCACCGCACCACCAGCCACCGCTGAAGCCAAGACCGACAGTGTAGGGAGCCTTGCCCTCGTAGGCTGGGTAGCCGTTGGTAATGCGACCAGAAATGTCCTTCACGTTGACGGCTTTCTCCACAGCGGAGGGCACCGCGGCACCAGAGGCGGAGGCAATGGCCAAAGCCAAGATAGTTATGAACACCTTCATGCTGGATGTACAACTTGTTCATCGAAGGAACCCGAGGTCTCTTTTATACCAAATACGAGATATTGTTAACATTATCTTTAAGAACTTCGAAAAGGGCAATAACATGATTTGGACTATAAAATTGACTTAGTGAATTAGATAATAGAATATTTATGAGCACAGCAAATCAAATTCATTAATAAATAAATTGATTAGAGGAATAAAGAGCAGGTATTGAAGGAAAATACTCATGGAGACATTATTTTACGTATGCCGCAGTAGTTTAAAACGCAGCTTAGTTTACAATTTCATACAAATTATGACTCTAAAAACTTAACTTTATCATATTTTCAAAAAATAAATCGCTGTGAGTGGCTAAAGCGAATGCAAAACAGATTTTAGGACTGAAAATATAATGACTAAAGCTGAATGCTTCAATAATCGTATTTCAATTTTCAATCAGGTATTAAATATAGAGAGTACGAATTTTAAAAAATACAATCCTAATGCATTATTTATACACGAATTAGACTTTCATCAATAAACTCTTTTCTTTTATTTCATTTATAATCAATAGTATGCATTATAAATATTTAAGTGAAAAAGAAAACTAGACATTGTATATCGTAATAACATCTCTCTCGAGATGCTCATTTGATATATTTGGGATATGAAGTGAAATCAAGGAATAGTTTAGTAGTAAGCAACACCAGAGTTGTCGCGGATCCAGTCCAGATGAGCGGTGACACGAGTGAATCCAGATGGAAGACCAGCGGTGCAGCCATTGCCAGAAACCCAGGAGGTAACACCAACCAGTTTGTTGCCGTCGTGGAGCACCAATGGGCCACCAGAGTCGCCACTGCAGGTCGACTTGCCGCCGGGGGTGGAAACGCAGAGGATGCCGTCGGGTTGGTTGCCATAGGTCTGGGAGCACTGGTTATTGCTGATGATCTGCAGATCGACGCACTGCATCCAGTCGGGTTGAGAACCGCCATCGGAGGTGATGCCCCAGCCGCAGGCAACAGCCCACCAGCCATCGTACATGTTGTAGCGATCGTTGAAGCTGGGCAGCTCAACCTTGTTCACCATGTGCCAGAAGTCGACGTGGGGAGTGCGGATCAAAGAGATATCGTTGCCATTGTGGTTGGGCCAGTTGTGGTTCTGGATGAAGTTGCCGCTGCCAACTGAGTGGGTGAACTGGGCGTTGGTGCGCCAGGTAGCACCGTAGTAGATGGTCACAGAGCTGGCACCGTTGGTGCAGTGAGCGGCAGTCAGCACCCAGTCGTGGGCAATGATCGAACCACCGCACCACCAACCGTTGAAGCTCAGGCCAACAGTGTAGGGAGCCTTGCCCTCATACGCTGGGTAGCCATTGGTAATGCGTCCCTCGAGCTTGAGGGATTGTGGCAGATCCTTGGGATGCACCTGCTCAACGGTTTCGGCAGCAACTGCTGCGATAGCCAGGGCCAACACAATGAAGGTCTTCATGTTGAAGTTGAAGCAACAACTAATAGCAATAAATCAAAACATCACCTTTTTTATACATTTTTCAACCCCAAATATATCTGGACAATTTCTTTTAGGGTAATCAAGGCCGAGATAAACCAATTAGTAATCAATAAATGAAACAAAAATGAATAGATAATATAGCGTATATACATAATTACATATATAAACTTCAATATTCAAAGTCACACCCATTGAAGCTGATCAATCAATGAATAGGTACTTAAACACCCAATGAAAGTCGCCTATGGACGATTGGTGATAATAAACGAGCCAACCTAAGGTTGGTTGCCAGGTTTTTGAAGAGAGAAGTGAATTGTAGTAAACACTTGAGTATATGGATCGTCTAAAGATGTACTTGAGTGCTTCTAATTAGACGCCCCTTTTCATTAAAGTTTATTGATTTTCTTTTTAATTTAACTGTTTCCGTAGATAGTCTTTGAGTATACACAGTTAAATGAAGATTGAAGTAATCCCTATTATTAGGTGGCACATGCACATAAATAAATTGCAAATTTGTTGGGTTTGATTCATTACAATGTTTGCTGACTTTATCAAAATTTATAGTTTCCTCTAGGTTTCAAAATCTTGTATTTTGTCAACGTTCGAAAGATAAGCAATTGCTGTTCTGAACATTAAAATAAAATTGACCTATAAAAAGATTGTCGATATCGATACTTACATCGATATGTTTGTATATCGATCTTCTTCTTATTCGGTCTCGGTGCTTATTTGTAATCATTCAAAGTAGCGTGTGGCACTTTGTCTGATGACTTGAAAATACTTTAATTTATTTGCAAAGATAACACGATTATAAAGCTTTGGTAGGTTGAGTACACTTTTATGATAAGATAAAAAATGATTTGCATCAATTTCAATATGTGACCAAAGCCTTTTGGACCTGCGCGCTTCGATCATCAGAAATAACCACATCCGGTCACAAAGATTATGCCAGCAAAAGATAATAAAGGCACTACGCAAAATTACTTATTTATATTACATTGCCAAAATATCGAAGTATAAATAGCGAAAGATAGAGCTCAGACCAAACGCAGACATTTAGCACATCAGACAGAGATTTACAAGGTGTTGCAGATAGCACTTCCTGTTGATATCCTATGTTACATGGAAACTAGTATAGTTTAAGGATACCCTGTAGGAAAAAGTATCTCATAAAATATCACGAATACGCAAAAGAATGAATTACATAAAATAACCTTCAACGAAAGCAATAGCGGAATAAATTTAAATGAAAATATTAATAACATAAAATCATAATTTTTAATGTTGTTATAAACAACATTATAATTTACATATGTATGTATATATCTACACTTTAAGGATATTACACTGAAATGCTGCTATTGAAATTTGAAAGAAAATAGAAGAAAAATGGTGCATCAAATTAAAGCATACGATTTTCTAGTAATTCGGCGGCAGAGTAGTAATCAGTTTTCTTATGGACTAAAGAACGTCTATTTAGTTATCTGACAATATCGTATTTACGCTTTAAATTTAACATTTTGAAATACAATTTAACCTTATAAAATAATAAAAAATAATAAATACAAACTCTGTATTTGTATTTTTATTACATTGGCAATAAGTATGTTAGTTTAATTTAATTTAATTTGTTAATAACCTATCGATATTAACTAAGACTTAAATATTAAATGGACTTAGGATGCACCTTTCTGATATAAATACTAGATGAAAGAGATAGAGGGATCTATATTAGAATTCGTAAACACCCATTTACAGAGTAATATTTCCTAAGGTTGAAATCATCGGAGGAACTGAGTAATATTTTCATACTTGTGGTGCTTGACAAGCCCTCTTTAAAACAGTAAACTTATCAGACACGTCTAGGCTTAAATAAAACTTGAGGAAAATTTATGAGCCACGATTGCGGTGAAAAATAAAAAAAAAATTGATAAGATTTTGAAATCAATAAAAGCAATGAAAATTTTGAAATGTTCATGAGTTTCTTTCGAAAATGAAACTGTTCGTATTCCTCGCTTTTGCGCTGGCCGCAGCCAACGCTGTGCCCACGGGCATTAACAAACCCCTCAAGGTTATGGACATGCCCAAGCCCGACAGCATTGAGGGTCGCATAACCAATGGCTATCCAGCCTATGAGGGCAAGGTGCCGTACATCGTTGGTCTCAGCTTCAACGGTGGCTGGTGGTGCGGTGGCTCGATCATTGGCAACACTTGGGTGCTGACTGCTGGTCATTGCATTAAAGACGGTTCCGGAGTGACCATCTATTATGGTGCCAGCTTCCGTCACGAGGCGCAGTTCACTCACTGGGTCAGTGGTAACGATCAAATCCGTCATCCCAACTACAACGATCAGCTGAACAATGATATTGCCCTCATCCGTACTCCCCATGTTGACTTCTGGAGCTTGGTGAACAAGGTGGAGCTGCCCAGCTACAATGATCGCTACAACAGCTACAATGGCTGGTGGGCAGTTGCCTCCGGCTGGGGAGCCTCCTCAGTTGGCGGTGGTATGCAGAACTACCTCAACTGCGTCGATGTCCAGATCATCAGCAACGATGAGTGCCGCAACGTTTTTGGCGGCGGCTATGTTATCGATAACACCATCTGCATTAGCACCTCCGGCGGCAAGTCCACCTGCAGCGGTGACTCTGGCGGCCCATTGGTCACACACGACGGCAACCGCATTGTGGGCATCACCTCCTTCGGTCACTGGGACGGTTGCGCTGCTGGCCAGCCCGCTGGCTTCACACGTGTCACTGGTTACTTGGATTGGATCCGTGACAACACTGGCATTTCTTACTAAATACTAAATCAATAAACACAACCAAAAGCATTTCAAAAAACACTTATTCCGCTAATTATCACTCTTCAATTGGAATCTTTGCACTTCAGTGACAAGTACAGCTTATAGCATGCCATACATGAATAATCTCTGCAATAAGTGCACACAGAACACAGAACAGTAATAAAACTTCGAAAGCCCTCTTGAAAATTCACTCACAAAGTGGAATCTTCCATCATGAGGGATTCAAATGCACAATCATCACAATGAGCAATAAGTTCTAACACTTTCGAAGTTTTCCAAATACGGACATTATGCACGAATTATACTATATCCAGTTTTGTGCAATCTTCCGTGAATTAAAGACAACATAGATTAATATAATACTAATTACATACCGAGAAAATCGAGCTCAAATTCAAAATAAATTCTTACAAACTAAAGAATATATTTTTAATTCAAATTTCAATATCACAATCCAGCATTCTACACTATAGAATGTTTCACATAAACATAAAACAAAATTTTTATTTAAATTATGATTATTATAAGGCAAGTATAATTTCCATTTGATTATACTTAATTTTTCTATCTAATATGTTTTATTACTATTAGAATACCGTATCTCAAATAACAAATAATATGTATAGAATATAAGGCACGCCACCCCCCCCCCCCCCAAAACATATTTTTTTTTTTGTTCCCCCCCCCCCCCCCCCCCCCCCCCCCCCTCCCCCCCTCCCCCTCTCCCTCTCCCCCCCCCCCCCACCCCCCCAGATATTACACCCACCCCCCTCCCCCTCTGTATTCCCTCCCCCCCCCACACTTTTTTTATTTTTTTTCCCCCCCCCCCCCCCCCCCCCCCCCCCCAAAACCAACAACTACTGGTCCTCTTATACATATTGTTTTTTGTTTTATCGCATACGCAGATAATAACAGTCCCCCCCAGTTCCCTTCCCGTCCCGCCCCACGCAAACATATCTATTTTTTCTCAATACACAATTTTATGTGTGGAAATATATACACCGCCACCTGCCTTGTTTCTTTTGGACAGTGTGGCCGTCCTCGGTGTTTTTTTTTTTTTTTTCTTTTGTGCTATTTGGGTTGTAATGTACCAATACACCCAATATTCCCCCAAAAACCCCAAATATTTTTTTGGATATTTTTATACAGCGGGTATATCATAGTCAAGCACACTCGACTTTAGCTTTCTGACTTGTTTAATGTAACATAGAATCGAAGTGCGACAGTATCACAACTTGATTTAAAAACGAGTTTTTGTTGAGAAAAGAAAAAAGGATAAAAGCAATTGCGATATTTGACCTGCATATATGGAAAATACTAAATAACAACAAGTTTACATTGTGAATTCTATTTCAGGAATGCTATTCAGAATGAAATCATTCCTCACAATTATTATAATTTTTCTCTCTGTATACACATTACCCCAATCCCATTGCACAAATCTTCGCATATCTACTTCCTTGTTTAATACTTAATCATACATATTGATCGACCACTTTAAAGTTCATTTCACTTGAGTCCATAATCTAATCTTCAGTTCATTAACTGAAATTATATTTATAGCTTCTCAGCAAAATTTTGACTCTGCAGGGAGTATTTCAGATTGCACTAGACGAACAACATTTACTCGTACTCGACTCATAAACTCATTCATAAAAATGTTGAGATTTTTCTACACTTTTGCGTATAGGCAATCTCAAGCAAGGTATTTCAACTTTTATTCCGTTCGATTTATCAGCATGTTTGAATAGAAAAGCATATACTTTTCTTCACGAGTCGCGATAATAAGAAAATTTGCCTATTTATCATAAAGACGAAAGGATACAATTTAGTGCGAAATTATCTTTAGTTTTATTGAAAAGTAAAGTTTAGTAAGCAATGCCAGTGTGGTCACGGATCCAGTCCAAGTGGTAGGTCACACGCTGGAAGCCAGATGGATGGCCAGATTGGCAGCCAGCAGCAGACACCCAGTTGGTAACACCAATAAGCTTGTTGCCATCGTGGGAAACCAGGGGGCCACCAGAGTCACCACCGCAGGTGGACTTGCCGTCGGGAGTCCTCACACAGATGATGTTGTCCTGGATGAGACCGCCATAGGTCTGGGCGCACTCGGAGTTGTGGATGACCTGCAAGTCGACGCACTGCAGCCAGTCGGGCAGAGGAGAGCCATCATAGGTGCCACCCCAGCCGCAGGCAACAGCCCACCATCCGTTGTAGTCGTTGTAGCGATCGTTGTAGCTGGGCAGCTCAACCTTGTTGACCATGTGCCAGAAGTCGACATGGGGAATGCGGATCAGAGAGATATCAGCAGAGTTGTGGTTGATCATGTCGTTGCGGCTGACCCAGTGGGTGAACTGGGCGTTGGTGCGCCAGGTGGCACCGAAGTAGACAGTGACGGCATCGGCGCTGCCAGTGCAGTGCTCGGCGGTGAGGACCCAGGTGTTGGAGATGATGGAACCACCGCACCACCAGCCACCGCTGAAGCCGAGACCAACAGTGTAGGGAGCCTTGCCCTCGTAGGCTGGGTAGCCGTTGGTAATGCGACCCTCGATCTTGTTCACCTTGGTGATGTCCTTGTTGTGGATCACCTCCTCGTAAGCCGAGGCAGAGGCAACAGCCAAAGCCAGTAGAGTAATGAACACCTTCATGCTGGATGTACAACTTGAGCTCCTAGCAGAGACATTGCTGCTTTTATACAAGCTCGAATCTCATAACATTGTAAGAAGCATTATCTAGGATGAATGGGCCATAACTTTACTGCTAATAATTTAACCCATAAAAGTCACTTGAGTTTGATAAGACAGGATTTATGATAGCTGTGTTTCATTTTTATAGCAAACGACTTGAAGACTTCAACATAGAATATCTGTCTCGGCCATTTGTGAAATTGGAAATATAGTAAATCAAACTGATATTTCACCGTTTACAAACTAACAGAATCTGTAGTCTTTAAATAGATCCTTATCCATCTTCTGAATGCAATTATAATTGATGAAGCAACACAATCAACACAATATATGTAATTGCCGTCAACATCTCTCTCGAGATGCTCATTTGATATATTTTGGATATGAAGTGAAATCAAGGAATAGTTTAGTAGTAAGCAACTCCAGAGTTGTCGCGGATCCAGTCCAGATGAGCGGTGACACGAGTGAATCCAGATGGAAGACCAGCGGTGCAGCCATTGCCAGAAACCCAGGAGGTAACACCAACCAGTTTGTTGCCGTCGTGGAGCACCAATGGGCCACCAGAGTCGCCACTGCAGGTCGACTTGCCGCCGGGGGTGGAAACGCAGAGGATGCCGTCGGGTTGGTTGCCATAGGTCTGAGAGCACTGGTTGTTGCTGATGATCTGCAGATCAACGCACTGCATCCAGTCGGGTTGAGAACCGCCATCGGAGGTGATGCCCCAGCCGCAGGCAACAGCCCACCAGCCATCGTACATGTTGTAGCGATCGTTGAAGCTGGGCAGCTCAACCTTGTTCACCATGTGCCAGAAGTCGACGTGGGGAGTGCGGATCAAAGAGATATCGTTGCCATTGTGGTTGGGCCAGTTGTGGTTCTGGATGAAGTTGCCGCTGCCAACTGAGTGGGTGAACTGGGCGTTGGTGCGCCAGGTGGCACCGTAGTAGATGGTCACAGAGCTGGCACCGTTGGTGCAGTGAGCGGCAGTCAGCACCCAGTCGTGGGCAATGATCGAACCACCGCACCACCAACCGTTGAAGCTCAAACCAACAGTGTAGGGAGCCTTGCCCTCGTAAGCTGGGTAGCCATTGGTAATGCGTCCCTCGAGCTTGAGGGATTGTGGCAGATCCTTGGGATGAACCTGCTCAATGGTTTCGGCAGCAACTGCTGCGATAGCCAGGGCCAACACAATGAAGGTCTTCATGTTGAAGTTGGAGCAACAACTAATAGCAATAAATCAAAACCACACCTCTTTTATACTCTAAGGGGTCCCAAGTATAGTAGAATATATGCTTGAGACTAATCAGAAGCGAGATAACCATATTAGCAATCAAAAGAAAGGCATAGACAGTAAATATCTAAAAATATTCACGCCCATTTGAACTGATCAATCAATAATTCAAGGGGCACTCAAAATAGAAACGAAAGTTGTCTGCGAATACTTTAAGATAATGCACACGAAAATGAATCTTGAATAATCTTAATGTGTTACCAGGCTATTGAAATCAATAATGTAGCTCGATGAAGACATTAGGTAAACACTCTTAACTTCAAAGTTGCATCAAGTATTATTATTAGTTAATAATATCAATTTGCAACCCGCACCAATGCCAATTACACAATAATAAAGATATATATATATATATATATAAATCATACAGAAATGGTATAAATATAAATAGTCTAACAACTATTTCATGTTTTTTCATATCCAGTATTACAGAAATGCGTTTGGGCATAATCTGCTTACAATTATTTCGCTGAAATTTATGATAATGTCAGAATTTCCACAACGAAAATGTGAACCATCATCTACCTTTGTTGGCTTAGATATCATGATTTCAATTTTTGGTAGTTGTAGTTAATTTTTCACGATAAGATAGGGGTAATGATTTGCATCTTTCAGCAATATTGTCTTCAGAAGTACTGAGTACTCTGAACGTTCAGTGACAATCAATAATAATCACATCCGGTCCCAACGATATCAGCTTCAATAATGAGCCCCAGCAAACTGATTAAAGCACTAACGATAGATCACCGGATGTGGAAGAAGAATAATTGGCTTAAAAATCGACCCTTAATTAGATACAAAAGATGCATATATTTTCGGGTGTCGCCTCAACAAGCGACTTTTGCGACTTGTACTTTTGACATAATCTTATCAAATTTAATGATCAGGCACTCGAAAGTTCAATTCACTTGAGTTGCCAATCTAATCTGTATTTAATCAACCAGTTTGACTATGTTGGGGGTATCTATAATTGCACGCAACGAGGATTTACTACAGTCCGTTTGCCAACCAAGTTTTTACTCATTTCAAGCACTCATTCATAAAAAGCCCGCCAGTAGCCTACGCAAATCAGAGTATTTAGTATACTGATAACGGCTTCCCGATAACGTAGCTCTGAAAACGTTGCTTAAGAAATGATTCAAGATTCGTCTAGAACAAGTATAGACTTCGTCTTTATATAGAAAAAAGATTGCTTTATCGAAGCAAAGTAGACGCAATGACAAACCAAAAATGTTCGATTCTTCTCAATGATATTGTATTTAATTTATTGCATATTCTTAGTAGTAAGCGACACCAGAGTTGTCGCGGATCCAGTCGAGATGAGCGGTAACACGAGTGAAGCCAGAGGGAGCACCAGATTGGCAGCCAGAGCCAGATACCCAGGAGGTAACGCCAACCAGTTTGTTGCCGTCATGAAGCACCAATGGGCCACCAGAGTCACCCTGGCAGGTGGACTTGCCGTCGGGAGTTGCAACGCAGAGAATGCCGTCGGGTTGGTGTCCATACACTTGCGAGCACTGGTTGTTGCTGATGATCTGCAGATCGACGCACTGCAACCAGTCGGGCAGAGGAGAACCGTCATAGGTGCCACCCCAGCCGCAGGCAACAGCCCACCAGCCATCGTACATGTTGTAGCGATCGTTGAAGCTGGGCAGCTCAACCTTGTTCACCATGTTCCAGAAGTCGACGTGGGGAGTGCGGATCAAAGCGATATCGTTGCCATTCTCGTTAGGCCAGTTGCGGTTCTGGATAAAGTTACCGCTGCCAACAGAGTGGGTGAACTGGGCGTTGGTGCGCCAGGTGGCACCGTAGAAGATGGTCACAGAGCCAGCTCCATTGGTGCAGTGAGCGGCAGTCAGCACCCAATCGTGAGCAATGATGGAGCCACCGCACCACCAGGCATTGTTGAAGCTCAGGCCAACAGTGTAGGGAGCCTTGCCCTCGTAGGCTGGGTAGCCGTTGGTAATGCGACCCTCGATCTTAACGGATTTGGGCAGGTCCTTGGGGTAGACCTGGTCGGCTACCTCAGCGGAGACGGCAGCGACGGCCAAAGCGAAAACTAAGAATGCCTTCATGTTCAACACACGATTGCTGTCCCTTCGTTCTAACAGGTGTGAATTTATACGATTTCTCTGTCATATCTTAGCTCTTCAGATATTGGGCAATCATTGAATACGACTATTTTGATCAAGCGAAGCACTTTCAACTAAAAGCTTAGATAACTGCCTGGACAATTGATTGACGGCACAAGTCTCTTAAGTAGACAAGATAAAGCCACCTATTGATTCCGTACTCGAATACGCGAATTTAATTTATATGCAGGGGATATAAATGAGATACCAATTGCCATTTGACATACTCAGTTTAGAAGTAATAGAAGTTTGTCAATATCTGCCAAAAGCAAACAATGTAAAAGTTTTCTTTGCCCCGGAGATTGACTATTCAAAAGAAACTTCTTAATAGCATGCTTTCCAGCATTTCTTTGCTTTTCTCCTGGGTAAGTAAATTCACAAAATTAAATGTCATCAAGAGAACTGAGAAACATCCCAAATACAAATAAATAAAACGTTCCAATAATAGGCGCAATCTTCAGAAATTTCGAAATTCAAATGTCATCAAGAACACTAAAACCATTTTTTCAATTTTAAATGCATTAAAATGGTATAAGAATTGACGCAATTGTTATGAATTAAAAAACGTCAATCTGAATAAGTTCAAGATTTAAAAAATGAAAACATTTTTAAATTAAATGAACTTAAATTTTATATCCCGCCATAAAAATAAAACAATTCTTCAATATGAAACAATATATATTGGGTAACTTGAAATGTTACATATTAACACGGGAAAGTGAATTCTCCTTATAATTAATTTGAAAGAATTACTTGAGGAAATAAATTGGATCTACAATTTAATTTTTCTAAGTTAAATCTCATATCGAATTATTTGTTAAACTTAAAAATTATGCAAATTACAGTTAAGTCAGAATATTTCAAATTGAAATGGTATTAAAAACTTTCATCTGAAGTTTGCTATATACATATGTATATATTATAAACAAAACGTTATGTAATTGCAAACATTATGTGTTGGAGTCCAAAATAGCCATCTAGCCATCTTCAAAATACACAAAAATTTTGGATATTTTGTTTTCTACCAAATATTAAAAAAAATTAGCGATGCGAGGGGCAACTTCCATTTCTAATCTATCCGAATACACCTAAACATAATTATAAAATATTGCCAGCTAGTAAAATTCAATTCGTCTTCACACTTTCTTTCCATTGTTTAAAACGAAAGCAATGAATATTCAGTAATGCAAGTGGTTCATTTATTGTTGTCAAACAGTTTAATAGTAAGCAACACCAGAGTTGTCGCGAATCCAGTCCAGATGAGCGGTAACACGAGTGAAGCCAGCTGGAGCGCCAGATTGGCAACCAGCACTGCTACCAAAGGAAGTAACACCAACAAGTTTGTTGCCATCATGAAGAACCAATGGGCCACCAGAGTCGCCACCACAGGTGGACTTGCCGTCGGGCGTAGCAACGCAGAGAATGCCATCGGGAAGACTGCCATAGGTCTGAGAGCACTTTCCATTGCCAATGATCTGCAGGTCGACGCACTGCAGCCAGTCGGGCAGAGGAGAACCGTCATAGGTGCCACCCCAGCCGCAGGCAACAGCCCACCAGCCATCGTACATGTTGTAGCGATCGTTGAAGCTGGGCAGCTCAACCTTGTTGACCATGCTCCAGAAGTCGACGTGGGGAGTACGGATCAGGGCGATATCATTGCCATTCTCGTTGGGCCAGTTGCGGTTCTGGATGAAGTTGCCGCTGCCAACAGAGTGAGTGAACTGGGCGTTGGTGCGCCAGGTGGCACCGTAGAAGATAGTCACAGAGCTAGCACTGTTGGTGCAGTGAGCAGCAGTCAGCACCCAATCGTGAGCAATGATGGAGCCACCGCACCACCAGGCATTGTTGAAGCTCAGGCCAACAGTGTAGGGAGCCTTGCCCTCATAGGCTGGGTAGCCGTTAGTAATGCGACCCTCGATCTTAGCATACTTGGGGAAGTCCTTAGGGTATTCTTGTTCCAATACCTCAGCAGAGACGGCGGCAAGCGCCAAAGCCAATACAACGAACACTTTCATGTTTTACGATCAACTCGAATGAACTTAATTTAATAAAGAGCTTTTATAGCCAATTCACATCATGGAAGTATATATGGAAATAGTAATAATATAAGTAGATAAGCCACCAATCAATTTTTTGACTTATCTTATTTACTTTTTATTTTTTTGCAACCACTCAATAGCGTATCTGAAGAGGATAGCTTCGTCTAATAATATAAAGTTCGCAAGCAAACAATCAAGCGGCATTTCTAATATGCAAGTCAAACGATTTCATTATTAAAAGTTCATAAAAATACGCAATAAGAATTTAATTTCCTTTTGAAATTTGCACTTCGTACAACGATATATTTAAGAGCATTTTGTGGAAAAATAAATATAATGAATTCTTATTATAAGTAAAATACTTGCAATTTTAATTTTACTGAACTAAAATGTACCAGAGAAATAATTAAAAAAAACTCTTCACTTTCAGGAGATCGGATATAGCAGTTACCTTTTCAATTTATAGAAAAGCAAATTTAAATGTAACTGCTGCTTGAGCGCCATCTATCGAATATATATTAAACATTCAAATTGAACATTTTCTAACACTGTCGAAAATATAAAAATGGGAAATTTTATGGTCACATTCGGCCATATATAATGTTAAATACAATTCACAAAAAAACATTTACAATTAAGTAAATTGTTCTGTTTAAATAAGTTTTAATTATAAATTAGTAATTTATTCGTTCTGTGACTAAACAAATATGGGAGCTCCAATATGCATTATGGAAATGTAGAGTCGATAAGTTTACATAACGGCCATTATATTCAAATTTAACATCATTTGTGGAAATCAGCTGTGCAATACTTCAAAAATTTTGTTTTTCAATGAAAGTGTCGTTTTATTGTCACTGCCATTTTATGTAAAAGCACAAATTTCTATCGGTTTAATTACTAAAAATCAAAATGAACCGCAATTTATATGATTATCGAGTCGCGATTGTTCATGAAGCTATCGATATGTTAAATAACATTTTAGTTTAGCATTCCGCTCTTCCTCTTATTTTTTGAGAAAAGTGTAAATAAGAAGAATAGTAGGCGAACAAAAATTAAATTACAAACTTGAATAAAAACAGAATGTTAGACATTGAATAATGGAAAACATTGTTCACAATTTCGCAAAGATCAGTTTTCAACCCAAGGAAGTTGTGTTGACAGAAAATCGGTATGCGGGAAAAATACACATACAACAGCTCTCAGGAAATTACAATTTAATTTTTTTAAGCAGATCTGCGCCTAATAACTTCTCTTGGAATCTAAAGCCAATGCCAGGACATACAGTCGTATCACCACCAGATGCCATGTTGGAGTCGGAAAGCGGCGATACGGATCAATCGGATGAGATTGACTCACAGCTTAGCCGTGGCGAGGACAACGATGAAAGTGACAGCAGCAGTAGCTGCTACAGTCAACGCGGCGGCCAACGTGGTGGCGTCTGTCGACGTCGCATGCCTGCTCGTGTCTCCAAAGACAATTTCAATCGTGTATGCAGTGCCATCATGAAGCCGGCTAAAAAGAAGCGGAGTCGTGAGCAGCTGCACACCAACGAGCAGACGCTGAAAAGCATCGAGAAGATCTACACCAGCAAACGCATGAAAAAGTTCACACCCGCCAATCTGGAGACGATCTTCGAAGAGCCCAGCGACGAAAATGCCGCCGACGCCGAGGACGACAGTGAGGAATGCGCCATCACCAGCCAGGTGCGTCTGGTGAAGTTTGGATCACGCAAGCTGCGTCGCGCCATCTCGTTTAACGATGGCCTGCAGAAGAACAAGAATCTGATCAAGAAGCGACGCTTGAAGGTGAAAAAAACCTTTGGCAAACGCTTCGCACTCAAAAAGATCTCAATGACCGAGTTTCATGATCGTCTCAACAAGAGTCTCGACAGCGCCATGTTCGATGGCGATGAGGAGGAGCAGGTGGATATGAATGTGGCAAGCGGCAGCGTTAATGCCACACACAAACCAGACAATAAGTCTGCGTCTGCCATCACATTCATGGACGACATGCAACTGCCGCCGCTTTCCACGCAATCAGTCTTTGAATAAGCTCCAAATTGATGTAGGCAATATTAAGGCGACCAACCACATTGATGTCCCACGTGTTGAGAGGGCCGACAAATTGTAATTTGGTCAATCGTACTGATAATATTAATGTAATGAATTATATAAGATTTATTTAATGCCCAATAACCCAATACGTACAGATATAGGAAGTGCTGCCGAGCGTGAAAATAATTTAATCATTTTGCTAGGCGACCTAATTTATCGTATAATTTAGCATACAGTTAAGCAAGAATACAATTCTGAGCCACATATTAGAGTCCTAAAAATGGGTGTAGAATTGTACCATACAATAGGTGTAGTAAATTATTATCATATTACCAAATAGGAAATGCGTGAAATTGCTGTTCATTGCCGCAAAAGTAAAATAAATAAATAAGTAAATACGAAACAGTCATTTTTAATACAATCGCATCGTGAGAGTTGCTTTACTAAGGCTCAATATTAATCAATTGGTAAATAGTGCGATCGTAGTGCTAAATTGGATAACGGCAAATGCATTAACAAGTGCAATAATATAAAAAATAGTATGTAGTCATTATTATTATTATTATTAAATATGTGAGTACGTATAACATGCAAGAGTGGTAATCATAATTCCCGATTATGCATTAAATATCGACGCACAGCACGAAACAAAGCTGGAAAACAAATCAAGAAAGCAATATTTGTTTGCATTGCACTTTCTACACAACGACGAACCATTGCCCTATTTTATGTTTGAAAATGCACAAATCCATACCAAAATGTTTTCTCGCCCAGCTTACAAAAAATACACAGCGTACAACATATTTTGTCGGCCACTGTTACAGGTATGTTAAGAATAAATCTTTTTACTAAGGCAGAATCACCCTGTCATTTAGAACTGTAACGGTTAACAGCATAGAACATATGAATATTTAAGGTTTAACACTTACCTTGCATTATATGATCGAATTGTTAAGTCAGATCGTAAGAGTATTAAATGCACTGAACAAAAAGAAAAAAATAAACACTAGCCGCAAAAGCATTTGCATAATCGACGCCACTAGCTACTGCAGCTACTACTGTTGTTGTTACTGTTGTTGCTCTTATTGCTGGCGTTGGCGCTGATTGTATTTTGTTATTGTTATTGTAGCCTCATTACATTCGAACATATCACCGATCGCGAGACGATTTGATTTATTTGCTTCGCTAGGCAGACAAAGTAAGCCGCAATTTCCTAAATAGGCGAAAACAATGCCAACCAAGAAATACTTTCAACACCAAATTAAAGTTATTTTAACGAATTAATTTAATTAGAAATACATGCAACAAGTTATCAAACAAACGGGAGGGCGTGCACATTTGATTTCCTGCCAAGAATACTCCAAATGGCGACATGCAACCCATTTGCAGGCAAGTTCGCCTCTGGCTACTTCGCTTCCTCAAAACTATGCATGTAAATGGCCTGGCAGTAACCTTCAACTTCACGATACACAATTGGTGATGCCATCTGTCACTGTACTATGGGCAGCACTGGCCCGCTATTTTCTAAGTTCCCGGTGCTTAGGGCTGAATGCAACTTTGCCCACTGTTGTCAACTCATTTTGTGCATGTAATCGCTGTTTGCGGTATAAATTTAGTGGGGGAAGAGGTATGAAAAAATGCAAAAGACAAATGTATCGTGTAATATTTTTGTTGTTTCGCCGACAATAAGAGCAACAACAACAATACATTGTAGCTTTTTCTCAATGAAAGCATTTTGCCGCATGCTGCGCATTACACACAATACACACACACATATGATGTAATAGCACCAAAGCAAGTAGGGGATAAGTAACTCGAGTTACAGCTTCGCTTGCTTTTCATATTTAAATGGTAAAAATGGTAAAAGCAACAACAAAAACCACAGGCATAAGCGCCGCGTCAACCACAGCGTTAACGGCAGTAGCGACGCTTGTTAAGATTTACACACTAATACACGCACGCACTCGTTTGCATAAATACATATGTACACATATGTATGCAGAGAAAACCTACCGGCGCGCGGTGTCTAAGGGCACGGCACATTTTCGACTGAATGCCAAATGCAGCGAAAAATGCGACAAAGGTTGCCAAAGCGCCGGCGTAACATTGTGCGGGCGTAAGAGCGAAATACAAAGGTTGCAGATGTAAGGCGAATTAGCACAACAAAAAAGAAGATGGCAACACTTACAAAGACGTAAGCCGGCGCCTAAGGGCGAAAGAGGAATGATAAATGCAGAAATGAAAGTGTGCGGGTGTAAGGCGAAAATAAGCATTTGGGGCGAATGCAAATTGAAAGATGCGGCGATTTCAATAATGATGTCGACGGCGAACGGCGAACGCAAATCAAATGCAATTGTGCGGTGACTGCGCAGTCTGTGATAGCGTCGCTGTCAACGCCAGCGCTGACTGCGCAGTCAAATTAATGCAGCAAAATAGACGAAATAATTAAAGCGGTTGCAAGAAATGGTAGCAAGAGAGTTTATAAAAATGCTTGCAACATGCGCGCGAGGCCACAGTTGTAAGCGAGACGCTGACCGACACCTAGTCGCAAGTCCAAAGAAAGTTGCAAGAAAATAAAGCGTACATACAACAAAACAAGCAAAATATTACGCGCAATAGAGAGTGCGATTTCGAGGGGATGTGCGAGGGCAGCGGCGAGTGGAGTACGTAACGGCTTTTCAAAACAAAACGGGAAACTCGAAATTAAAAGTGGCCAAGTGAACCAACGAAATATTGAATAAAACGGGGAAGCAATCAGAAAGAGAAAGAGCGAGAGAGGAGAGCAAGTGCCAAGGGGGGAGTGTTGAGGACCAAGGTGCAGAGTGCAGGTCTATTAAAATTGGAATTAAATGTTAAATGCGCGCGCCAGCGGGCAGCAACAATAAAAGGCAACGCAAATGTGTTTACAATCAGCAATTGTTGCAATTATTGCCAAATTAACAGCAATAGCACTGCTGCTGCTGCTGCTACAAGTCGGCGGCGCAGCAGCGGCGCTGGACTGGCAACAGGTTAAGCCAATGTATTTAGTGTCGATGTATCCGGGCCCGTTTGGCATGGCCTTGTCGCAGACCCCAACCACATCGCTGTCCGCCGAACTGGACGCGGAAATGAGCGCCACCAATGACGACAGTCGCATTAGCAGCAGCAGCGACAGCGCTGCCGATAACAGCGGCGATAGCGATAACTTGCCATCGGCCGATGAACGTGAACCACTTGTGCTGAACCTGGAGACGACGCCGCTGCTCGACAGCATGCTGCCCGAGGGCGCCATGGCCATGGATCGCATCTTTGGCGGTGATGTGGGCAACCCTCACTGCTTCCCCTACCAGGTCGGCATGCTGCTGCAGCGTCCCAAGGGTCTCTACTGGTGCGGTGGCTCCCTGATCTCCGATCAGCATGTACTCACTGCGGCGCATTGCGTCGATATGTAAGTCACAATCTTTTGATTGTCGCGGATTTTTTTATTATTATTTTGCCAGGGGTTTCCACGATAGTATTACTGTGACTTACTTTTGATGAATTATTTAATATAAATGTTGAATATCATCGTCTTGATTAACCGAATTACAATATTTAAATTTCTGGGTCAGACCAGGCTTATGAAACATATTTATTTATTTTGGATACTCCAGTCACTTCTGTTAAAAATAATTTTCTTCAATTATTTGTAACTTTTGTGAAGTTTTTGCATCTGTTCATATTAATTAATTCAATTCATTTTTGAATTTAATATTCAGTAATGTTTAATTAATGTGACCATAGTAAAACTTTAAAATATAAAAATGATGTAAATTCTTAAATTATTTTAGGAAAATAACAAAGACAAATTAGAAAAGATATTATAATTTTTCTAAAATGCAAATTCAAAATAATACCGTTGAAGGCAAAACGGTATATGTGTTAAATACTTTCAATACAATAATATCTTCAATTAAAAAAATTACGCAAAGTGAATAATTAAATTAATGTTTTCCTCCCTGACAAAATTGTGCCAGTAAACAAAAGCTATCATTTTCACTTTTAATAACTAAATTAATAATTAATAATATGAAAATTGCTACTTGCATTTCAATAAAATGTAAGCAAAATTTTGATTGTCATCGATATGAAAAGGCTAATCTTTTTTTTATTTCTTGGGCCAGGGCCAAGCGCGCTTTGGTATTTCTAGGCGCCAACGAGATCAAGAACGCCAAGGAGTCGGGTCAAGTGCGTCTAATGGTGCCCAGCAGCAATTTCCACATATATCCCACATGGAATCCCAAGCGACTGAAGGACGACATTGCGCTCATACGTCTGCCACACGCGGTCAGCTTCAATGGTGGGTACCAAACTACACACAGCATGTGCCATTAGCCGTAGTTAATGAAACTGTTCTTGCTTGTCCAGAGCGCATTCATCCCATACAGCTGCCCAAGCGGCACTACGAGTATCGCAGCTTCAAGAACAAGCTTGGCATTGCGTCCGGTTGGGGTCGCTATGCCACCGGGGTGCATGCCATCAGCAATGTGTTGCGCTACGTGCAGCTGCAGATCATCGATGATCGCACCTGTAAGCGCAACTTTCCGTTGTCGTTTCGCGGCACAAACATCTGCACAAGCGGACGCAATGCTCGATCGACGTGCAATGGAGATTCGGGTGGACCGCTGGTATTGCAGCGGAAGCACTCCAAGAAACGTGTGCTTGTAGGTATCACATCGTTTGGCAGCATCTATGGCTGCGATCGCGGCTATCCGGCTGCGTTCACCAAGGTGGCGTCGTACCTGGACTGGATTAGCGATGAGACGGGCGTGCACTCGCATCAGGACACCACGGAGGCCATTTTCTTTGATCAGTACGTGAAGAACTACGCCAAGGAGCGACACAATCACAAGCAGCTGTCCGAACAGCAAGACTTTGGAGACGACGACCTGCCCGACGAACTGGACGTGCACCCGGACAGCAGAGGATCCGATGAGAGCGATGATGTGTCGTTTGCCATCGCAAGCTCACGACGGCCCCATTTGAAGAAAATCACATCGAAATCAAAATCAAAATCCAAATCAGAATCAGATTATTATTTCTTGTAGCATCAATAAACGTTTATTTGTAAGTTGAACAAGCGAGAATCTATTGGTATTTAGAATCCCTTGTTGCTCACGCCGCTGTTCTCCTCGATCCAGTCCAAGTAGGAGGTGACGCGAGTGAACACACCTGGCCAGCCCTTCTCACAGCCGAGAGCAATGCCGAAAGATGTAGCGCCAATCAGTTCACCAGTCTCAGCTGCAACCAGGGGGCCGCCAGAGTCGCCGTTGCAGGTGGATGTGCCGCCGGTGGTCTTGATGCAGATGTTGGTGTCGTAGACGACACCACCGAACCAGGGAGAGCAGCCCGAGTTGTTCATGATGGGTACATTGATGAACTGCAGAATATCGGTGGCACCGGAGGCAGCTGCAAAGTAAAATGGAAAAGTAAACCAAACAATTAATGCCCGTTGCCCGTTAGAAGAGTGTGAGTGTGTTTAGACTTACAGTCACTGATCTTACCCCAGCCGGAGGCAATAGCCTGCTGGCCGGCATAAGTGTTGTAGGTATTGGACTTGACGGGCAGCTTGACGGGCTGAATGTTCTCGTTGAACTCGATAGGCACGGGCAGCTTGATCAGCGAAATATCATTTCTCAGCAGAGATGCGTCCCACTCTTCGTGCACAATCACATTCTTGGTCTCAACAAAGACAATCTGTTGTCCCTTCTCGCTCTTGTCGGTACGATCCCAGGCGCCCAAATAGACATCCACACCGGTGGTCAGGCTGTCTGTGCAATGGGCGGCGGTGAGCACATAACGATCACTGATCAGAGAGCCACCACACCAGGCAGCGCCTCCATTCACGTACAGCAATAGTCCCACCTGGTAGGGGAACTGATTGCGTGAGGCGATCTCGCCTTTGGTGATGCGGCCACCAGGTGCCCCAGCACGTTGCAGGATCGGCACACGGGTCTCAATGTCCATCGACTTGACCGACTGCCAGTCAACATCGGCGTGGGCGCCGATAACGGCGGCCAGCAGGAGCACGGTTGCACAAGCGAATTTCATGTTGATTTCCAACTGATTCGACTTGGCCAAATGGACACACTTTTATAGCCAAAACCAGCTAGCTGGGAGTCGTATATCATCTTGGGCTATCGCTAATGCTATTGCGCTTATCGCGAATCATAGCTAGAAAACACACTTGATTTACAATTCGAAATCAATGTGGTCATTCCCACTAGCTCAGACTTCAAGTATAATCGTTGATCTATGGTTCTATATACTAGCGATAAGGTCGATTTAGATCTAGGCGCGTGCTAGGATTGTCTACAGTCAATCAGCGATTAAGATTGTCGCAAAACATTAGCTGGGCTTTGGGTCAAGTGCAACTGAACCCAAATTTGCTGAAATGGTAAATTTCCAATGTAAATAATTTAAATCAATATTATTCGGCAAAAAGGCTCTAATTAATGTCAAGCAAAAACAAATTAAGTCCATTTTCTATATAATATGCTAAATAAACAGATATTTCACAACGAAACGTAAAATTAGTTGGTTTTCACTGTTTTCCCACTTCAGCTGTTATTTTTCATGTTCATTCAATTTTTCGATTCATTAGATTCCCGCATTCACACATCGACTTAATCTTCGAGATTACCACGAGCAAAAGGTTAGATAAGAATTGCAAACATTTTCGTGCTTTTATTTATGACTGTAAATAAATCTAAAAGATATTTCATAAAATAGAACACACCTTATCGAATCGAGCTTTCATGGATTCAAAACTGTAAGAGTACTATGTACGCAATGTTTGTTATATATAATATAATGAATATTCCATGCACTCACTTCCTAACTCAATTTGATATTCAATTTTAATTAAACATATTTTGTTGTTGCCCTCATCGGTAACTGTTTAACTGGTTGAAAAACAATTATGCACATTTATGCTCTTGGGTATTAAAATAATACTTTATAAATTACTAGACATCAACAGCAGTTACCAGCAATGAGTAGAGAGCAGAAAACCAAGAATTAAAACGGAAATGGTTTTAATACAAAAAGTATTTGTTTGTTCAATTGAAGGTTACATCAATCTAAGTGCACAGAAACAAAAGCCGTTAATCAAGCAGCTATCAAAACGAACTAAAAATGCTCTACAATTGGCTGGATACTTAAACTGATAATTCCTACGAGTGGTCTACAAATTTCGAAAATTAAATTGATGAAAATAAAGCGATTCATTACATTTTACTGAAATGTATGCAAATTGAATTATACTGTTAATGTTTATTAGATTAAAACAACTGTTTCATTAGTAGTTTTTTTTTGTTGAAATTTTTTATATTTAGCAGATAAAAAAAAATTTTAGAATGGATTAAAAAATTATATATTGAATTTTTAAAAATTATTAAATTATCAAAAAATTGTCAATTTCATTCTTTTAACATAAATATTAAGGAACTTATCAAACAATATGATTCATTTTCAATGAATGTGCATCTGTTCATCTGCATTGAAACATGTTTAATAAGTTTATACGCATACTAAGTATCAGTACTCATTGTGTTATTATATTTATTGTCGAAATAAGAGTAACTTGTTAATACTTAAGACGTATAAACCATTTAAATAAACGAGTGTACGAGTATGTCGTTAATACACAATAAAGCTCTGTTCCTGGGCAACAACAGGCTGTGACATGTTTATCCATCAATTAGCTGTAGCATTGCGAGATCTGGTGAAATAAACGTACGCACGTACAAAGCAGACAGCCAGATATGTTATGCACTTTCTAAAATCAGATCTGGACAAATATATCAAATGACACCTGCCAACTTTGTGGGAACATGCGAAATAATTAGCCATACGATGCTATTTAGATCTGTATAGATCACACAACTTCAACTTGCTCTCCATCATTTCAAGTGCGGGGTGCTATGAACTCGCTCGAGAGACCGACATCGAATGCCATTGTCCTTGAGTTTGCTGCAAACGGCGCTAATTAAAACATTAAATGCGTAGCAAGCAAGCGAATTGTAACTAAATTAAAATAGAATTCAACAACAAAAAACCAACTGTAACTCAAACACCAAACTAAAACTGAAACTAAAACGAGACTAAACTGGATTTTAGACGCGTTTAACAGTTTTAACAACAACTTTCGCACTTGATGCAAGTGCAAAAATCAGCAGTTGAGTTCGTTTGACTATGAGATATCCTAGAAACAATTCAGCCACACGTGGGAGACTTGGGGAATATATATTTGTTTTTTGATCGCTAGAAAACTAGATAAATAAAATTCATTTCAACTTAAAAATAAATTTAAAAAAAAAAAAAGAGAAAAATATTAAAAAAAAAAAAAAATTATTAACATAATACTGTATATTTTGCATTAGAAAGTAAGCTCAAAGCCAAATAATAATTTACTTATATTCACTATATAATACTGTGATGAAGTTAATCCTTAAAATTATTTTATTTATATGTATGTTAGAAAGCAATTCAACTTCGCATTTCAAACCAATCATTATCGAGCCTTTATAAAAATTGTACAATAAATAAAGTAGTACTCGAAGTGAGCGTGTACTGCAATGGTGCCTCTTATTCTTTTGCTTTTGAGATTGCCGATCCTGCCTCTGTTTAACGTTAGCTTGTTCCTGCAGACAAGCCCCTAAAAGGCAAAAACGATGCAGCTGTGCAGTCGTTCGGTAATATATACATTTTATAGGCTCCCAGCCGCGCCTCTTCCCAGTCCCATGCATATACTTACGTATATACCCGTTTTTGGCCATATTCATTAGTTACAGGGTATAATGAGAACATGTTTTTGAATAAAGCTTAAGCCGTCACTTATTAATTCGCACACATAACAAATATCACATTCCAGATACCACTAATTATGCAACCGTTCTCGGAGACCTGTAAGATTCTGAATCTGTATCTCAAAAACACACATTTCAAAACCGGGGGCAAATACAGCCCAACAGAAATTAAATAAATAACAAAAAGAACGAAATTCCGATCAGCGGTCGTCGCTTCGCACTCTTATTTATTTACTTTTTTTTTTTTTTTGGCTTTTTGAAGGGGATTTCATTTGGGGCTGGGTTCAGAACGCCTGCAAGTCAGGACAAACAAACTAGGGGGGCAGAAGACACCTGATGGTTTGAGGGGTTAATCCCCTGGTATTTGCTGTTATAATTGCATTACTCGTATCGGCAAAATATGAATGGTCATTCTGACGTTTTAGAGCCGCAAAGTGTTGTTGTATTTTATGCTAATTTTTTGCCATTTGGCGCAGTTCATTGTTGTGGCGTGATTCACGTGCTCCCCAGCCTCTTCCGAGCTGGGCGCGTCGTCGATTGGCTTGCCGAAACAAAGCCTAAAAATAATCTAAAGAAGATGCCAGCAGACACATGCGGGTGATGCGACCGCTCTGCTCGCAATGACCATTAGGATCGATGCGATCGAAAATGAATCGGATCGGATCGGATCGTACAACCGGTTTACCAGCTGTGCGAGAAAAGCTGAACCACTTGAACAGCTGAACATCTGAACAGCTGAGCCAGCTGTTGAACTTTCGCTGCCGGCATCGGTAAAATTTCTTGTTCTTAACAGCGCATGTGTCTGGGTCGCTGTGTGTCTGTGTGTATGTGTGCAACTAACGAAGCTCGGTCGCTTGTCAACCGACTGAATCGGCTGCCTAACTGAATGGCTTACTGGCTCAGCTCAGCTCAGCTTTGGCTCGGCTTGACGGGGGCTGATATAAAAACGGCATCCGGCGCGCGTGCTCAGTTCAGTTGAAGAACATTAACGGAAACGCGCGCGTTCGCCGTCAGCTCTCGTGTTCGGCATAATTTTTGGAGAATTCGTTATTTTTTGGCATTTACCGCCAAGTGAATTTCTTTTGCAACAGCAAAAGCAAGAAGTGCCACAGCCACAACAGCTCGCCAACAAGTGGTCGTCGACCAGTCGACAAGTCAACAACAAGTGACATAGATACAGCAAGGTCGCTGGCAAAAAAAAAAAAACACAACACTACGACTGCTACCAATTGCCACTGCAAACATGGAAGGTCAGGCCAAGCAAGCATACTTCGTCAATGAAGCATATAATCACGAAGAGCAGCCGCATGGAGCGGGCGGAGGTGGCGGTGCCATTGCTGCTGACAATCAGCCGCGTCGCCGCAGCGGTGGCAACACCAAGGAGCTCCAACTCCATCTATCCGCCAACAATAATAACGAGAAAAAGTCACTCGATCAAGCTGACGGGCCCACAGCTCCCAGCATCGATTTCGATGACATTTTGCCAATGATCGGTGAATTTGGACGATCCCAGAAATTATTGTTTCTCCTGATGATTCCATTCTCCTTTTTTGTGGCCTTTGTGTACTTCTCCCAAATCTTTCTCACGCTCATACCCGAGCAGCATTGGTGCCATGTCCCCGAACTGGATGCCCTAGATGTGGAAGCCAGGTGAGATATCAATCGATTTCCAACTAGAAGTAGACGTGAATGAATCTATGATTCATTTGCCACTCGCAAATAAATCCTCGCACAGCGGGTTTTCCCGTCAAGGTGAAAATTTGGTAATAAAACAAACAAAAAAAAAAACACAAATTCAACGTCAACCAAAAAAAAAAAAAATCTCTACGACAACTCCGATTCGCAAATTCACGTAACCGACTTGCGAATGTGAAGCTGTCGGTTTGTCCGTCTGTCTATTTGTATTTACGCGTGTGACTTTGTATGTGTGTTTGTTGGGGGGTTATTCAAATCTAATGGCTTTATAAAAGTTGATATACGACGCGTTAATTACCACAGTAGTTAATATACTGACTATAACATTCAAGCACAACACTTTCGGTTAGTTCGGAATGTCGTTTGCATCCCATTAGAAGCGAATGAGCATAATTTTATGCTTTATATGCGCATTTTATGCTGATTCCGTTAGCTTTTTTTATTGTTATGATAATCTTTATGATACTTAATGAATGGGCATAGCTCGTAGCCAGTAGCATTTTGTTTCGCTAATCAATTTAAATATACAACTCAATAGAAACCGTTAAGTGGTAAGGAATCTGTACAATTCAATTATTAGTTGTTATGAGTGGTATTATGATGATGCCTAGCACAAATATCGACCTTGAATGCTGTCGAAAAACTTAAGAACCAAGCCAAGAACTAATGTACAATATCCATAGCGAAGGTTGTTGCTCTATTATTATCTTTTCTAAAATTAGAATGTCTTTAGCATTTGTAAAACAATCGAAATCAAAACAAGCGTTGATAATTTCAGCTCGTTTTGAAGCTTTTATGTTTGCATTTGCAAATATGATAAATATGATTTGTTATTGAGGAAGCCTTTTATTAGGTAGTTGAAGCGTAGAGCCGAAAAACTATTCAAATTTAAAAATAGGTTATAATATTAAATAATAATAATATAGACTTTCAATCAATATTTAATATCTAAATTATATATTATTTGATAGGCATATTGAGGAATATTTACTAGTTAAATAAACTAAGTTCAATTGACTTTAAACTGCGCGAAAATTTGAATAAAATTATCGGTAATTTAACCCGGACTAAATTGGATGCATTTAACAAATGTGATAGAGACGATGTGATATAGTTATTCAATGCTACCATTTCAACTTTAGTTAGCCTTTAAATGATGTAAAAGTTGTTTTAATTAAAAGCATAAACGGTTACTTCCAAATATTTCAATGAAACTTCCCTACTTTCGCTGTAATTGTCAACATTTCACTCGGAAATAGCACACAGTGCGTATACTTGCTGTAATTATGCGATTCGCTTAACTTTCACAAAGGCGACCGACCAGTGATCGATCAATACAACTTGCACTATTTAGATTGACTTTGGTCGACAATTATTGAATTATTGCCTTGAAGCCAACCGGTTTTGAGTTGCGTGCCCTAACTGGGCAGTTACCACAGTTGAAAATTGAACATTTTAAGTAATTTCGAATCGACTTCTATGCATGTATTCTATGCAAAGGCTGCCAATTCTTAGCCAAATTACACTTAGTAAACGTGTTTTGTTTGTCTGAATTGAATTGGCAAAACCAAAAAAAAAAAATTATATAAATAAAAAAAAAAACAACAGCAAAATCAAAACTAAATGAAAATGAAAACGTAAACTCGCAAAACGAAACAAAATTCGAGTGTTCTGAGCAAAGTCATTAACTCGTCTAAGTGCTCAGTTGGCTTAGAATGCCGACTAACCTTGCGCCATGATTGGTTTTATTCATGTTTTTGCTTATGTTTGCTGGTCAGGCGTCGGCTTAATAAGGCGAAGAACCTTACGAACGGGCATCTCATTCAACTCGAGTTCGTCAGAAAGCGAGAGAGAGAGAGAAACGTTGTGGAGGGTACTCAATGCGAAGGCGAATTCAAATACAGTGGCAGTGGCAGTGGCAGTTAGATAAGCAGCCAGTCGTCCAACTCCGAGTAGGCAACAGCAAGAGGCGTCTAATTAGCAGCGCATGTTGCGACAGCGCAGCAGCAACAGCAACAGCAAGACACATGTGAAATAATCGTGGTAGCGGCAACAGCGTAAACAGTAAATACCTACTAAATAACTAACTGGCAGACTGACTGACTGACTGGACTGGCTAACTAA
Source organism: Drosophila siamana (assembly GCA_035047445.1). NCBI lineage: Eukaryota > Metazoa > Arthropoda > Insecta > Diptera > Drosophilidae > Drosophila > Drosophila siamana. Next base: position 1,116,460 of record JAWNPP010000151.1, on the reverse strand, counting down.
CTAACTGACTAACTAATGTTGTGTGGCGACGACGCCAAACACGAGTCGAAACTTACCGCATCCAAAGAAAAATGAGAGAGTCAGCGAGAAAATGCAAACTGCAATTCAAATGCTCTTTTGAAGAAAGTCTTATACGGTAGTAGAGTAAGTAAGTATTTCGACTTATTATTATTACTAAACCAAAATACCAGCAATAAACTCAATTGATTGTGCTGAAAAAAAAATTTAATTGACTTTCGCGACAATTAAAAATTATGTCGTGAAAGGAAAACAAGCCTAATCTTAACTTTTGTGAGGTTTTATAAGAAAAATGTCTATACAGATTTGATAACATTGTGAAAGCTTTGCCCAAACATATTTTTACTATGTATTTTATTTAACACTGCAATAAAATTTGTTGAAATTCTTGTTTCGATTTGCTGCTGGGATAGCAAAAATAATTAAGCATTCCTCCAGGCAATCCAAATTCAATTCAATCAAGATATTCTCATTGAAAAGTGCTGTTCACATAAAACTGTGAACAATCAATTCTCTTACAATCTTAATTGTAGATCAGTTAAACAAATTCCTAGTATTTAGACAATATATTTAATTTGCTTTTTGGCACTCCAAATAAACTTATATAGGGTGCAACAGGTGTATTATATATTGAGATTATTATTTACAGAAGATAATCAGGTGTTAAGTGAACTAACTGATGTCATAGCTGTCAAGCAGCGCGATAGGCTTGACACAGATAAGTAAGTCAACTAAGAATTAGCAGAATATTTTATAGAAATCTGATAGCTAACTTATCGGCACAACAGTTACATGCAGTTAGTAGTAAAGCTGTTTGGTGAAAGAAATATGTTAAATAATATGAATGAATAAGATAATAAAAATTATTTTCAACTTCATCTTTAGATATAATTTTTTGCTTTCAATTTTTATAAACATATTTTAGATAGTTCGTTTTTTTACGATTTATCAGACTTTAACAAGAGAGTTCGTAGAGTTTTGTTAGGGTAAACCCATAGATCAGCTTATTTTTGTGTTTAATGGTAAATTCGTCATAAAATTAGCAATTAAACGGAATGAAACTTGGCGCGCTTACCGCATGACATATCAATCGTTAGTCAGTTTGGCTCTACAACCGAGAGCGCGGTCTGCGGTGTGCGGAGTGCGGTGGGCAGCCATCAATCTTGCATGGGTATAATTTAGACACATGAATACAAGTGCGAGTACGAGTGCGAGTACGAATGCTTTGGCTGCTACACGTAGACAATTGCAGACAGCGGATTTTGTCAAGATCATGAGATTATAATGCTGTCTATGGTCTTTTGGGATTGTGATTGTGACCCTGGATGAGTTAATGACTCCACCACCACCATCAAAAGCAAAAACCAAAGAAACATTGAAAGCCAACTAAAACTAACACCATTTGTGTCTGGCACCTTCTTGCCACGTCGTTCCTCCCACAGATTGGCACTCTCGATCCCAATGGTGAAGGGCGAGTACAACAATTGCTACATGTACGATGTCAACTATACGGAAGTGCTCGCCCAGGGACGGATCATGGCTGATCCCAAGTGGCCGCAAATCAAATGCCGCAACGGCTGGTCCTACAACTTCACAGAGATACCCTACTCCACGGTGGCCACCGAACAGAATTGGGTGTGCGACGATGCCGCCCTGCCCACCTATGCCCAATCGATATTCTTTTTGGGCGCCATTGTGGGTGGTCTGCTCTTTGGCTGGGTGGCCGATCGCTTTGGCCGCATTCCGGCGCTGATCAGCTGCAATATGATGGGCCTGGTGGCGGGCGTGGCAACGGCGTTCGTTAACAACTTTTGGCAGTTTGCCACCATGCGCTTCTTTGTGGGATTCGCCTTCGACAATTGCTTCACCATGATGTACATACTGGGTAAGTGAAACTCGCCGTTGCGCCTCACCTTGAATTGCAAATTAACTCTGTTCTGTTTGCTAGTGCTCGAGTATGTGGGACCCAAGTATCGCACCTTTGTTGCCAACATGTCCATTGCCATCTTCTTTACGGGCGCCGCCTGCATCTTGCCATGGATTGCTTACTATGTGGCCGATTGGAAACTGCTGACGATTGTCACCTCGGCACCGCTCTTGCTCGCCGTCCTGACGCCCTGTGTTGTGCCCGAGTCGGCGCGCTGGCTGGTCTCGCAGGGCAAGGTGGACAAGGCCATTGGCATACTCAAGAAACTGGAGCGACGCAACGGCCGCCAAGTGCCGTTGGAGACGTATCAGCAGTTTGGTGACAGTTGCAAACGCATGCGCGACCAGGAGCAGGCACAGAATGCCAGCTATTCCGTGTTGGATCTATTTAAGTCGCCACGTTTGCGTCGCACCACGTTGCTGCTCATCGTCATCTGGATGGCCATATCGTTGGTGTTTGATGGCCATGTGCGTAACGTGGGCTCCCTGGGTCTGGACATCTTCTTTACATTCACGGTGGCCAGTTTCACCGAGCTGCCGGCTGACACGCTGCTCACCGTCACACTGGATCGCTTCGGACGCCGTTGGCTTGCCTGCGGCTCAATGGTTGCCAGCGGCATCTTCAGTCTGCTTGCGACTGTGGTGCCCGTTGGCGTCTACTCGGCGGCATTGGCCATCATGGGTCGTTTCTTTGTGAACATCAGCTACAACATTGGCCTGCAATACGCTGCCGAAATACTGCCCACTGTGGTGCGTGCTCAGGGTGTGGCCTTCATACACATTATGGGCTATGTGGCCAGCATCATTGCGCCATTCGTAGTCTATTTGGCGAACATATCGCCGGCACTGCCATTGATTATTCTGGGACTCTTGGGCATCTTTGGTGGCCTGCTGGCCTTGCTGCTGCCAGAGACACTTCATCACGATCTGCCGCAGACATTGAACGACGGCGAGGAGTTTGGACGCGGTCAGAGCATCTGGGATTTCCCCTGCCTAGCCAAGCAGCTAGACGAGGACGAGAAATGCAATGCAACCGATGTCGAGGAGGTGCGCTCCCAGGCCTTTGTGCGTGGCACCCAAACGGGTGCCTCCCTCAATGCGTCGACACGCGGAGAGCTGCGTTCCAGTATTTTGCGCCGATCGATTCAATCTCGCAACTCCACCAAATTGTAGGCAACTTCTAGGTATTCTAGGTAACAATTGTCAATAGTTTTAGTCTCTGCATTTCCATTAGTTCGATTAGCAGTAATTACGTTCATTGTCCAACCTTGTGATATTAAATCTAAGTAATAGTTTTTGTTGCCATTTTGGCCTAATAAATACAAACACTAACGATCCGCATTTGTATTTCTATGCCGATATAGCCTGGTCCATCTGCCAGTCTGTGTGTATGTATAAACCACTTAGATCTCAGACAAGCAGACGTTCATAGCGATATCGACTTCTCTAGCTGAACAAGCCTTTTTATACTTAATAGGGTTGAAGATGATTTCTTTCCTGGTGCCACAACCTTTCCACCTTATGGGCAGCGGGTATATAAATTATGTACTGGTTCAAAGTAAATATTGTTTAGTTTAGTAGCCTTCAGTATGAGTAATCTACTTGCCAAACCTAAAAAAAAGCCCAGTTCGAATATACTAAAAATATATTAAAATGTTTTTGGTATTCCATCATCATTCCATCACGTACTAAATATCGCATAAAGTATAAAATATACCCTGCCCGTTCACATTGTCGACCAGAAACAAACCACGTGCAGATGTCTATGAATTTTCCCGCACCAAAACTCGAGACTCTATCTTCAAAATTGACACACACGAATACCCAATTTTTAAATTATTACTAATTCACCACCAACCCCCCCCCCCACCCATTCTTCCCTTCCCACCCTCCCCCTCTCCCCCTCCTTCTCTCCCCCCGGCGGCCGGGGGGGTTTTTTTTTTTTTTCCCCCCCCCTCTTTCAGGGACGCCCCCCCCCCCGCCTCTCACCCCCCCTCAATACAAATTTTTTTTCTCTCCCCTCCCTCTTCTCCCCTACAAGTTGTTTTTTTTTTTCCCCGTCGGCCCCGTCTGTTTCCGGGCCCCCCTTTTTTTTGTTTGACCCCCCCCCCCCCCCCCCCCGCGTTTTTCCCCCCGGAAAAAACAAATTTTTCCCCTTAAAAAAAAAAAAAAAACCCCCTTCCCCAAAACCCAAAAACAAAAAATAATTTCATAAATTTTAAAACGTCTTTTGAAAAATTAACTAAAAGAAAGTGACAGCAAAAAAACTAGCGTCATCTGGCGTTAGCCCGGGACTTTTCAACCCATAAGTTACTGATGCCAAGTTTGGAATCTCTAGCTCTTACAGTCTCTGAGATCTAGCTCTTCATTCATTCAGACAGACAGACAGACGGACAGACGGTCATGGCTATATCGACTTTATGGAGTCGGAAATGCTTCTACCTGTTACATACATTTCCTGGCGTCACAAAGTTATAATACCCTTCTACCCTATGGATAGCCGGTAAAAATATAATAATGAAACAGGTATTGAACCAGCAAACCAATGAAAATATCAAAAGAGCTTCTACCAAAATCTATGGCAAACTGCTACGATGTACAAAATACATCGTTTCGAACTCGATCTACGTCTGAATCAAATTCAATTCCATTCCACAATTCGAAATCCGCCGAACGTACTGCGATACTTGTCGCTTATGTCGGTCATGTGCAAAAGTGATAATGCAAAGAATTTTTGTTTCTTGCAGTTCCAATTTTAGCGTACATTTAGTTACAATGTAGAAACAATAAACGCTGCCATGGTAGGAAAAAAAATGTACATATATTAAGTGATAAGAGTTTTCCTTATTTCAATTATATGCAAAAACTAAAACTGTGCCATACACTGACGAGCAAAACTGTAACACGAGTTCATTGTTTCACCTTCAAAGGTCTGTATCTTTTTTTCTAATGCACGCATTTTGAAGATCTTTGTCTTGTTTTGTAGGTGATATCATTTAATACTATTAAGTAAAATTAAAAGCCATTTGATATCAGTTAAAGAAAATGACACGCCAAACTGTAAAAAAAGTCAAATGTTACAGTCAAATGTTGAAGTTGAAACAATGTTACAGTTTTGCTCGTCAGTGTATATCAAAAATGTTCTTGCATGACCGAGGGGTAATATTATATTTCAGGCATATCAGTGAAAAACAATATTTGCTTATAGAGAGTAAACATTATATAATTTTAAAGTAATGTTCTTAATACCTGTGTAGTTTATAATCCGATGCAACCGAATCATATTTTAATCATAAAAGTAATACTAACTATTACTTGTAACAAATTATAACACACACGGTATCTGATTTTCATATCGAAAATCATACCGTTTATGTTGATATCTTAAGAGGCAAATATTTATAGCAACCCTCGCAAAGAATGTGCTACATAAAGGGAACGTCGAGTCGAACCAACAGTAATACCGACTATGGCATATATATTAATTCCTCTCCTTACTCTCGGGTGAGGAGGAGACTCTATCTCAACCGGCTCAAACAGCAACGAAGTGCTTGTTGATCTTGCAAAGGTGGAATGTCCTTCATTCACCGCAGCTGACAGTCCTCTCAGTCTAGAGTCCATTATACGAGTTATAGTCAATGGCAACTGGGAACGTTATCGCTCCGTACTGCAATTGATGAAAGAGGCACGCACCCTGGAAATGAAACGTGCCATTTACGAAGAACTGTGGCTGGAATGGACGCAGACCAGGCTAATCAACGATCCCTTGAAGGTACTGCATTTCTACGGACAACTCAAGCAGCAGTCGGGAATAGCGCCAGATTTCGAGAACAAGGTCTATATGACCTTCGTCAATATGAGTGCTCAGTTGCTATCAGGGCCAATCCATGCCAACAGCCACTGTGCCGATTTCCCAGTGGTTACCACATTGCTGCAACGTCTGTCGCAACACACCGAGAATTTTACGATGGACATATTCGAGACTCTGTTTGACGATGTGCTCTCTTCAGAGTCCACACAAAGTGTTGCGCAACGTTTAGGCAATCTCAACGCCAGCCTGACACAAATGACCATGGCCAACCTGCAATTGCTGAATCGTAATGAGCTTCACCTCAATTCCAGTGCGCATGCAATTTTGCTGGATAATCTGCGACAGTTGGTGAAGCAACCGTCTTTTAAAGAGGAAGTGGAGATCACGCTGCAATTGAAGGTGATCACACTGTTACCATCTGAAACAGACTTGCTCAACATCCCCCTGAAGAAGATATGTGTGCGCAAAACGGACAACGACAAGCTATTTCTTTATGAATGTTCAAAGAACGTAAAAATGTGTATCAGAGACCCTAGCGATACTAAGGCACCCTTTAAAGTGCAGAGCAGAAGCGATGAAGCAACAAAGAAAATATCGTTTGCCTTTCAAAGCATGTATTGGAATAATCGCTATTTAGGATTAGAATTGAAGAACTTGAAGCTGGTGCAGGGTGGCGTTGCATTCTACAATGCTAAATTCAACTCGGTGATGTGTGCCCGACGATCGGACATTGGGGAGATTTATGTTCTTACATCCATAATGCAGATTTCGAAGGCCATCGCAATGCTTGCACTTGGATCATCGAAGATTGCAGTTAAGTATAATTAATACTAAACAAAATATTCATATTTCAATGTAAACACATACATGAAACCACAACACTCAAACAAACTGGATCCGGAAAGAGCCTTCACCAGTAATGCTACAGTCACTATTACAATCTTCAAAAACTCACTTGATATTTAGGATGTGCATAACTATATCGTCAATTGTGTTCAAGTTGCTGAAAAATATACTTTACATATACTTTATAAAACTTAAAACATGTGTTTCCCTACAATGTTTGATAAGACCCTTTCTCTTTAAGCTCTCAGTACAGTGTGTTTCTTGAATATTCAATAAGTGATTACTTCTATGCTTAATGAAATATATACATATTTATTTGCTTTTTAAACTGTCTAAAATGTGTCATTATTCATATTTAAACTACAGAAATATTTTTATGGAATTGTCTTGTCTTGCACTTCAATTTTTTCTTTCTGCGAATTTAAAAATTTGAAATTAAAATCATAAATGTCTAAAAAATTTATACATTTATTTTGCAGGCACTTAAATCCACAGCGGGTATTCCAGTCTTAAATTACGAAAGAACAGCATTTTATGAATTGTTTCCAGCAATTTATCAAGAAGCTCAGAGTATCTTAAATTCATGTATTCTCGACTAGATATAATAAAAGCAAAAAAGCTACAAGTTCAAAGCATTCGACTGTAAGTTACCCGTTTGGAAATCAGAGTATATTTATCGTACATAGATATACATATATATCTAGCAGTCTCTAAGATCTACTCAGAGGGACATTGCTATACTATCTCGACTGGTGACGCTGATCAAAATTATATGAATTTTCTGGTATCAAATATGACTCCTTCCTTTCCATTAGGCACAACATTTTAATACCCTTCTATCCTATTGCTAGTCGGTATTAATATTAGCATATTAAAATTATTTTTATATTTCCGCTCCCACAATCATATATTATGAAAATTTGCATCCGCGTCTATCCGCGGCTATAAAAGGCGTCCGCTGAACACAATCAACTGTTATAGTAAAAATGCTACTGAAAGTGATTCTTTTGTTGCTTTTTGAGCTGTCTCTAAGAGAGACAGAGGGTTTGTCAAGTGGAACAGAGAGCAAAAAATACATCGCGAGGCTAAATGGCTACCCTACGATGCAGGATGATGAATGCAGCTCATCGACAACAACTGGCAGTACTCTTAAGCTGAAGTCCCTAATAAGCGCCATAGTCAAAGGAGATTGGGAGCGTATCGAATTGGTGCTGCAGATGGCGAGTGAGGCATGCACCCAGGAAATGAGGCATGCTGTCTACGAGGCTTTGTGGCTGGAGTGGCAGCAGGATAAACAAATCTACGATCCCCTCAAAATACTCGATTTCCATCGACAACTCGAGCAGCAGTCGAATGTGCCAACAACTTTAAGGCAAAATATCTATCAGGCCTTCGTCTCTCGCAGCGCTCAGTTGCTATCGGCGCCCTTCCACACCGACAGTCGCAGTGCCGAATTCCCGCAAATCAACACGCTACTCTCAAAACTGAGTCCATGCCCACAGAATTTTATGAGTGACATTCTCGAGACTCTGTTTGACGATGTGCTCTCTTCGGAGTCCACACAAAGTGTTGCGCAACGTTTGGGCAATCTCAATGCCACCCTGACACAATTGACCATGGCCAACCTGCAATTGCTGAATCGTAATGAGCTTCACTTCAATTCCAGTGCGCACACTATTTTGCTGGATAATCTTCGGCAGTTAGTAAAACAACCGACTTTTGGCCAGGAAGTGGAGCCTGTTCTACGTGGGAAGGCGGATTCACAGCTTGCACTTTTCACGGCCGAAAAGGTATGCTTGCGCAAAGCGAACAACGACGGATTTTACCTTTATGAGTGCATAGGTCCCGAAAGTATGTGCATCCAAGAACGAGGTCCATTGGCGCCATTCAAAGTGCAGCGCTCACACAGTGATGCCGACAACAAAGTACATTTTGCCTTCCAAAGCCCTGTTCGAGCGAATCGCTATCTAGTAAAAGGCTCGACACTTAAGACAAAAGTAAGAAAGGACGTGTTCAGTAATAAAAACATTTACTGGTGGCATGTACTGCCAGTGCAGGATGGCGTTGCATTCTACGATGCGGCCACAGGCGGTTCGGTAATCTGTGGGAACCATCTGGGGTATTCGGCGTACACACGGGATGCTGCAGAATTTTATGACCATCACGCAGAATGTACTTGGATCATCGAGGACTGCAGCAATTTATAGTTAACAGCAAATAAATATTTACTGTTGAATGTTGAATTTTAGTATCGTCAGTAGTTACTGTCTGGGCATTTCCACTAATTCGATTAAGTACTCTGTCCATTCTAGTGATATTAATTGCCACATAGTACTAATAAACAACAACGAAAAGTGCAACATTCTGATTATTAAATTATAATGTATACTTATATTTTTGATAATGCATAAGTAAATTTACTAACGCCACCTATGAATACATCTGCCAAATGCTGGCCGTTAAGCGTCCCGTTTGGTGAGCAACCGCCAGATGGCGCAACATTGTTTACATTTGAAATTGGGATAAATTTTTATAGTGTGAGTCGTAATCACAATTATTACCTTACAAACAATTACATTTTTCTTATTTGCTATGGGTTATCTGAGCAGATGGCAAACAATGATAGAGTCGATGCAAATATCCGATTCAATAACATTAAATAATTTGTAGAAACCCACACAAAAATGGGCTTTATAAAGCGAACGCTGCAGAGCTGAATCCACAGTTAAAGCAACAATGGCAACGCTTGTCATTCTTCTGCTGATGCTTGGACTAGCGTTCCGCGGTGGCGTCACGTTTGCTACCGCCACAAACAATAGCAAACTTCTCGCCATCCTGAACGCCTCTGCTCCGGCATTGGATGTCCTGTTCCACATCGATGTGCTCGCTGGAGATGCGGCGCCATTGGCAACTGCAGTCAGCCCGCTAAGCCTAGAGTCCATCATACGCGCCGAGGTCAATGGCGACTGGGAACGTGGTCGGCTAGTTCTGCAATTGGCCAATGAGGCACGCACCCTAGAGCTGAAGCATGCCATTTACGAGGCGCTGTGGCTGGAACTGCAGCAGACGAAACAGGTCTACGATCCCCTCAAAATACTCGATTTCTATGAGCAGCTCAAGCATCAGTCGAATGTACCGCCAGCCTTACTCGAAAAGGTTTACGCCACCTTTGTGGCCCGCAGCGCTCAGCTGCTCTCGGCGCCCTTTCACACAACGAGTCGCAGCGCCAATTTTCCGCTGGTGAACACGCTGCTTCAGCGTCTGACACTGAGCACCTTGGACTACATACGTGACATACTGGAGGCGCTGTTCGATACCGTGCTGTCGTTGGAGACCACACTGAGTGTGGTGCAGCGGCTGGGTAACTACAGTGCCAGCTTGACGCAGCTAACCATGGCCAACTTGCAATTGCTGAAGCGCAGTGAACTCCAGTTGGACTCTGGTGCACAAAGTGCATTGCAGGCAAATCTGCGCCAGTTGCTGGAGCAGTCCTCCTTTGGCCAGGACGTGGAGCGCACTCTGCGCCTCGAGGTCTATGCCCAGCTGCCGCCGGATGAGCGGCTGCTCTACACCGCCCAGAAGGTGTGTCTGCGCAATGTGAGCAACGAGAATGCCTACATCCACGAGTGTCCACAGACCTATCTGATCTGCACTAATGCACGCGATCCCAAGAAGGCAGCGTACTATGTGCAGCGTGGTCATGGCGGCGCCAACAATAGCTTACAGTTTGCCTTCTATAGCGCTTACTGGCGCAATCGCTACATACTGATGGAGTCCAATAACCAAACCAATGTCAATGTGAATGTCAATGTCAATGTCAATGTTAATGTCAATGCTATCAAAAAGAACGTATACAGCAGCGAAACAATCTACTGGTGGCGTGTGCTGCAGGTCCAAGGCGGCGTTGCTCTCTACGATGCCGGCACATCGAGCTTGGTGCTTTGTGGCGGCGACCCTGCTCACTGGGATGGCGAGGAGCATCATGTCTATACGCGCCACGCTCCGGAATTCGAGGCCAATCGCAGGGAGTGCACCTGGAGTCTGGAGGATTGCAGCGATGTGGTCTAATCTTTAATACACAAAAACATCATTTGACGGCCTCTTCTGGGGCGTATAAATTAGAAAAGATGTTAAGAATTAACTTTTTCATCTATCGCTTTTTTTGTCTTTAGAATAAGTCGAACATGTCTATATAATTTACCTCTGATTCAATAGTCTGGTGATTCTACAAGTTCGATAACGTTTATTCTTGTCAACCCCCAAACAAACCACAAAATTAAAAATTTCTATTCAAAACAACCAAACAAAACCTCCCCCAAAAAAAAAATAAAACAAAAAACCCCCCACCTTCTTAATTTTTTAATAAATTTAAAAAAAGGTTTTATTTATATAATACTTCTGCACCATTTCAAAATATTATTAACGTAATTTCTGTAATTTATTTATCCTATTTTAGAGCTTAAGTCGAATCCATATTTTTGGCCCCTAGCTCCAAAATATTGTGTATTCTGCAGTCGAGCACCAAACAATTTTATTTCGTACTCGTTGATGTATAATTACAAAAAAATCAATAGATTAAGTTAAAGTCTCAAATGAGAATATATGTTTAAATCTAACCAAATAACTTATATGTATATATATTTATTATTGTGTTTTACGTGTAAATCCCCTATTTATAACATTTGCACACTGGTTGGCTCTTGCTGAGCTTAGCAAAATCAGAATATAATACACAATACTGATAAGAATCTAGGAAAATACGCTATATAAGCCTAGCGCTGTGAAGAAACGCCAGTAAACGGCACACTGTCAACGGAATTCTTTCTCTTGCTGCTCCTTGGACTATCTATAAGCGAAGGAGACACATTGCAGAGCGGATCAGAAAACAGGAAGCACATTGCAAGGTTAAATGACATCAGTGCAACACAGGTCACTCAGTGCACCTCATTGCCCATAGCTGACAAATCGCTTAGTCTAGAGACCATTCTACGTGCCATACTCAATGACGATTGGGAGCGTGTCGAATAGGTTTTGCAGATGGCGAGTGAGACATGCACCCAGGAAATGAGGCATGCTGTCTACAAGGCTTTGCGGCTGGAGTGGGAAAAAAAAAAACAACAACCCCCCCAAAATACCCATTTCCCCCACAAATCCAACACACAATCCAACAACTTTAAGGCAAAATATCTATCAGCCTTCGTCTCTCGCAGCGCTCAGTTGCTATCGGCGCCCTTTCACACCGACAGCGCAGTGCCGAATTCCCGCAAATCAACACGCTACAGTCAAAACTGAGTACATACCCAGTGAATGTCATGAGTGACATTCTCTAGACTCTTTTTGACGATGTGCTCTCTTCGGAGTCCACACAAAGTGTTGCGCAACGTTTGGGCAATCGTAATGAGCTTCACTTCCAGTGCGCATACCATCTTGCTAAATAATCTCCGCCAGTTGGTGAAGCAACCGTCTTTTAAAGAGGAAGTGGAGTTCAAACTGCAATTCAAGGTTCGCCCCCCACCCCCCTCCCCCCACAAAACTCAAACAAACCAATATCACAATTTATGCATCATAACCATCATTTGAAAACAAAACCCAGTTTGCCTTTCAATTCCCGTATTGGGATGCTCGCTATTTAGGAAAATATAACGATTTGTCTAGTAAGCTTGACATCTATTTGTAGCGGGTAAAAAACGGCGCTGCAATCTACGATGCCTCATTCAAGTATGTGATCTGTGGCAACGGCAATAATCATAACGCACACATGCGTCATACAAACGATTTTGATGACTATCGCGATGAGTGCATCTGGCTCATCGAGGACTGCAGCAATTTGTAATTTACAGTAAACATAATATTATTATTTCAATGTAAACACATACATGAACAATTTATTTAAGGGAGATTATGTAAAGGATCTGGTTATGGGATAAATACTTCCGACTATCCCAATTGCAATCTTATCTAATCTGTTTGCGTTTTTGGCTTATTGTCAGTGATCGATTAACCGTTCACAAGGCACAGGAGACAGCGATGAAGAGAGTGAGAAACGCTGTCAGCAAGGAGTCGAACTGAAGCTACTTCTGCAAAAAATCCCAGGGTATGCAGACGATGCCATCTGTGAGCACCGAGTAATAATGGGAGATATGCAGCTTCAGCTGCTCGAAATGCTGCGGCCGACATCGACGCAGATCCCTCAACGCTGATATCATTTTGTCCGGCGTGACAGCGTCATCTTTGGTCAACGCCTGCAGCTTTAGGTCGCGCATGCAATCTTCAATTAGATTCTGTTCCAGATACTTGTCTGTGGCATACTTGGCCATACGGTCGCGTGCCAGTTTTATGTTTTGCGTGATGAAATCAACGAGAATGGCACCGGGACAGGTGGCGGGCGTAATGAATTGTCCCGTGGGACTGACCATCAATGGCCCCGCTTCTGATTCAACAACGATTGTGAACTCATCCAACTTCTGTGGCCATCCAGTGGGATAGGCCTGTTTGCTGAGGAAATCATTGAGCGATGTTGTCACCTTCATCAGATAGTTAGCGTAACCGCGTGCCTGTGTCTTAGGCATGAACTTGCGTCGTCCGATCTGGATGCCACGCAGGACCTGGGAGAGCGCCAATTCGTACAGTGGCACCACATTGAGGTAGCTATCGTGCTGTGGAATGTTTTTAATAAAGTCCAGCCAGTTGCTCTGCACGTCGCCGGTAAAGAGCATCACATGCCCCTCGAGGCTGATGCCCGTGAAGGGTGCAAAGACAACAACCCGATTCTGCAGCGAGCTCATCTCTGCTCGATGCGTATGTGCGAGACGTTGGAGTGACTTTAAGCAGCCCCTGTAATGTTCTATGTTCCAGCCGCACTCATAACGGGCATCACTCAGCTGCAGATCCTTGACCAACACAATTTTGAGCTTATCAATCTCAATTTCCAGCTGGGCAGTCTCTGTGGCACGTTGTTTGGCTTTCGCTACGTTCTCTGCCAGCCAGGTCGATAACTCTGGACGACGACTTACAGCCTCCTAGGTGAGATTTATAATGTTATAAAGCCTGCCGTCACTGATTGGGATAACTTACGTTCCTTACTCGCCGCTCAAACTCGGCAAACTCCATGTTGTAATGATAGTCATGACTGGGTTGATTGGCCATACTCTCGCTGACTGGCGTCGATTGCATCTTTGGCTTCGACTTGACGGTCTTGATGTATTCCGTCGACAGATTGCACGACTCCAGTAAATTTTGAATGAATCGCTGAGGATCTCGGGTATTTCTATCCATGCGTATCTGCACCAGCTTGAACGAATCCCGTTTCTGTGCATTACTCTCGCGCACATAAAACTTGAGCACCTTCGCATCCTCATTGGGGTAAGTGTGATGATAAAGCGCCTCCAGATGGGCGCTCAGCAGTTTCAATGAGTTCTCGTTCGTTTTCCGCTGCTCGGGATGTTGACCAAAGAGATCCGGATGCACAGCAAAGTAGAAGGGACGCAGCGCTGTCGTTAGATCACTGCTCAAATTGCGACGCAGCCAGATTCCAAATTTATGGCATTGCAATTTTTGCGATTGACCAAAAGCGACCGCGGCGAATTCGCTGCCCAGGCGCAGTGCCGCTGCCATTACGTAACCAGCTAGAGCAGCGCGCTGCTCGTCTGATCTCCTGTCACACACACATTCGAGCTTGGAATGCGAATAACAGCAGCAGCTATTTACTCAAATTTTGATTTACTGGCAGCCAACAAAAAAATATAATACATATATTACGTCTTGACTACTCAGCTGTTCGTAGACAAACATTAAACAGTGTTGGAAAACATACAACATTTCAACACTTCCGTGTTCGTTTCAGGGAGATACGCTGTTCACATGCACTTGTTAATTATGAAGCGTTATTAAGTTATATTTTCGATTTTTTTAATAAAAGTAGCGATAAAGTAAAAATAAATTAAATTAAATCTGCAGAATCACCATTGCTTTCCATAGTCGTTTCCGGATCTTTGTTTAACCACCACTAGACTCATTCAACTTCCTATTTTTTAAAAATTTTTTTTTAACGGAAATCCGTTAAGTAATACGAATATAAATAACGTTCTTTTAAAAAACCGGAAATAATATTTAAATGACGAATAATTAATATTTGAAGCATCGATATTTTCCAATAAGATCGATGATGTGAAAATGTTTAAAATCATCGATACATCTATGCGCTTCCACCTCTATTTTTGTTAAATCAGCTGTGTAGAACATATTGTTTATTTATCTGCAATCTTAGCAAAATGTCCACTTATTACTTTGTAATTGTGGGACACAACGATAATCCCATATACGAGAGGGAGTTTAGCACGGCCAACAAAGAACAGCGTGTGAGTAGACTGGAAACAAAGAAATTGAGTGACAATTGCCAGCTGTCGATTCACATTTGCAGAAGGAGGATCAGAGGCATCTCAGTCAGTTTATAGCGCATGCAGCGCTAGATTTGGTCGATGAGCACAAATGGAAGACAGCAAATATGCAGTTAAAGTCGATAGATCGCTTCAACCAATGGTTTGTGTCCGCCTTCATTACCGCATCCCAGATACGGTTCATCATCGTTCACGACAATAAAAACGATGAGGGAATCAAGAATTTCTTCAACGAAATGTACGACACATATATTAAGCATTCCATGAACGCGTTCTACAAGATTAATACGCCCATCAAGTCGGTGATGTTTGAGAAGAAATCAGACATCTTTGGGCGCAAATATTTGTTATCATAATAAATGATTGTAGTATTTATTGTAAATGTGAATTGAATTTATTTAGAAAACCAGTCTAATGATAGCTTCACTTTTAAATGGATGCGTCTTCGAATCAAATCTAAAACGATTTAACGCTATACTTTGTTATTACAATTCCAAAAATCTTCACTAGACTATGTACAATGTGGTTATTGAATGAATGAAAGCCAACTAATGTTGCGCGGAATTTTTGAATCTCTTTTGCATGTTGTATTGCCCCCCAATTTGTCAAGAGAGAGGTCGAGGGCAACTTAATGCTTCTTGTTCTTGCCATGGCGTTCATATTTGCTCTTTGACGAATGCCACAGGATGAGGGGAATGGCCAAGGATGGCAGTGTCATGATGGCAAAGGCCACCCAGTCAAAGAAGTGAGACGAGAAACGCTTGTTGTACTCATTCAGGTTAACAATGCCGCCCTCACCAGGCTCCGAGCTGATAGCCAATTGAAGCTGCAATAAAAAAAGCACATTAGGAGGAGCCATAGCTTAGATTCACCGCTAGCCATACCGTTTCGGCTTCTTCGACGGGCTTGTAGGACACCTCGGCGGCGGTGAAGTTGAAGTAACCAAACGCCTTGGGACGCACAACGAGTACGTGTGTGAAATTGGTTTGTGGTGCAATGCGTTCGACGGTTGCGGTGGGCTGACCACCAACCACCTCAAAGGCCTCAGGATGGAAGCCGTTGTCCACCAGCTGCACATTGGTTGCCGCTCCGTTGCCCACATTAAAAATTGTGTAGCGCACCAATAGATCGCTCTTTTCGACCAGATATTTGTTGAGGATCTGCTTGGAGACAAGAAGGCGGGCGCGTGTCTCGTCCTCACTGGCACAGATGCTGAGCACAGCAAACAGGGCGCACAACGCTAACGTTTTCCTCAGCATGCTGATTCAGATAAGAAAATTACAAAAACGTTTCACTTTTTTTGTTGACGTGGAAGGCAAGAAGTTAAACGAAAGCGGTACAATTTCTTTGCGGTAATTACGACACGGCTTAACAGAAAAGTGGTGTGCAAATGCTGTGTAAGCACAGTGCAGTTAATATTTTTTATTTATGTTAAACTTACATGATTTTGCGTTACTTAAATTGCGTGCAATTTAAACAAAACTAACTAAACACAAGTGACTGCGGCGGCTGCTTTCTCGTGGCTACTTCGTGACGTGTAAACTGTCGGCTGTCAAACTTCGTGCGCAGGGTGACCGCAATTTTTCTTTGAAAATTCACTAAATCAAAAAATATACTGCTCTGCTAGGTAAAATTTCAGAAAAATACTGCACAATGTAAAAGTTAGGCGCAATTTTTTAAACTATCATTATTTTGTTCGAAAACGTTTGCCTAATCTACCCAACCAAATTTGAATCAACTTCTTTTGCCGTAAAAATATCAGTTTATAAAAATAAATATCCAATTGACAAACGGCAAATTTAACACAGGTTGACTTCTAGTCATATCGATAAAAGCCGATTACAGCGGCAACTCTATTTACCCAGCTGGCAGACAACAAACAATAACAAACTGTCGACTACTTGTATTAGGTTTTCCGAACATAATTTGCAAATGATTATTTACAGATTTAGTTATTATATTATCATATTTAAGTATATTACAAAATGCTACAGCTGTGAATGAAACGACAATGCAGTGTGGGTGGACATTCGTTGTACCGGCATCTGGTGAATGCCCTTGAATGACATTGTCACCCTACACACAGCGAGCAACATATTTTTGTTCACATTTGAAACTCAACAATGAACTGCAGAAACTGTAGGTAAATAAGTAAAGGCTGACTTTGAGCTACCGCATATAATAATGACAATGTAGTTTCGACAGTACGCTTGAGCATTGATAATTGCGACAACATGTTCTGCACGTATTTACCATGATAGCGCTTATCAGAGTCGTTACAGCCGAATCTATACGCTTATCAGCAGAAGCAGCAGCCGGCAGCTCAGTTTGCTCTGTCCGCACGCAGTCGAAATTGAACCACCAGCTGGAAAACAACATACGCACGTAGTTATCATGTCACTGAGCGTGGAAACCGTGGCAACCAAGCCCTACGATGGCCAAAAGCCTGGCACCAGCGGATTACGCAAAAAAGTGTGTCCCTACAGCATTTTTGAAGTTAATTGATCTCATCTACAGTATGCATATCGATCGCAGGTAAAAGTGTTTACTCAACCCAACTACACCGAGAACTTTGTACAATGCATTCTGGACGCCAATGGCTCGGCTCTGGTAGGCTCCACCCTGGTGGTGGGCGGCGATGGACGCTACTATTGCAAAGAGGCGGCCGAACTTATTGTCCGCATCTCGGCGGCCAATGGCGTTGCAAAACTGCTGGTCGGACAAAACGGTATTTTGTCGACACCAGCCGTCTCCAGCCTCATACGTCACAACAAGGCGCTGGGTAAGCTGTGGTGACATTGTTATACAACTGTCCATATAATCCCCTGCCAGGGCAATAACTGATAATCATCTAGAAAACATACATATTTTAATACGTTTTTACTAGTTGGAAGTTGTAAGTCCTTAGTCAGCTTTCAAGGTCAACGATTGAATTTCACAATTCATAAGTTTATATACCCAACATACAAAGTATAATTATATGTAATGTTTTTGTTCTCGTCAATCCGTTTGAACACCTTGGTCTTTTAGACTATAAAGAAGGTAATGGTTTTTATGACCCAAAATGATCACGATTAACCGATATTGCAGTAGTATGGTTATCTGACTTCCAGCAATTTGACTTAATTGAAAAGAATTTCCATGAATTTAATTATTTATTCGCTCTTCAATGCTTAGGTGGCATTGTGTTGACGGCATCGCATAATCCTGGGGGTCCCGAGAATGATTTCGGCATCAAGTTCAATTGCGAAAATGGCGGTCCAGCTCCCGATGCCTTCACCAACAACATATACCAGCTGTCGACGGCCATTAAGGACTACAAACTGGTGCGCGGCCTGCAGATTGACATCGCCAAGGTGGGCGTGACCACCTTCGATGTAGCTGGCAAGCCATTTGTGGTCGAGGTCATTGATTCGGTGGCCAACTATGTGCGACACATGGAGGAGATCTTTGATTTTGCCAAGCTGCGCGACTTTGTTAGCGGCAAGTCCACGGGCAAGCCATTGAAAATGCGCATTGATGCCATGAATGGCGTCACTGGCGCCTATGTGCGTGAGATCTTTCTGAATCGCTTGGGCGCCTCGGAGGCATCTGTGGTGCACACGACGCCATTGCCAGATTTCGGTGGCCTTCATCCTGACCCCAATCTAACCTATGCCAAGGATCTGGTCGATACGGTAGCCAAGGGCGATTATGATATTGGTGCTGCTTTCGATGGTGACGGTGATCGCAACATGATCATCGGCAGCAAGGCGTTCTTTGTCACGCCCAGCGATTCGTTGGCTGTCATTGCTCACTACTTGGAGGCTATACCGTATTTCCAGAAGAATGGTGTGCAGGGTTTCGCTCGCAGTATGCCTACCGCCTCTGCCGTGGATCTGGTTGGCAAGAAGCTGGGCAAAGAGGTCTTCGAAGTGCCCACCGGCTGGAAATACTTTGGCAACCTTATGGACGCCGGTCGTCTGTGTCTGTGCGGCGAGGAAAGCTTCGGCACCGGCTCCAATCACATACGTGAAAAGGACGGCATTTGGGCGGTGCTGGCATGGATCTCTGTGATGCAGCACACGGGCAAAAGCATTGAAGATATACTGAAGCTGCATTGGTCCGTCTATGGACGCAACTATTTCACCCGTTACGACTACGAGGAGTGCGATCTGGAACCGTGCAACGAAATGATGGCCACCATGGAAAAGAACATTACGGCTGCGGAATTTGTGGGCAAGAGCTACACGAGCAGTGGCAAGAGCTACAAGGTGAAACAGGCCGACAACTTTAGCTACACGGATCCCGTGGACAAGTCCGTGGCCACAAAACAGGGATTGCGCATTGTTTTTGACGATGGCAGCCGCATTGTGATGCGTCTCAGCGGCACTGGAAGCTCCGGCGCCACCGTGCGGTAAATACTAATGATTCCCACATTCGATTTGAATTTGTGACCAATGCTTTTCCTTTTTTTTTTGTACAGCTTGTACATCGACTCCTATGAGAAGGATAATGTGCTCGGTCAAGCCAGCGTCATGCTGAAGCCACTCATCGACATTGCGCTGGAAATTTCGCAGCTGCCCAAGTTCACTGGACGCAACGCACCCACCGTTATCACATAAGTTCGACAGCCGCAGAGATTACCTTATCCAACTGCCAACTATTGTTAATGTTGTTCGAATTGAAATTCCCTTTGGCACCAAATCCTCTTTTAGCTTAAACCAAAGTTTGGCAACAATTGAATCAATATAATAAGTTCTTGAATCTTAAAGCAATTGGCCATTTAATTTATGTATATTAATTAACTATGTAACAAATTTATTTTACACAAATTAAAACTTTTCTGTGTATTATTTAAATATTTAAAATTCAATTGCCATATTGATTTCTTTTTTTCTTTTGTTAAAGAATCCTGAATTTTTAAAAATGTCATAAATAAAATGTCATAGTTACAGTGCGTAATAGACTCTGCCGTCGGAAGCATTTTAAAAACTATTTGCAATTTATACACTTGTAATTAATTACAAATGTTCGCATGAATGTCCAACTCCAATTACCTCAACATTTTCTAATAACTAAAGAATGTAATTTAAGAATAAGACTTTTTGACTTTTCGCCCATTTAAAAGTTATGGCAAATAAACTTAATTCAATAAATGCCTACCTGTCGTACAAGAAAAAACTAAATTTTCCATTTTTGGTATAAAAATACAAGTAAAGAATCTTCCTTTATTTTATTATTTTATTTAATTGGCATTAATAGATATAATGACCCTATTTTTTTAACACAGTAAAAAGCAATTAATTTAAGCCTATTATTTTACTCATGAGTAGTACATATAATTTGTTCAGTGTGACCACAAGTTTCACTTGACTGGCGTGGAGAGATATTCAAACTCGCTTAGTATTATGTTGGGTATACGCTGCTCCAGGACATTCAGTGGCAAACGAGCCACACGCACGAATTCCTGCAAGAATCGCAATACGGTGCCCACCTCGGATCCCAGCATCTCCTTGTCCCTATACCAAAAAAATTGCTTAATAAATGTCAAGCTTATGCCTCCTTCTCTTAGTGAAAATACTTACGTTAACTGCGCCTCTGCAACGGTCACAACATACTGACACATGTACGAGATATACAGCATTTTGACATTCTTGTGGAACTGCTGCAGTATCGTCAACAATCCCACGATGAGCGGCATACAATCGATGGCATCCTTTGAGGATTTCGGTAGCAGACTCCCTGTATTTTTCGAATGCTGCAGACGACCAACGTGCACAATGCTGAACAGAAATAAAAACAACGACATGTTGTGCGTATTTTTAGTGGTCAGAAAGACCTGCTCCAGTGGCTCATAGTTGCCAGTGTACTGGAGTATCTCCTGCATCTCAGTAAGCATCGCCACGCACTGCTCATCACACAATTTGTTATTGGTAGACAGCTCCAGCATTAAGGCGCTGCAAAAAAAAGAATGCAATTTAATAAATCTGTCACGAAACCGGTTTGAAATGTTAACATAAATAATCTCAATTAAGATACGAATTATTTCTATAAAAGCTGGGGGGAAAAATAGAAATTTTACTTCCACTAATTTAAGCAACTCGATTGTGTAATATTATGTTAATTACTTTAGTATTACAGAGCAGGGAGTTGACGATTTATTATTAAAAGACTTAAAAGTCACATAATTTTAGCATTAATAATCTTTCTTATTTGAAATAAACAAAG
The DNA here is from genome assembly GCA_035047445.1 of Drosophila siamana. Classification (NCBI taxonomy): domain Eukaryota; kingdom Metazoa; phylum Arthropoda; class Insecta; order Diptera; family Drosophilidae; genus Drosophila; species Drosophila siamana. Next base: position 1,095,253 of record JAWNPP010000151.1, on the reverse strand, counting down.
TTTTGAAAAGCACTTTTTATATGGATCTAAGTTGGCGGCTAAATCTTGCTTTTAATGGCTCTGAAACCCCAAGAAACCATTTTGAATAAAAAATTATCGAGAATTTCTCGATGCTGCACTCACCGATTCAACGTATCTGTAGTGTTCTCAAGCAGCTTGGCATCGCATTTGCTGCTGAAGCTCAGCTCGCTGGCAATCTGCTGGCGCAGCAGCTGCTTCTGGCCCAGTGACAGAATCCAATCCAATAGAGTGGGCCACACCTTTAACCAACGCTGCGTATAACTCTGATAATACTTGATGGGCTGCTTGGCCAGCTCGCCGGGAAAGTCGCGGGCTTCTAGCTCTTTGGTGAGTTGACTCAGTGCATCGCACCACATGCGATCCGCAGTCAGATTCTTTTGCAACTTGTCCAGATTTCGCTTCAGCTCATCGGCCAGCATGTGGGCATAGAGACGCTCTAGGCCAACGAGACCAGCCGGCGCCATTGACTCGCGCAACACACTGAAGAAACTGGAGCCGTCAAGGAGTTCAGCGTGTGGCGGACGCTTGTCATACCAGCTGCACTTTAGATCGAGATAGATAGTCTGACGCGGATCAGTGCAACGCAGCATCTCGTGAGCGAGACGTCCAATGAAATTGTTGGACTTGCTGGTATCACCCTGGAGCGGCAGAAAGTTAGGAATTGGTATGGTCTGGGATTGGAAGCGAGACTGCCATTCCTGTACTTTGTTGCGCAAAAAGGAATTGCATTCTTTCTCCACATTGTAGTTAATGATACGCTGAGATTCCTCCAGCAATATACGCAATCCTTGCACACGTAAATAGTCCTCGATGTACTCGAACGATCGACGATAGCCCTCGATAGTCTTGGCCAGCGCCTGGAGTTTCGCCTGGAGCACTTGACCAATCGTCTTGCCCTTCTCCGGCGTAAAAATCAAACCCAAATTGTAGGCATTGGCAAGATGATTGACCAGCTCTTTGCGTATCCCATCCTCCAGTAGCTGCTTGGGATCCAACTCGATGACGCCCACCAAAGTGGTCTTCATCATGAGTATGCCTTTGGTAAAGACTGCTATGGAGTTGGTCCACTGGGCGACCTTGGCCCGCTCCTCAAATTGCGCATATTCGCGCAACTTTTCCTTCTCCAGGCGTGTGGGAAACTCCTTGATAACATTGGTCAGCAGCTGTATGATTCTGGACAGTATGCTGAACATCGTTTCGGGCACAATTTGCAGAACGCGTCGCAAAAAGTTTGCCAACTCTGTGCTATAATAATTGGAGACCGACACCAAATCCTCGCTCTTGGCCTGATTGATACGCATGAGTGGCACTTCTAGTGTGCTGGCCAGCTTGAGGAACACCGCTCGGATGCCAATGACAGCGTGTGGCTGTCGCTTGATGTGATCCTGCATGATGCCAATAAAATCACGTTGCAGCAGTTGCCATGCATAGCTAAAATCGCTGATCATCTGTATGTGAATTTCAATGTCTTCCTTTAGGTTGATCAGCTGCAAGTATGAAAGATATATTTGAGAGTTAAATTCAGGGAAACCCACAGAAAATCTTTAGATTAAATCAAACTATTAACTTCAATCTAAGAAAGGGTAACATAAACAGTTCAAATGACTATGATGACAAATGATTGATTACATGTTCTTGTATAACTTGTATGTGCCTAATATGATTGTTCGCATATTACATATAGATATTTTAGCTCCCCTTCTAATAGTCTTTGTGTATAATATCTAATGAGATTTTCTACCTGTTGCATACAGGCCACTGTAGATGCAATTGCTGTCGTTGATCGCCACTCACCTGTGCCATGCTATTTAACAGATCACGCGTTTCCTGCAGCTGCTGTTTGACCAGCATATTGGAATGCAGATTGTGATACTCCTGGACTTCGTCCAAGGCTTGCATCACCTGAATGATGAGACGACCTGCCTTCTGTGGCTTACCAATGTCCAGTTTCTGCAGACGTTGCGCCACCTGGGCAAACCATTGTTGCAGCTGTGGATTTGCTTCAATCTTTGTCAGTGGTCGAGTGCCTGCAAACGCTTCGCTTAGCTCACGCAGATACTGCATGGCTTCCTCGCGATTACGGTTCCAACGCGTCTCTCGGTCACGCTGCAACTCGGCCAACAACTCCCGCACAGTCAACTCCAGCTGGCCGCAATTCAATAACAGATTATAGAGTTTGCCCTGTTCAAACTGCAGTTGTAGCAGCAGTTGTTGATGCACTTGCCCAGCTAACTGCTGTCCGTTCGCTGAGATCACAAACACCGCGGGGCTGGTGTGAAGACAATGCCAACGCAACAGCACATTTGCTTGTCGCATCAGCACTATGATCTGATTGGCATGCTCCAGCACAAAGGCAGCATCCAAGACGCCCTCACGCACAATTTCCTGTGTCTTTTGCAGAGTTTTTTGCATTTGATCGTGCTGCTGTTGACACAGTGTTTTAATGGCCACTGTGGTCACCACATTCGACAACGCACTGCTGGCAGCCTTAAAATGCGACCAGGCATCAATCAAGTTAACAGTGATGCCCATATAAATGGACAACGTCCAGTTGTCGCTAAAGAACTTGTCCACAATCTCACGCATTTGGGCACCTTGCGAGTGCAGCACTTGGGGCGAGAAATAGAGGCATACGTACAGCATGGCCGCCTGCGTGGACAGCGCTGTGGTGCGATGCGAGGGATGAGGATAGATGGCCAACTGGTTGTAGATATCATCGCAACGTAGGCGAGCCAACACCAGATCTATAAAATTGCCATCGAACTTGAAACGTGCAAAATATGCCTCGGGATATTTGAGAGCAGTTGCTCCCGTACTTTGACTGCTGGCAACTGGTGTAACTCCAACGGTAGATTGCACATAGCCTGTGGAGCGTAGAAGGAGGCAAACATCATGTATGTTACTCTCATCGCCACTGGATGTGGCATCGCCTCCACTATAGCGATAGTAGGCAATCAGCAGACGCTCGCGCACCTCGCCGGGTATATGAAAGTCCAGCACAAGCAAAATGACGCCATACAAATAGAGCGATTCGCACTGTAAGCAAAAGTGGACAAGTAGACAAGTTTAATTAACTATATGATGTAGTACTTTTTTATAATGAACTAATTAGTGAAAAAGAGCAATTGTTGTACTTGTTTCCCTCATCTAAATGCATGATGATTTAATGATATATGCTACAATCACTTCACAGCTCCCCTTTTTTGATTCTGTCTGAACTCACTAGCAATTGTTTGCCCTCCTCATCATGCAGCACTGTCTCCAGCGTTTGTTGTATGTAGTAGCCACTGTTTAACTCCTCGATAAACTGTTGCAAATCGGTGGCATAATGATGAACACTCTGGAATGCTAGATAGAAGCGAGTGATCAGCTGTAGATGATTTGTACGAGTCTCCAAGTCCAAATCGCTTAGTTCCTTTCAAAATATCCAAATTATTTAAATTTCAAAGCAATTCTCTCACGTTATACTTACGGCACTCTGCTCAATCTTCTTTTCGTGTGCCTCTGCCACTTTGAAGTAGCTAAAATCCAATATAATGTCGCCATACTTTTGCCTGTCAGATACAGTTTCCAATCTGCAATAGATGATAGTATGCAAACAATCGTTTTAACGTCAAAATTGTTATTACTTGTATATGTTGGGCACGTATTCCTTCAGTCGAAGTATTTCCGCAACTATTGAGTTGCCCACTGACACGATATTAAGCAAATTTTGTCCACACGCATTATTTTCCGACAAAAATTCGCTCATTTTGAAAAATACATCTGTTGTGTCGTATCAGCTGTTTGTTATTTACGCCCAAGAATTAGTGATGAGCTCGTGATTCGTGCAGAAAATATGCCACAAAAAAAAAGTATACGTATACGTAAAAAAATGTAAAAGTATACGCAAAGTATAAGTATATGTATACAGTAGTCTACATTCTCTGCAAATAACATTTCGTATACCCGCAATTAGCAATCAATTTCTCTGAATGATGAGTATATGCCTAATGGTTGCTGAACGGAATTATCTCCGCAAATCATATTGTCAGACATGACACAATCGTAGATTGTAACGCTGTTATCCAATAAGTTATGTCGCTTTAATGAATTGTTTCCAATTCGTTCAGCCTATATACTCACAATATTTGGCTCTGAATTACCATAACTAAACAACTTTGCTCAAAAGATGACATTGTCGAATTTTCAGAGGCAAATCATTATAATCCAGGAAAATATATAAAAGTGTAATTATTTTAAAATAATTGATAATTATGAATAAAATTACTTTTATTATAACTGCATACTCTTTTGCAAAGTGTAATTTGTTTCCCAAAGCTTGTTTACATTTTGAACACCTGTTTTCTTGAAAGTGACCATACTCGAAATTTACCATAACCCCCTTTTTATGCCCTTGAAGAAGCAAAGCTCTGAAATGTAAATGTACAAAAGTTTTGATGATTGTGCAAGTACTTCGAGAATTTTAATGTATTTTGTATTTGCTTATACGACAAATTTGATTTCAGTGGACGAAATTAAATTGAAACAATTTATTCGAGTTCGGAAGTTGTTTATTCAAATTGCAATTTCAGCTATCGAGAAAGATATGTCGATCGCAACCGCAATGTGTTCAATAGTATCGATATCAACTTGATGGTTTGTTATCGCTAATCGGACGTTGACGTGTGAATGTCCACGCGTCTGTCGCCGCGCATTTTTTTGCAAAACGCTCGACATTCTGTCTGGCGGAATTTGCGCTACAATAAATGTGTTAAACTATTGAAGTAAGACAGACATTAGTTTCTTTGCTAATACGCATTAAGTTTGAAAAACAGACACAATGTCGAGCTTCGTGTTAGATAAAGAATCATTTGTGCGTCGAATAAAACGCCTTTATACAGAATGGAAGGTAAGTCGGAACTTCGTCAGCTTTGCCGCAAATTCCTGCCGGGGACACAAAATACAATGGGGCAGGCAAGGGCTCATTGGAAGCTTCGCATTCACGTTGTATTGTGACGCGTCCATTGTACTTTAGATATGCGGTAATTTGGTAATGTTGTGAAATTGCCGGTTAGCTAAAGAAAAAAATAAAAACAAATCTGCTTGCGAATTAGGTTAGAATGCAAGAGATGAGGCGATTTTTTTTCTATGTATTTCTAATCTACTCTTTTTTTTGTAGGCGCCGAGCACCGGCCACGATGATGCCCTCAGCAATCTGGACTGCATCATGAGTGTGGTAGGGGTGGATGAAGATGTTGTCTATTCCAAATCCATGGCACTGCAGCTCTGGCTGCTGGGCTACGAGCTGACGGACACAATTTCGGTTTTCGCGTCGGACGCCATCTATTTTCTGACCAGTAAAAAGAAAATCGAATTCCTCAAGCAGGCGCAGAACATCAGCGAAGAGGGCGTGCCCGAAATAAAGCTGCTCGTTCGCGATCGTGTAAGTGTTGCGAATGTTTTTGTTGCAACTTTAATACAGCGATTACTGATCGTTAATTTATTTTATAGACCGATAAAGATAAGGCTAACTTTGACAAGCTCATCAAGACCATACAGAATTCGAAAAAGGGCAAACGGCTAGGCGTCTTCACCAAGGACGCGTTCCCCGGCGAATTCAGTGAAGCTTGGAAAAAGATCTTGACAGGCGCAAAGTTTGAGCATGTCGACATTAGCACCATTATTGCGTACTTGATGTGCCCCAAAGATGAGTCGGAAATCAATAACATACGTAAAGCCTCATTGGTATCCATGGATATATTCAATAAATATTTGAAAGATGAAATCATGGACATTATCGACTCGGATCGGGTGAGACATAAGCAACTTGAATATCTTATACTATTTATTAACATCAAGTTACTTATTGAAACAGAAAGTGAAGCACACAAAGCTGGCGGATGGCTGCGAGGCGGCTATTGCCGAAAAGAAATATACCAGCGGTCTGGATCCGCGTCTACTGGATATGGCCTATCCTCCGATCATTCAGTCGGGCGGCGCATATAGCTTAAAATTCTCGGCGGCAGCCGATAAAAATCATTTGCATTTTGGTGTTATTGTTTGCTCGCTGGGCGCACGTTACAAATCCTACTGTTCGAACATTTCGCGCACATTTCTGGTGAATCCCACCGAGACCATGCAGGAGAACTACACGTTTCTGGTAAACGTTCAGGAGGAAATACTCAAGCTGCTTGTACCTAACGCCAAGCTATGCGAAGTCTATGACACAACGCTCGCCTATGTGAAAAAAGAGAAGCCCAGCATGGTCGACAATCTAACCAAGAGCTTTGGCTTTGCCATGGGCTTGGAGTTTCGCGAGAACTCCATTGTTATCGGACCCAAATGCCAGGCGCTGATCAAAAAGAATATGGTCTTCAATTTGCACGTCGGCATCTCGAATCTAAGCAATGCCGAAGCAGCCGACAAAGAGGGCAAAACCTATGCTCTTTTCATTGGCGACACGGTGCTTGTTGGTGATCAGGGACCTGCTAGTGTAATGACGCCGTCGAAAAAGAAAATCAAGAATGTTGGTATCTTCATCAAGGATGACGACGACGAGGAAGAGGATGTGGATGACAAAAAGGCCGCTAAGCCGGATCAAAGTACCGAGATCTTGGGTCGCAGCAAGCGAAATGCTGTGCTCGAGTCGAAACTGCGTAATGAGATCAATACCGAGGAGAAGCGCAAAGAGCATCAACGTGAGCTGGCGCAGGCGCTCAACGAACGTGCCAAGGAACGTCTGGCAAAGCAGGGCAATTCCAAGGAAGTGGAGAAGGTTCGAAAGAACACCGTCTCCTACAAATCGATGAGCCAAATTCCGCGCGAACCCGAGGTTAAGGAACTAAAACTTTATGTGGACAAAAAGTACGAAACGGTCATCATGCCTGTTTTTGGCATTCAGGTGCCGTTCCACATATCCACCATTAAAAATATTTCCCAATCTGTCGAGGGCGAATACACGTATCTGCGCATCAATTTCTTTCATCCCGGCGCAACAATGGGACGCAATGAGGGCGGTCTCTATCCACAGCCGGAGGCGACCTTCGTCAAGGAAGTGTAAGTTTTAAAGCTGATTTCTTAGTTATATTAAGTGATTAAAATTAAATTAAATGATTATGACAAACAAGCACTTAAATCCAATTCGTTATCGGGATAATATAATAGAATATATTCTGGAACATTTACATTATTTTCGTATATAGTCAATAACTTCATTAAAAATCAATTAGTACATCGGTCAAGGAATTAATTTAATGCAGATTTCTTTTATAATTTTCTTGCAATTGTCAGTAACATCTTTATTCTTAATTGCTGCACTATGGAACTATCATTGTTTATTATATTTTTCCCCCATTTCTGAGTATAACTTACCATTCAATGTACCTATATGAATAGTTCTTTCTGCACTAGCACAACTGCATTTAAACTGCAAATTATATCCACTCTCTGTACAATTGCAGCACGTATCGCAGTTCCAATGTGAAGGAGCACGGAGAGGTGGCGGCTGCTTCTTCCAATCTAAATAATGCTTTTCGGCTGATCAAAGAGGTTCAAAAACGCTTCAAAACCCGCGAAGCGGAGGAGCGCGAAAAGGAAGATTTGGTGAAGCAGGACACGCTGATACTTTCGCAAAACAAGGGCAATCCCAAGCTGAAGGATCTGTACATACGTCCCAACATTGTCACAAAACGCATGACGGGCAGTTTGGAAGCACACACCAATGGCTTCCGGTATATCTCGGTGCGTGGCGACAAAGTCGACATACTGTATAACAACATCAAGAGCGCATTCTTTCAACCTTGCGATGGTGAAATGATAATACTGCTGCATTTCCATCTGAAATACGCGATTATGTTTGGCAAAAAGAAGCACGTAGATGTGCAGTTCTACACGGAGGTGGGTGAGATCACCACAGATCTGGGCAAGCATCAGCATATGCATGATCGTGATGACTTGGCTGCTGAGCAGGCAGAGCGTGAGTTGCGCCACAAGCTGAAGACGGCGTTTAAGAGTTTCTGTGAAAAGGTTGAGGGTATGACCAAGTCTTTGGTGGAGTTCGATACTCCATTCCGTGAGCTGGGCTTTCCAGGTGCACCTTTCCGCAGCACGGTCACACTGCAGCCAACATCGGGTTCCTTGGTCAACCTGACGGAGTGGCCGCCATTTGTGATCACACTGGACGATGTTGAGCTGGTGCACTTTGAGCGTGTGCAGTTCCATTTGCGCAATTTCGACATGATCTTTGTGTTTAAAGAGTACAACAAAAAGGTGGCCATGGTCAATGCCATTCCCATGAACATGCTGGATCACGTCAAGGAGTGGCTCAAGTAAGGCGCTTGCATTTACCCAATTTTGGCTATCGTCTCTAATGTTCTTCCTCACTTTTAGTTCCTGCGACATTCGCTACTCGGAGGGAGTACAATCACTGAACTGGCAGAAGATCATGAAGACTATTGTGGATGACCCAGAGGGCTTCTTTGATCAGGGTGGCTGGACATTCTTAGATCCCGAATCGGGCAGTGAAGCTGACAACGAGTCTGCCGAGTCGGAAGAGGATGAAGCCTACAATCCCACAGATGCCGAATCGGATGATGAGTCCGACGAAGACGACTCTGAATACTCGGAGGCTTCTGAGGACGAAAGCGATGACAGCGATGGTATGTCGAGGGTTAAGATTTTGTATTACATTCGTATATTTATTACATAAATTCTCATATTCACCATAGAACTGGGATCCGATGAGGAGTCGGGCAAGGATTGGTCCGATCTGGAGCGCGAGGCCGCAGAAGAGGATCGCAACAATGATTACAACACCGATGACAAACGCAACGGCAAATTCGAGTCAAAGAAACATGGCAAGAGCTCCAAGCACAGGTATGCGCAGATTGCAATTTGATCGCCGCCTACAAGTCTAATGTCTACAGAGTGTATTTACCAAATTTCAAACAAAATCAATCCTCTCTTCTATTTATTTAATAACTATTCCGCATCACGCACACACAAAAACAGTCGTCGCGAGCGTGAGGAGCAGCGATCGTCGCACAGTAAAAAGCATAAGTCGAATTCCTCCTCTTCTTCACATTTAAAATCCTCCAGCTCCAAACATGGCAGCTCATCTAGGTTTGTTAACGTATTCACACACTGCTCATACCACGAATTTACACACTCACTCACAAAAAACACACTTTTAAATACCCACAACTTTCATGAAAATGTATATTCAAAAAAAAACACAATTATTGGCACTTAAAATGTATAAATGAATATTGAAATGTTGATTTGAGGTTTATGAAGTTATTTTCCCGTTTTCAAATTTATAACAATTATTAACAATCTTCACTCAGCTCAGTAAATTTGAAAATAACGGAGAAAAATATTTAAAAAAAATGAAATAGCAGCATGGTTTCCAGGCGCTTTTTTAATTGTTTTTTTTTTTAAATTTCTTAAAAATTCCCTTCTTTTGTTTACCTTTTATGCGGAAATTAGACTTTAGTTGGAGTGAATAATTCTTTGCTTTTAATTTAATATTTTCACCAATTAATTAACTAATTTCACTTAAATTGGATATACGTTTTTATTTTTCTATATTTTTGTTTTTTTGCTATGGAGAAATACTTCATAAATTCTGCGAAATTCTACTCAAAATTTGTATCGTTTCTTGCACATTTCCCTGTCGTTCGTTTGTTGCAAATAAATTTGCATTTCAATCGAAATTCGAATCATATTGAACTGAATTTTAATTGGTTTATTTTGAATTGTGTTTGGTTTATTGTAGCCCATCGAAATCGTCCAAGGATAAGTATCACAATCGCGACAAGCATCATTCCTCCTCGTCGTCGGGACACAAGAGCAACAGCAAGGATAAGGATCGCAAGCGCTCGCGCGATGACAGTCGAGATAATGGCCACAAATCAAAGAAGTCGCGGCACTAAGGACACACACACACCATTAGCTGTAGGACACACACAATAGCACGGAAACACACACGAACACAAACATAAAAAAACTTATTCATCCGCAACATATAATAAAAACAGAACAGAGGAGAAATATAGTATACCTTAACCTTAGGTTAATTCTTGTCTACGATATCTCCATTGTACATTCTGACATTGTAACGCTCGAACCACAAACGCAAACACAAACCCACACACCCAATATATACACTACTAATGTCTGGATATACTTTTTGATGTTGATTCACTGTTGAAACTATATTCCACCCAACTCCATAAAGCGGTTTTTTCTCTGCCGCGCAATTATTGCATTCATTTGGAAAAAGTTGTATTACAAATTTCAAATAAGTCTTATACGATTTCTATTTGTATGTAATAAACTAGCCATGTAAGTGCGCATTGTCTATGTTATCCTATTTGTTCCAGCTGCCCAACAGATGCCTGTACGGATGCACCTCAATGCTGTCGCGACGTCGACTCATCTGATGTTGCTGCGGATGTTGTTGCTTCTGGTGCGGATTGGGACTGCTGACGGCAGCGACACTTGCTCGCCTTCGTGTCGTATCGAACATGTTGCGCGTCTTATTGATGGGATAGCGCATCTTGTTCTTCAACCAGGTGGTGAAGGCACGCTCATTGTCCTGCATCTTCTTGAGCTCATGCTCATTGCGATTCAACGTTTGCTCCATGCTGAAGCGTTGCTTGCGCCACAGCTGCTGGTCGCGTTGCTGCAGCTGCTTGGCACTCAGCCCATACTCGGACATGTAGCCAGTGTACTTGGGCAGCTTGTCCTGCATCGCATGTCGATGCTCACAGCAGATTTTGTAGTTCATCTTGATCTCTGGCGCTGTTGCTGTGCTGCTGGACGACACACTGGGCGTGGCGCGCGCACGTCGTCGAAAACTGAAGCGGCGGGAATTAAAAAAGGTTTTGGTGCTGGTGCTGCTAATCGGTGACGTTGTCGCCAACTGCTGTTGCCGCTCCTGCTGCTGCTGCGCGATTCATCCTCTTTTTTGTAAAAAATGCTACGCTCGTTCAACTCAAAGTCATCGGGTATGTAGTTGGCGGCAATAATGGACAGATCATCGTCCTCTTCCACGTCCGCAACTTCATTGCCATTCGCTGTCAATCGATTCAATTGCGCCTGCTCATTGGAATCGAGCGTTTTGTACAGACTCTTGTATGCTTGACGCAGTTTCAAGCGCGCCTCGTTCACAGCACGCTCATCCTCCTCGCAATCGGATTCTGTGAGCAGATTGGTTAGACTACGTTGATCCGACTCGCCCTCCGTCTGCTCATAATTGCAATCAAAAGTGTTCTGCCGACTTATACAGCGTTTCTGTGTGTCATTTGCCAAAGTTTCGGCTGCTGCCGTCAAATCATCTTCATCCACACCCGAGAAATCATCATCGTCGTTACCAACATCATCTTCATAGTCCATGCTGGCTGCGGGCACAATTGCCCCCAGGTGTTGACCATTGCTGCTGCTGCTGACTTCCAGTTCGGTTAGCTCTAGTATTTCCTCGCATATTTCCTCCTCCTCTAGCTCCACATCAATCTGTTTTTCAAGCAGCTCCGACTCTTGCGGCTGCTCCACGGTCTTCTGCTGCTCTTTGCTTGGCTCCTCGGCAATCGGGGCAAAACGTTCACGATCTGGTTTGAGCTTGAGCTGCGCCAGCTGCTGCAACAGCTCGTCTGGTGGACTGGGCAGCTGCGGTTCCTGTTCCAATTGCTGGTGTGCTGTGGGCTCATAGTCTTCCAGATTGAGGGCAAAGGTGACCTTGCGACTGCTACCAGCAGCAACAGCAGCAGAAGTAGCAGCAGTGCTGTTGTTGTTGGATCCTTACCATCTACATCACCGTCATCGTCGTCCAGGGCGAACAGCTCTTTGTTAGCTTCCTTGATCCTGTCCACAATGTTGTACTCGTTGACGGGCTTGAGGACTGCGTAATCCAACATAAGCGACATGTCAGTCGGCCAGAAACAAAACTTGAGTGCGACTCGAGCGCTAAGCTAAGCATACTTACAGTAGACTTCGCAATCCTCGTCCGATTCCGCCTCGGGCTCATACATCTCTGCTGGCTTCGATTGCGTTACTTATTTTTAGACTTTGGCTATGGCTTTGGCTTTATTTCGGGGATGGAGGCTAAAACGGATTGATGTGCAAAACACACACACACAAAAAACTTTCCATTTCGTGCCGTTGAACGCTTTATGCCCTCGGCTCCTCAATCCATTTTTTCCCGAGAGCCAACAACTGAGGCAGACGCAATGAGGCGGCCATCAAAGTCTAATGAACTTGGAGATATATGCGGCAGTATGTAAAGTAAAGTGCCTCACCTCCTGTTGCGGTTATGGTTATGCTTATCCAGTACTGTCAGTTCCATTGGCGCCACACTGTGCCGCCGTTGCCAGGTTCGACCACCCAATAGACACGGCCTGAGCTGTCGATGTTTGGTCGATGCCTGGTGACAATTTGTCTTCCCAGCAACAAGAACGGGCACGAAGGCGTCTATAGTCTCAAGTGTTTGGCTCTGAAATACCCGGTATCTGCATATTTACAACTGAGGCATGACCTCAAGTTAATTTAATTTTAATTTGAGCGCCTAAAAGTGACATTTTAATTGATTTGAAAAGCTTGAATTGTGTGCGTATATAATTTTTTCAATTTTTTTTTATATTACACATGGACTATGAACATATTCTCTGAAAATTTTCAACTCGATCGATTGGAGCTCACTAAGACATAACTGTCAATACAAACCGAACAGATACTGTCCCGGCTACCGGTATTATAAAGATTATAAATGTATATAATAAACATTCGATTAACACTAAAGCCGTCTTACCCATATAGACAGCCAGTGCCGGGTATATACTCTAAATATAAACAGCGACTAGTTTGTTAGTTAATTGTATGCATTTTATTTCACTCAGCTTACTTGGCTAACCACATTTAAAGCTTAACGATCATTCATCAATCATTCCTTTGACGAGCAACATTTAATTCCAAATAAAAATATATACGCACAATATCTATATAATCATACAGTACAAACTGCATGTGTATTTTATACTTTATTCCTCGTTTTACAATTTTGAGCAACATTTGATTTGTCATTTTTTTTATTATTTTCTTCTCTGTCAATCACTAAGTTCAACTAAGTCTAGATCAATCTATTCATCAAGTGCCAATGATGAATGAAAATGGAATGGTGTTGCGATAATTTCGAGATTTTATATAGAAATAAATACATACCTATAATTAAATAACTTTCAAGATATGTGCTGACAAAATGAGAAATAATGTTTGATAAACCATGACCATAGATAAATTTTTTTTCATTTATTTATCGTCAGTTGGCGTGTGCGAACTAAAGTGTGGATAGTAAAGCCCCCAAGGCATTATCACATGTAGTAGTTACCAGCCTATGATAGTGAATATGCTGCAAACTGCAAATTAAATAAGCCAAGCAAAAGTGAAAACTATTATTTTAAAAGTAGATAAATGGGTTGATAAGCAAGGTCAAAAACGAAATTTCCACTGCATCATTCAAAATTAAAATTGATTAAATCATTTGATTTGATCCATTTAAAATAGGATAAACGAGAAATAAATGTTTGCATCCTTTTATGTCAAACCCAAAAAAAAAATGAAAACAATCCAAAATACATTTCAAAAATAGTTTAATTCACATTAAAAACAAAAACCAACAAAAAAAGTATCCAATTTACTCACAAAAATCAAAGTAAAAAGCTCAAAAACATATTTAACACGTAAATTTCGAGAATATAGAATTTAGAATTTCTCAACATAGTTAAATGAGTTTATTTTTTGTTTATATTTTTGAGTTTTTTTTTTTGTTACATACAACCATATTCAGCGCACTTAAAAAAATACAGCACTAAAAACTAAACGGCAGAATAAAAAATATAATTTAATCATCATTTTGTTATCATCGTTAGTCTGATGCTTATGAAGTGTTATGAGATGTGTGTGTCTGTATGTTTATAGATGACTGTGCAAATTGAGTGTGTAATTTCATTAGAGGACGGGCAGGATTATTTAGGTTTAGAAAAAAGAGAACGCTTTACTTTTAGAGCTTTAAAAAAAATCGTACATATTGCAATAGCAGCGCTTTTTACTTATATCACTAACAGATTTCTCTTTTGGTTTTATTCTTGTTTGTTTGTTTTAAATAAGTAGATCCTTTAAAGAATTCTCATTACAATTTGTTAAATAAGATTACTGTATCTCTATATACTAAGTATTTAAGGCGCGTTCTTATCGAACGAACGCTTCCTAATCATATACATGTATTTTTGAATTATATTTTTACTTTTATATATATTTATATGTATATATAGATTCGTGTTCGAAAATCGTAAAACATTTCGTTAGCTTTCTTCGATTTTGTTTAAGTTATTTTTTTCTTTTTTTGTTTTTTTGGTGCAATTAAATTTCAATAAATTACAGTTTAATTTGTTGTTTAACTCTAACGCGCGCTCAACATTTAGCATCATATACAAAGTCTTTCATTTTTTTTTGTTATAATATTTTAAATAAATTTCGAATGTGTTTCTATCATACGTATCTTTTGCACTTTTGAGGGTATACCAAACGCTTTTTATCGAGTATATTACAACAAAAATAATTGTATAAAAAATTACAAACATACATACATTATTGCTAGCATTCGAATTGCGTGTTGAAATCAACAAAATAATATAATCAAGAGGGAGGCTTTTCGAGATTGAAAATCAATTTGTATATATTATAGAAATATATAATTATGTGTTTGAATTGGATCAACCAATGCGACATACAATTTACATAATTCCGGATGCTTATGTAAACAGTGGCAGGTGATAGAAGTCAAACCCTCGATATCCTTTGGCCGCCAGCCAAATGTACACCACATGATAGGCGCCCGGTATAAAGCAAATGAGTCCAGCAACAAAAAATACAACACCCTGTGATGTATTGTGTGGATCGGCAATGGCAAACGTGCCCATCACAAACAGTCCGGTGCCCACCACCAGCAACGTGAAGGCGGCAAGAACAGTGCGCCAGTTTTCTCGCACCTTCGGATGTCGCCAGCAGTATGTGTTTGTCTCCTCCGTGGGCAGATTTCCGTATTCCTGTATTAACGAGTCACTGTCCCGTGACGTTGTGTCTTCTGCATATTTGTTGTAGCCCCTAAAGAATTGTAAATTAAAATTTAGAATTAATAAAAAATAGAGGAAAGTATTATATAGCGGATTGTGATTCTGCTTTACTCATATTTAGGATATATGAAAGAATTTTACCAACTTGTTCTTATTGAAAACGGACATCAACTATGACTTCCAAATATATTTTAAAATGCAACGCAAAAAAAGCTGACTAGTGCATTTAAAGGGTCGGAGATGTCGACTTTAATAAAAACCCAACTTAACTCTTAAAGTAGTAGATTTCAATGAAATTATTAATTTCCATCTGCTTATCAGTTGTGGCTATTGAAGAGAGACGCTGCAGTCTCACACTACATACATATTTGCGAATGTGTACGTGCGTGTGTACCCGATTACTCGATTTCAACGAAGCCACACAAGTGCAACTGTGCTTCGACCGCAACCGAAGGCCACACACACTTATAGGGATCCACACACAAACACACTCGTGCTAGGTGTTGGGTGTCGTGCAAATTCTTCAAGGAATGACGAAATGTATGCGCAATGATTTTACAATTGAATGCCAAATTAGGATGGATGCATGTTGGACGTTGGACAACAGACTGATAGACAGACAGCGTCGTCTGGCATAATCTCCATAATAACGTCGTATGCTGCCTACAACTATATTGCAGGCAGTTGTAATTGTTGTTATTTTGCTTTGTTTTTGTTTTTTTTTTTTTTGTTTGCCTTGCGCACGCCATGCATGCATAATGATGGAAACCATTGGAAACGCGAATAGAAGTGCAAAAGAGTAATTGTAAATATTTATGTATGAATGAAAAAGAAGCACGCACGCGCCTTTTGACGTCCAGTTAGCAGTTACCAGCCCAAGACCAAGAAGAGAAGGGAGTGCTAAAAAAATGTATGCAAATGTCCGACAAACGTTTCCGGCAACGGAGCCACGGAGGAAATGGGGAAGTCATAACGATGGCGGGTGGCGCACCACAAAAGGTAAAAGGGGCCATTGACAGTGTGGCCAGTCAGCTGCAAGAGCCGCTGCATCATGCATATTTAGCATATGTGAATGAATACAATATGTGAGGAAGTTTATTAGCTATTGTCTGTCTCGAGTAAGAGCTAAAAATACTTAATACCGGCTGCTTTAAACGAGTGACTCATTTGCAGCTCGTTTTAAAACAGGTTCCTAAATAGTTTGCGCTGCAAGTGCCAATTTAGTTCACTTATTCGATTGAACTCTTGTCTTAAAGTCTTCAGCGAGGGGGAACAAGAGCAATTTAGAACGCAGTTTCGCATTTCCTTTTTGTGATAAATCACAAAGAGACGCTGTGATGATGCTTCACAAAAATGGTGTCAACAACAAGAGTCAACCAGCCGCTACCCACGCGCAAAACCTAGAGAACCAGTTGAAGGATGTTTACGAATAGATTGGCAGACGAACTAGTTTGTTATTTATATGGTTTTTTTCTACACTTACTTTGGATCTTGTATGCGTATGGAGACATCTTCGGTGGAGCGACCTTGTTTGGCACTGCCGCTAACGCAACCGCGCATTGGCGTTGATATTACTGTGGAGCCATAGACGCGTATCGCCTCCTCTTCCTCCTCCTCGAAAGCGTCGTGTATGGAGAAGCCCCTTGCGCTATTGTTGTACATACTGTTGTTACTGCTGTTCTGTTTTCTTTCGTTGTAGTTGTAGTTATTGTTGTTGTTGCTGTTGCTGCTATTAAATGTATGTAGGTTGTCTACTTTTTGAGCTCACAACAAATACTCGAAGAAAATCGAGCGCTCACTGATTACGACGCATGCATTTATCGCCACATTGAACCGAGTGTTGTTAACCTTTATTTTTTCGTATTACTTCGTCACAATTTTCAGTGGATGTCTTAATAAAATTAAACGCCACACAAAGACAACAACACGCACCACGCATTTATTTCAGTTTTAACAGCAGCGCTAACAGTAACCAAGTCATTTAACATTTGCTTGAACTGCTACCTAACAGGTATGGGGACACAACAACATCTGTGCTGCAAATATTTGCATTGCATACGTGTTTTTCATTTTCACTAAATCACATTCCTAATCCAATTTGTTTGAGTGAAATATTTTTGTTTATTGCGCGTTCCGTTAGGGTGAAAAAAGAAGAGTGATACTCAAACTGCTGTGGATTTGGGTGCAATCACGACCTCTAATAACAGACAACAGTGATATAGCAGAGACTTAACATAATATGAGTATTTAATTTAGAGGAGATGGAAAAACAAGCACGGTATATCGAAGAGCATTGACACCTTTCGATATTTCACGTACTATATACGAATCTGAATTCAAACATATGTTATGTTGTTTGGATCTGCTTGACAGAAATTGCTTAAATTAATAATATTGCATATAAATGAGTGCACAAAATATTGTTTTTCAACTCACAAAACCAATACTTAAAAGAAGAAAATTTTTTAAAACATCAATACATGTCGAGCTGACAGTCCAGAGTTACTAAATAGTGCGGCCATAAACAAAATAATATATACTTTTTGTATAAAAATACTGATAATACTGCCAGAAGTGCATTTTCGGTATTTTTCGAGTTTGAATTCGCTGTCCCTAAGGAATCACGGCAAAAAACATCACGCTTGCCATAAATAATCGAAAAACATCGATAGATCGATATTACAATGTCCGTTTCTCCACCTCTAACTAAACTCTGCGAAATTCAACAACACATTTCGTTGACAAGGACAATTGTGGAATTTTAATAACCGGCAAACAGTAGAAATTTTAATAAATAAACCAACAAGATGTCGCGTCATAGAATAGTACGTGGCATGGACTACAACGATGAATACGACGGTTACGACGATGTCTATGGCCATTCCGTTGACGACGATTGCGTCTCGCCGACAGATCAACAATGGCTCTACGATCGAGCTCGTGGCCAGCAAAGTATGTCGGCGTTTATTAGCAAGAACAAGAACATTGAAGAGGAAGCCGAGGATGATGATGACGATGTGGCGTTCCAAAAGGCACGACGTGATTCCGAAAGTTTTCAAATGCCCGAACTGGATGAACTTGAGCAGGCGAAGCTCAGTTCGTGTGTGGATGAGGTGCGCAGTGTGGTTGGCGATGCGGTGTCTGAGCGTCGCATTGTCGAGACCTCGATGCGTTTCGACTATAACATACAACAAATACTCGATGAGATTCTAAATGAAGAGAGCAACAAGAAGGAGAAGGAAAATCAGAAGGAGAAGGAGCAAGAGAAACGACCACAAAAGCTCAAAATGCCAACGACGGCAGCAAAAACACTTCTAATGACCACACCCACGCCAAAGCCAACGCCAACGCCTACCAAGATTACGCTGGCCACTGGTCAAAAAGACGCACGTCGTGGCTTCGACATTGCTTCGCCCAAGGCGCCCGCCTCGCCCGTCATCTCCGGCCGTAATACTCCAGTTGATGGCGGCGACGAGGCAACCACACGCAACTCCATCGCCAGCTTTAAGCTTAGCAAGGAGCAGGCCCAGCGCAACGCTCAGCAACTATATACGTTAGAACGTGCCACGCTGAAGAGTCACATCCACATGATTGTCATTGGTCACGTCGACGCCGGGAAGAGCACACTGATGGGGCATCTGCTGTATGATACGGGCAACGTGTCACAGCGCGTGATGCACAAGCATGAGCAGGAATCAAAGAAGTTGGGCAAGCAGAGCTTCATGTACGCGTGGGTGCTGGACGAAACCGGCGAGGAGCGTGCACGTGGCATCACCATGGACGTGGGACAGTCGCGCATCGAGACTGCGACGAAGATTGTCACTCTGCTGGACGCGCCAGGCCACAAAGATTTTATACCCAACATGATATCGGGCGCCACGCAAGCGGATGTGGCGCTGCTCGTTGTGGATGCTACACGTGGGGAATTCGAGTCGGGCTTTGAGCTGGGTGGGCAAACTCGTGAACATGCTATCTTGGTCCGTTCGCTAGGCGTCAATCAGCTGGGCGTGGTCATCAATAAATTGGATACGGTTGGCTGGTCCCAAGAACGCTTCCAGGAGATTGTGCATAAACTGAAGGCGTTCCTCAAGCAGGCCGGCTTCAAGGAGTCGGACGTCAGCTTCACACCGTGCTCGGGCTTGACGGGTGAGAATCTCAGCAAGTGCACCCAGGAGCCGGCATTGAAGTCCTGGTACAAGGGATCGCATTTGCTGGATGTCATTGAGCACTTCAAGGTACCCGAGCGTGCCATTGATCGACCGCTGCGCATGTCCGTCTCGGATATCTACAAGGGCACCGGATCCGGTTTCTGCATTTCGGGACGTATTGAGACGGGCGTGCTGTGCCTGAATGATAAGGTGCTGGTGGGTGCGAGTCGAGAGCAGGCGCAAGTGAAAGCGCTGACCATGGATGAGCTGACGCAGACGAGCGTTTTTGCTGGCGATCAGATCTCTGTCACGTTAGCAGGCGTGGACATCAATAACATTAACGTAGGTTGCATCATTTGTGATCCCCAGCTACCCATACCGGTGACGACGCGTTTCCAGTGTCGTATCATAGTCTTCAATGTGAAGGTGCCCATCACGATGGGTTATCCGGTGCTCCTGCATCATCAGTCGCTCATCGAGCCGGCTGTTGTATGCAAGCTGACAGCATCCATACACAAGAGCACAGGCGAGGTGGTCAAGAAAAAGCCACGTTGCCTGGGTAACAACTCGTGCGCTTTAGTAGAGGTGGAGACCTCGCGACCGATTTGCATTGAACGCTATTCAGACTTCAAGGAATTGGGACGTATCATGTTGCGTGTGGCGGGCGTGACCATTGCCGCTGGCATGGTCACGAAAATTCGATAAGTGTGCTCATTTTACTTGTACGAAATTTTAGTTAGCTTTTAGTTTTGTTTTTGTTGTTAATAAAAACAGTTGAGATTGCGTCACGAACCACAATTCAAAAATGCGTTATCTTTTGTATCGGTTATCGTCACGAATGACCGCTCTAAATGTGGCAACGTTGAAAATGAACCACTTGAGTTGTAGTGACTGTTTATGATACAAGAAATCAATTGCTTAGTATTTTTTCTTTTCACGCAAACAACTTGGCATTAAATGAAAAGTTCTTAAAATGGTTAGTAAAAGGAATATATAATCGACTCTACATTTTAAATTGACTTTCAAATAAATTTTTAAAATTAAGTTTATACCTTGGAAATAATGTGCGACGATGTTAACAATTTTGCGTTTAGTATATTTTGGCCATGGTCCGCTGTGGTATATTTCAGTATATTTTCATATTCAAGTTCAGTCACACTGCATTGTAGAGCGTGAGAGCGAGCTAGCAAGAGAAGCGCCTAAGCCGAAAAAAGTTATCTGTTTCCCCTTAGAATTAAATATCGTTATCAATCAAATATTGCACATTTCGCGAGTTGTGGCATTTTATCTTGCACACGCATACACACATCGACACAAACAAACGCGTAACTTGTGTGAAAATTTTTAGTCAACAGGCAACAGACAACAGTTCTTGTGCGCATCAAACAAGGTAAAACTCCGAATAGAGTTGCCGTGTGCGCGTGACATGCGGGTGGTGTGCCCCCTGTCCCTATCTGCTGAAAAGTTTATTTCATAAATACAATATTTCTAATAATTTGTGTGAATTCATTGGCTCTGACAGTTGCAATAAAATTTGTGTGCTTTCATTTATCAAATGCTCGTTAAGTTGCCTATATGCATGCTACAAGTGTGCGCATTGTTTTGTTGTGTCAACATGATGGCTCAACAGTTCAATCAGCCAGTCAGCCTACTTGACAACTCTAAAAATGAATCATAAAATGTTGGGGGTAGAGCGAATTTGTGCTGAGCGAGCGAGCGAGCGAGAACACTTTGAGTTCATTATTACAAAAAAAAAAAAACTACAAATTGAGTGCAGTAAATTTCTAAAAGCACAAGCATCAGCACAAGCACCCAGCATACCAAAAAAAAAGAACGAAAAAAACCAAAAAAGAAACAAAACGAATTTATAGCGAAGAAGAATTTTAATTTAAAAATACATCTATTGCTTTCTTTACATTCCACAGTGCTCAGACTCTGCAATCATTGTTGCACGGCAGCTCAACAGCAGCAACAACAGATATCAATTTGCTGTTGTATGTGAAACGGAAGTTGTTGTCGTAGTCAGAAGAGAGAAAGAGAGAGAGAGAGCGTCGCGGAAGAGGCGGCAGGGCAGTAAATTTGTATTTATCGCCACACACTGAAGAACGAAAGCAACAATTTTTGACGACAACCCAAAAAACGAGAAACGCACGCTCGCACCTTTTTGCTACCTGAGTGGAGAAATTCAGAAAGAGAGCGCGAGAGACGCACACACACACACACACCTATATATGTAGTTGTTTGTTGGCACAAAGGTTATCATCAATAACAAAGAACAGTGCACGACTTACAACAAATAACAACAGCAACAAAAGCTTTCTGCAAGAACTGCAACTGCAACCTAAAAGCAATCGTCGAACAACGCCTAAAACTAGTGACTTTTTTGTGAGAGAACGAGTGAGAGAGAAAAAAAGAACGCGGTCGCGTTTTAAATAAACATTTGCACAACAACAGCAACAATAACAACAACTGAACCACCTCGTCACCCGCCTACGACATTAACTACCTGCGCCTGCTTTTAAAATATACCCGCAACACATATACACACACACACACTGACTTACACATTCAGGAACACACACACACATTTATAAAGCGTCGCCCACAAAATGCGTGAATACAAAATTGTTGTATTGGGCAGTGGCGGTGTCGGGAAATCAGCGCTAACTGTGCAATTTGTGCAATGCATTTTCGTGGAAAAATACGATCCCACCATCGAAGACAGCTACCGCAAACAGGTGGAAGTAGATGGCCAGCAGTGTATGCTGGAAATATTGGATACCGCCGGCACGGAACAGTTTACAGCGATGCGAGATCTCTATATGAAGAATGGACAGGGATTCGTGCTGGTCTATTCGATAACGGCGCAATCGACATTCAATGATCTGCAGGATCTGCGAGAGCAAATATTGCGCGTTAAGGATACGGATGATGTGCCCATGGTGCTGGTTGGCAACAAATGCGATCTCGAGGAGGAGCGCGTCGTTGGCAAGGATTTGGGCAAGAGTTTGGCCAATCAATTTAATTGCGCCTTCATGGAGACCTCAGCCAAAGCCAAAGTGAATGTTAATGATATTTTCTACGATTTGGTCAGGCAGATCAATAAGAAGTCACCCGAAAAGAAACAAAAGAAACCGAAAAAGTCCCTATGTGTTCTGCTATAAGACTTCCAAAAATACAAAAAAAAAAAAAAAAAAAATCAGAAAATAAAAAAAGAATAGAAAGCAAGAGATGAGTAAAAAGAAACATGTAATGAGAGTAAAATGGTAACAAGCATACACAGACAGCCCCAGAGAAATCCAGATTAAGATTGTCAAAATTTGCAATAACCAACCACGAAAATAACAATATTTACAAAACTTAAGGCAAAGAATGGATAAATATTTAATAACAATGACAATGTTTTTAACTGTGCAAAGTTTTTTGTAATTATTACTACATATTATTACTACTACATACTACTATTATTATTATTACTATTCTATTTTTGCTGATTAACAATTAATTATTCTACAACTATATTTGTCGTTCGTTTTTGAGCCGTTTTATAAAACAAAATCTTTGCAATACCGCAACAAAATAATGGAAACATTCGTTAACTAAACTGCAAACATTCGTATTTATTTTTTTTTTCAAATTCTTTTCGATTATACACACATTACACTAAAAAAAATACATATACATACAATAATTATACAATTTATCTACATAGAAGAACCATAAATACATACAAATAATTAACAAAACAATTGTCGTTGCTCTTCAAAAACAATAATAAGAAATGCAAGAGAAAGTTAAAAACATTATAAACAAGCAAAAAATAAACAAAACGAAGAATCAAATTAAGCTAAACGTAAATCTAAATTCAATTGTATGCCTAAAAATCACTTAAACAAAACTAAAAGAAACAAAAACAAAAAAGCAAAAAGAAAAAAATATAAAAAACAAAAATCACATATTTTATAAAAATATTGTATGCAAATGAGATGTCAAAATGTTGCAAACAACCAGAAAATCCATTTTTAGTAATTAGTTTAAAACAAATTTACAAATAATTGTTTAAAAATGATCAA
Source organism: Drosophila siamana (assembly GCA_035047445.1). Lineage (NCBI taxonomy): Eukaryota > Metazoa > Arthropoda > Insecta > Diptera > Drosophilidae > Drosophila > Drosophila siamana. The sequence goes on along the minus strand of JAWNPP010000151.1, from coordinate 1,071,904 downwards.
TTTCTGTGTAAGTAAAGTAACAAGCAAAGAAAAATAAGAAAACAAAAATTGCACATTGCATCAACCATACAACCCAAAATACACCAACATTCACACACCCACAAACACACGCACATAAATACACTGACACTCCGGCATGCTCTGAGAGCATGCAACATTTATGATTAAACAATAACCAATACACAAAGAGAGGAAGATTGAGAGACAGCCAAGAAGAAGAATAGAGAGCGGCGGAGAAGAAAGCAAGGAAATCATTTAGTAGAGATAACAAAGCAAAGTTGAATTTTGATTGCAATTGCAATTGTTGCATGTAAAACGATTTAAATCCTGTTATTTAAAAAATACAAAAAATAAATAAAATAAAAAACGAAACAAAAAATCCCAACAATTAAATTATAGTATCAAACACAAGATTCGTCGTCAAGTGTCAATCCAAAACGAAGTAAAATTGCAAAAAACCACACAAAATAAAATAAAAAATGGAATATAAAATTTATAATAGTACAGTAACAGGTGACAAGTAACCAATATGCCCTTAAATCAAAGTCAAAAAGCAACACATAAAATCCAACGTGTATCCATAATAAATGTATTATGTTTATAAAAAATAAAAAAAAACAAAAAAATTTAAAAGCAAAAACAAAATAAAAATTAAATAAATTCAAGTAAGAATCAAGAATTTTTTTTATGATCACACATTATTTTCTTGAAGTCTTCATTACGTGCTCTACTCGTTCTTACCTGCAAGAAAAACGAGCATGACATTCCCAGACGTAGCTCAAGATTAGCAGAGATAAGAAAAGAACCATTAATAGTAATATTAAAGATGACGTGGAATTTTTTTCAATATTTATCTGTATTTTATACTTGGAATATGAATATAATATAATAGTTTTTCAAATATGGTTTATAATACAAGTACAAGTACAATTACAATCAAATAGTTGCATGTTTTATGTTTTTTGTTTTTTTACTTAGCCATCAAAGTTATGGATGGTATGTGTCCATACTACTACATCTGGTATATGAAATATCAACAATTGATATGGACATTATCAAGTTATGTCTGAAGATTTACGACGATGTGTTGAGAGCAGAAGCCAAATCAAGCACAGGCGGATATCATACGTATTATGTACTATATGGACTTTTAAAACCTTTAAGGTTCAGTTAGTAAGCGACATGAAATTTATTCAAATGAAGAGAGGAGCAAAAATATTTAGTTCGATTACTGTACATAAATTATTTCAGATTTCGCTTTGTTTTTTTTCGTTTCGTCGTTTATTTAATGACTAGTTTTTTTTAATTTTTTTTTGAGTTTAGCAAGTGCTCTAGATATACATTAATATTGTATGCCGTATCAATTCATTCCATATCCATACTAGATCATTGTTTTTCATTTTCTGTGATGCTTTCAACTATTAATTAACGCATTTCATATCAGTCCAACTTCACGTTCTTTTGACAAAGAATATGTCATTTAAAATATAATATATCAATAAAACTTAATTATATGCTAATTTGGCAACAACGAAAATTGAGGATAAAATTAGTAAAATATTGGATAAAAATAAAACAAAAAATATATAAAATATTCACATTATAATATTGCACTGGGATGTATAGGAGTTTTGGGGGGAAAATTGCACTTTAGGTCATTTGACGAGATTTACATCTAGAATCATACATACAGAGAATAATGCAGCGTAGATAGCCGAGATTTCGAAATCTTGTTTCTTTCTGAGATTACTAAGGTTATTTGGGGTAGGAGATTACGTGTGTTAGCTGCGAGTTTACGCATACATCAAAGTACATCATGCGACCTTGACGTATGTTCTTTTATGGCCGAATGAGATAATAAGATAAGGATAAGTATTAGTATAACAAACAAAAGGAACCCATGCCGCAAGGTTCCCGTCTTTACTTTCGCAACTGCAATTGACCCTGTTGCTGTTGCTGCTGTTGGACCTGGGTATGTTGTTGCTGTTGATGCGAATGTTGCTCTTGACTCTGTTGCTGTTGCTGCTGCTGTTGATGTTGATGATGATGGTGGTCTTCATCGTCGCTAGGCTCTTCACGCAGTGGTAGCGAATCGATTTGTTTTGCTGTAGTCACCTTTTTATTGCGCTGCCAGGTGAAGACTCGCGCCATTTGAAGGAATTTCTTACGCGACATTTTTCCCATATTCTTCAGCCGCTCCTGGAATGGTGCATCATCCTCGCCCGACTTCGATTTACCGCTCTGCTCCTTCTCCAGCGCGTTCATAAAGTCCTGATTCCAACGCAACTGATTCATAAACTCTTCGTTCTGCAGCATCAGCGCAAACTGCTCGTCCGGAAGTTCAAAGTCCTGCTGCCCAGCAGCGGGTGCAACGCGTAGAAATCCAGCTGGTAAAACGCCCAGAATTGGTGGATTCCAGCGTCGAGCTGTGCTACTGGTGTTGTGACTGCGCTTTGTGGGCGTGTTGTTGGCGCTCGCATTCAACTTATTTGAGGCGCCAAGTGGACGTTGCTTGGGCGAGGCGCCCGTGTTGTTATGATGCGGCGACGCTGTGTTCGCTGTGCTGAGCAATGTGTGACCAGCTGAGGCTGCAGCAGCGGCAGCGACCGCGCTGCTCTCTGTCGTAGTGCTGTCAGCGCCACCGACGCCGCTGCTGTTGCGGTCTGTAGTGTCAATTAACTGCTGATTACGTCGCAACTCCTTGTCCGGATCGTTCAGATTGATGAGACTCTGTTGTGGTGAGACATTAGCATCCAGTTCATTGCGCAGTTTTTCGTTCTATTTACATTGGTTAGTTAGTGTTAGTGTTAGTTAGCTGTTGGGCTGTTAGTATACACAAACAAAAGCACGCACACACGCACACAGGCGCACGCATACACATACATACCTGGTTGTCAGTTGACATCGCAAGCAGTTGGTCGATTGTTTGATCCACTGCGCCCAAATTAGCGCGCAGCACAGCCTCAATCACTTCGCGGTCAATGTCGGGGAACATCTTTTTGAAATCGGCCATTGCTTGTGAAAATTCCAGCTGCAGTGTCGATGTAGCCATGATGATTTTCGTATTTTTAATTTTCTTCCCCCTTTTTTTATATCCCCAGCTGAACAGCCGAAAAAAGAAGAAGACTAATGTTTCACATACAGCTGTTAGCATAAGAATTCACTGCGCTGTTATTTACAGCGGATCCCCAAAAAACTTGATAGAAACGATAAACACTTGTCTGCTTTCCTTCAGTACTATAAATTTACACATATCACTTTTAAGTGTTTGAAATAAATATGAAATAAATTGGTTAGCTCTGAAACGTATTTATAATCGATAGTCACATTTAAATTAGCGACTGTTAATTATCCCCTACTGTTGTTTACAGTACCAAAATGAGCACGTGCTGTCAAACAGTGTTGGAAAGCTATTTCAGATTTGCAAGCAAGATTCAAGCGGGTCATTCAAATTAATGTTTTGGTTTGCATGTTCGTATCAATAAATTACCTCTGTGTATCACATATAAATTTTTTTTTCACGAGTTGCATAGTCATTCTAGATGAGACACACCTCGCATGCACTTGAAAATGCTCAATTTGTTTAACTGGCAGTAGTGATGACTGCATGTGGAAAGTCTCGTGATTTTGTGATTGCTGCTGATAATTGGCCGGCATAAGCAGCACGTGTGGGCAATTGTTCCGGCATGAAATGTCAATGTCTGTGCCTTGTCGCTCCCATTCTTTTTAATAAGTGTCAATTAGTGCTGATATGTTTGGTATTTAATGTTTTATTTGCATGCCATAAGGGTTCGTGTGTCCGAAATGTCTTATCGCTCAACTGATGAGATACCCTCGAGTTGCTTATCTCGCACTCTCAGTCTGATGTAACCATAAAAAATTAATTTAACGGCAATGTATATAACGAGTGTAGGTGGGACTATCATCCGATATTATGGGGATCACAAAAAAAAAAAAAAAATTAAACAAATAAACAAAATATAGGAAGAAGCCAAGAAGTCACGTATTGAGCGTGTCAGATTAAAAATTCAAAAAAATTCATTGGACAATTATTAAAATGCTGTGTCAGTTGAAATGTTAATAATTAGATGCGGTGAAAGGCAGACGATGTAGATGAGATTACTGCAATAAAACCATAATTATAAATCGTCTAGCATTCGCAAAAAGAATGTTCCATCGTTTGTGATGTTATTTTTGAATGACATTTCATCACATATTTTAATAAGTAATTTTCAAAAGTGGCGTCGTAAATAATGTTGTTCTCCTGGCTTTGGGAGCATCAAAGATAATGATCACTTCTTATCGCCATGAGAATGTAAAAGACGTAGATGATAGTGCAATTTGTAAATTTCCATTCTATTTTTGGCAACACTCGTGTTTGCACATCCTAATTTAACTTCTGAATCTTAAGCAATAGTTAGTATGTTGTTATTTTTATATACATAGATAAGAGAATGTCTTATAATTTGTGTTTTTTTTTGCGAGCACCCTTCTTGCCATTTAAGTTCATAATAGTTTCAAGTGTTGGCAATGCAAAAGTCTCATTAAATTTCAACATCCGTTCGACATTGACCTAATTAACATTCGCAAATTTGTAGCCAAACCAAAGCGGGTTTATTGAACTATCAGTTGGGGTCTTTTGCCTGATCATAAAGCTCAAACACGGACCTAAGCTTTACACACATATTTAACGCATAGATTGTTTCCAAGTACCTTGATCAGTGTTAATGAACTTTATGCTGGTGGCAAACTCATCAGCAGATTGAAATGTCGCTTAGAAACGTCGATTTAAAATAACAATTCGCACTTAACTAAAGTATTTTATTCCCTGAAAACATTGATTTAGAAAGGTTATGTAGGAATTTAAGAATTTTGTTATTTATTTTAAGAAATCGAAGAACTCTTGTTATTCTCGCAGCTAATATGCCTTCAACTGCGTAGCGTATTCCAAAATATTGCGGTATTCCTCGCCTGCTACTATAAAGCAAATGTCATAAATCTCAGCTTAATCGGACGATTTGTCAAAAGCGTGGCACGACAAACATTCATAGAAGGTCCGAGACCGGGACCGGGACTTAGACCGAGACCGAGACCGAGTCCGAGACCGAGACCGACTTTTAATAATTTCAGTTTCTGCGAGCACAACGATCAGTGATTTCTTCGTTGAAGATTCATGAAACGAAAGTCGTGTTTAGTTTGCAAACGCACGAGAACGCGTTAAGAACGTCCAGTTCACTCAAAATTGTTTTATTTTGGCTGCCCCCTAAATCAGACTACACACATACTTATAACGCAGGGTTGCTCGTATTTCGATTATTCGCGTATTAGTCAGAAATAAAGTAAGAGATAAAGCGACAGAACTTTCAAGTGTTTGCTTGCGTATGAACAACTGCAACCGAGTACGGCCATTCTAGACGCCCACACGCCCACCCACCCATTAAAAACTGACGCCCGCCCACCAATTTGGCCCCGCGGCTTGACATGCCGAAGTAAAAAGTGTCGTCGTCGTCGCTGCTGTCGCTGTTGCTGTCGTTCTCCCTATCGTCTCCGCATTCCGTCGTTAGTTGTGCTAACTGTACCTGTTGATTTACCCTTTTTGCGTCGGTTTCCAAAACGCTGTCAACGCCTATATAAACAAATGCTCGCAACGGATTTGCGTTTATTCTGCAGTGTCACCCCTAACGGTTAAGATTTAGTCAAGCGCAAAGCTCAAAAAGCCAAAAAGTGAACATTTTGTGAAAACTCTGAGTACATTTCAAATTCTTGTGCGCGATTATAAAAAAAACTTAAGTCAAGTGAGAAGTGTTCAATTGGCAATATAAAGCAAATAAAGCAAAATCCAAGTTTTGTGTCATTTTAATAATACTTTGAAAGGTAAGCGTTAATTTCCATTGCGTATACGTAAAGCGTATACTTAATTTGCACTTAAACCTTGATCAATTTGCTAGCATAAATGTAAGAAAACTCAATATTAATAATCTGTCAATTCGCATACTTAGTTTGATTATTAAATCCATATCGTGTCTTTCGTTTCGATATTGAATATTCATCTATCAATTTTAGCTCACACAAGAATTCACTCAATCACTTAAACATGGGTCATGCGAATGGCGCCAAGCAAAATTATTATGTTCTTTGATAATGTTTATTTATTTTATTTTTATAACATTATTGCCTTATTATCAGCACACAAAAAGAAGTGACAGTACGATTTTAATAAAATTTCAATTTGAATTCACATCATTTCTTGAAACTACAAAACGTTTTATTTAAATTAACATAGTCGCCTTATCAGCGTCAGATCGAATGCGAAATTGCACTTTGACGGACAGTTTATTCACGTAATAATGAGTATGCTCTGGCGATTGATCAATGAACAGAACCGATTCACAAGTCTCGTGATACGCGAAATTAACGAATTGAGGTCATGCAATAGTATTATTGCGTTGTCTTGGCAATTCTTTAGAGATAGCTTTTGGTTAGGGGTTAGTTCCGCTGGATCCACAGCGTACAATTAAAAAAAAAAGAAAAAACGAGGGGGTCTAATCGAGTAATCTGAAATTGATGTGATAGCCATTTAAAAAAAAGAGGGCGTGTCACAAAATGCGACTTTTGCCATGATAAGAATACAATTTCATTGGTCGCGCGATTTTTTTTCTAGCTTTGATGACGCACTTGTTATAGAAAATAAAAACAAAAAGTTTCAAATTAAAACAACAATAATAAGAGTCGACTTCGCTATAGCTTAATTTGGTGAAATAATTTCATAAATATTTATGTCTACTACAAAGCTCTGAATCGACAATGGGCAATTATTTTAATATTTCGAACATGAACTATTTTCAAAGCAAAAATTTTTAATAGAATTCTTGAAATGGTCCAACTTTGAGGTCATTTAATTATAAAATATGTCCTTGCTATAATACTGTTGATTATACCATTCTTTATGTGCCATCAAAATTTAATTGTTATTCCATAAAAAAAACTCGACTGCGTTAATAATTATGCGTCAAAATAATAACCCCCCTACGAGGAGAACGCACATTATATATTTTATTTGTTGTTATGGTGGAATTTTTTAGTGTGCTTTTTTTGAGCAGTTGTATTTCAGAAGAGATTTGCGATCTTCATGACGTCAATTACGAGTTAAGAAAATTCTCGTCGATTTCAACTGAATGTTTCATTCATATACTCAAGTGGAAATTGAGTTTGACTTCTTGAAGTTTTATTAATTTTTTATTGCGATCTATGCTTCTTGTGAGTTATTAGTTTAATTAGAATATCGAACGCACACGTTGCCATTCAGTAAGGCAGAAATAATCTCATTAATTGTCAATTCCCGCCGCAACAGGTAAATTTCGAACAACAATGTCAACCTTACTGGGGCCTGTCAAATAAATCTATCATGCCTTTTAGTTAAATGGTTTTAATGGGAGAAACGTTCGCCTATTTCGCTGGCAATGGGGCGTGGCTAGCACCAGGGGAGAGTGTGAGAGTTCAATGAAACTTTTACGCGTTAGGCCTTGACTTGGATTTTAAAATAAAACTGAAATGAATCTGACGAAATGACTGGCAATCTATATACTATATATAGTACTTGGGTGGTAAAAATTAGCAACGACAATCGACGCATTATCAGTTGAGAGAGGCATAAAAATGCGTTTGCCATGATTACGATTGCTGCGAGTCGCGCATTAAACATTAATCATAGCAAACAAAACGTAGAGCGTGTAAGTCAATGCAAATGTCGCCAAAAGTTTATCGCTGCCTGCACTTGGGCAGACCGTTAAAAGTTAAAACAAAAAAAAAGCTTATAAAAAAATTATTATATTATTTAATGATTTTATTGCATGTTGCCAGCTGCGAATCAGGCAAATATATAGAAAAGTTAATCAGCTTGATTGGGTTTCAATATTGCGCCCATAATATATCGAGTATCACTTGATAAGACACACATTGTTAAATGCAATAAAACTTGATAAGCCTTGGAGAAAATCCCTTGTGAAAAGCTGCTAGATAATAAAATGAGGTTTCACTTTGTCGATTTAATCGATTATGCATTAGGATGAAATTAAAATAGTTTCTACAGTATTTAAACGCTCTGCAGAATCAAATATTATACGAAATTATTATGTTTGCAATCCCATTTTGGGTAGTCTCACTTTCTTTAATATCATTGAAACTATGATCGAACATGTTTTCTTTATTAAGTTGAAAAACTTGCAGAGCTTCTCGCCTGTTTTCAAATTACAGTTCATTAGAATGAACAATTTTTATTGAGAACTGTGCGGTCGAGGTTTAAACTAATGAGACGGCATTTTTTTTACTGGTTATCCTTGCCTTACCCACAGCTATGGACTTAGCCGCAGTTAGAGCTGGCGTCAGAGTTGAGCATAATTAGGCATTAATATTTCATAAATGGCAATTAAGGCATTCGGCGACCGCGTCACGGACGCGCGCACTCTCCACAATTTGCGTTAGCTATCACGTTGAACCTCCCCCCCGAAAAAGTTGTCCCAGTTGGAACCAGCGTAGATTAAGCTGCCTGACTGACTGGCTGCCTAGCATAAAAAGTGAACAACTGGCATATGAGTGTGAGCGGGTTTGGCTTGTGTTCTGTTTTCTTTTTTTTTTTTATAAGTAGGAAAGGGCTTCAAAGCAGTTAAGCACTTGCTTTATGATACTTATTTTTGAGTCAAAACGGCAAAGTGGAACGCGCCCTATATCTACATAGAAGATCATAGCGAGTGCAACGTGACTTTATTGAAATACCAAACAACTTGAGATGAAACCCGTTCAGGGCAAAAAGGAGAAAAAAAAAACAAGAAACAAAAACAATACACAAAGAGAGCAAAAAACATTTGACGCATATTTTAACTTGGCAACTTTGTTTGATTCGAATGAAAGTGTAATAGGAAACCCTTTTGCGTAAGCGTTGCCTTTCGAGTTGAGGGGAATGTGGTGGGTTGGTTCTGGTTAATTGTCTTTGCCAAAGTTGACAACAAACTCTCACACTCGCACACGCAAGCACACACACACACACACAGCTAGGCAACGGTAGTGAAAGTGTTTTGTACATTTACAATTTCTCTACTTCGCAGTTGGCAACGAGGTGATGATGATGATGATTATGAGTTTGGCGTCACCAACAACATGCAGCGGCTCTATCGGCCATCAGCTGACCATTTCCATTGTGCTGCTGTCAATTGCGCTTTTGTCCCCGGTACATGCACTGCCACGCCCCGCAGTGGGCGGTGCCCCAATACAGCAGCAGCAGCAGCTCTTTCTCAACGAACTGCTCGGCCCTGGATCTCCGGCTAACGAGGACAACTTGTTTTACGGCGACCAACTGGTGAGTGTGCCTCAGTGACCTCAGCTCTCATGCCTTTATTCACAAACTGTGGACAACTGTTTGCTTCTGCAGAAGTATCAACAGCAGCAACAACGCCAACGACATCCCTCGCACAAACAACTGTCTTCGTTCAATAGCTTCGTCAACAAGTGGCCCTCGTTGCGCGATTTGCTGCTAACTGCTGCCGACTACGAGGACGATGCCGTGCTGCCCGCCAACATGGGGGAGAGCAGTGAGCGTGGTGCGCAGTTGGGATCGCGGCTCATACAGCGCCTGCACCGGCTAGGCAGCGAGACTGGCGATGGGGATGAGCAGGTGCGCTACAATGTGATCGATGACATTGCTGCCGCCATGCCCGCCAAGAAGCAGAGCGAGGATGTCAAAGTGGGCGTCACTGGGAAGCAGCACAACATCAAGAAGAACGTGCAATGTGAGTTGAATTGTTGGAATGCACTTAATTTCATTCAGATCGAACGTACTTAATTGATTTTATCCTATGTTTGCATGTGGAATTTGTTTTGATTTCACAAAATCTAGTTCGTAGACAATGTAAGTCCAGCATGTGGCTATAATACCAATTATATGCAACTAAATTTACTTTATTGTTTTGTAAATTTCGTATTCAATTAATTCCATTTACAGACATGTCGCCGTGCCACTTTAAGATTTGCAACATGGGGCGCAAACGCAATGCCGGCTCCTTTGAGCCCTACTAAACTGATCAACACAACTACCACAACAAAAAATATAGCCAAAAAGCCAAAAAAGCCAAAAAAAAAAAAAAGAAAAACAACAAAAATGCCCCAAGTAAAATAAATTACAAGGAACATAAATGCTGAAATTCCCCAAAAATAATTGTTAATTATACGCAAGCCAAGTATTGTTTATTGTTTAGAAAGATACTAAAGAGTTCGCACCTAAAGAACTCTTATACTATATACTAAACTATATTTATATATACATATATATATGATAATAATGTATTTATCTATACATATCCCATATGACATATGTGTGTATGTATTTATCTATCTCGGTCTCCCACTCTCGCGCGTTTCTTCTTTCCTTTCCTATGCAAACTGCTTGTACAGCAAATCACATCAACACATACATATATATACACCGACACGCAAACACACACACACATACACTCCACACACACACACTTATAATACACTCGAAGAAGTATTCCCTGTTACTTTAACTTGTAGCTGTACAATTATTATAAACTATTATTACTATATATACACATTATTCCACTAGTATTTAGTTTTAAATGACGTTTAACAAAATGTTGCTATTTATTAAGTGCTAAACATTATTATGCCATATTTATTGAAAACCTACAAATAAAATATAGATGGTTATGTTTCGTGAATAAAATGAAAATTTGAACTCTTTGTTTTTTGGTTATTGAAAAGGTTTCAGCGAATCCTTGAATAGCAAAACGTCTTAAGTTTTACTGAAAATTAAGCGATGACTTAAGGCAACTTTAAATGCGACTTTGTTGTAAGCTGCCTAAAAGTATTCACAGCCTAAAAACCCAACTGCAAAACGGAAAAGCAAAGCTTACTTTTGGGCTGATTTAAACGCTTCAATTTTTTTGAGTAGTTGATATTACGTTTAATAGTTTTCTTTATCGATTTGTCTTTTTATTAAATTTATCTACCTTGAGTATGAGTAATTGTTTTCCTGTTTTAAATTAAAGCTAAAATCTGTATTTTTGTTAGCTTGGGTTTCCATTTCATTGCTCTTTTAACTCAGCTAGCATCGTGTTTAAATTAGTTTAGTTAACGCCTTCATATCAATTTCTAAGACACAATCTAAACAGCGCTCGATGTCGTGGCTAAAAGGTCAAGTGCCACTGCAATTTCGCTATGGGGGCCATTGCAGTGGGAGGCGAGTATTAATAGCCACTGTTTTTGCGGAACCGACTCTACAGGATATGAAATGTATGGAAATCGAGCGTACCACTCGTATAATGTCACGGCGGTGGTACTGTTGGCGCCGATAGTCATAAAAGTGCAAACACGCTCAGCTCAACCCAAGAATCTAGACTTGGCCAACAGTCATAACGCCCAAACGCGCCACGCTGCTGTGGGAAAAACAGAAAATATTTGCGAGAGTCTCAGAGAGATCAGTTGACCAGCCCCGCCTGTTAGCTGTTCGCTGTTCGTTGTTCGCTTGTTGACGCAGTTGACCGACCGATTGGCAGGCGGCGTGACCTTCGCCTGTGCTTCACATTTGTGCGCCGTTAACGCGTTTATACGAATGCAATTTGGTGGCTTTGCAATTAGCATTTAAGAGCTACGAGCTATGAGCTGCGAGCCGACTTAGAACAGCAGATCAGCAGCCAGTTGGTTTCACTTGGCCAGCGGCTGCATTCAGTCAGTCTGTCTGTCCAAGTGATTCATGCAGGTACGAGTCGCAAAGTCGTCGTCTCGTGTTGTCGCTCAGTTTTGTAACTCTTGAATTGAATGCAAATCGAAACGTAATTAGAGCTGATCGTTCGCTACTTTGCTTAACATATCGCGACAAATTGTTGATCGCCGTCTAAGCTTGCGATTTATAGAATTATGAGCTTAATAAGTCGATCTATAATTGTATATCTCTCGCTAGCTGCCTGAGTTTTCCCACGAATCTCTGCAACAATTGATTGATATAGCGAAATTTTATGGCAGCTGCGGATTATTAAATGCTATTAAGTAACTTGAACTGTTAATATGAAACAATGACTAGTTTTGAATGCAAACAGTACTGAAGTAAACTATTCGCTAAAAACTATGTATTATTTATCTTTTATTAGTGAAATAAAACAAGGAGCCAATTAACGCAGTACGAAAAACAAAATAAAATGTTGGTTATATTGTTAATTAAACAAATATAATTATTTCACATTTAGTAAACTTAACATGAAGAAAATCTAAACAAATGTGCATAAATAATTATTAAATTTAATTCGGAACTGAGATGAAAATATTTTGTTCGCTTAAGAAAGTATTACATTCCAATATTAGGCAATTGTTTAAATTTAATAGCTGCAATTACTCGAGCTATGCCGGCACACAGTACGCTTTTGAAAATGTGTTTGTAAGCAATTAATCTTCATACTTATTCAGCTGTCATATCTGGAATTTTTCACGCGCTACTAAACGGTCATGAGAAGCCCGACGGCGACGACGACGACGACCCTAACCGATTTACAAAGAGATTTATGAAACGGAAAGTCAAATACTTTACATGCCATAAAAGGCGGTGTAAATTAATTAAAAACCAAGATAATTAAGCGCCGAAAATCACTTTGGACCGGCTGTCGAGATTGACTCTAAAGTCAAGGTCAGCTTAGCACATTTGAAGCGAATTATATTGAGTCGTTGGGTACGACGAAAGTAAAAGTCAACAAATAGTAATAAATATTTGCGAGTCAAGTAAATGAGCAGTTAATTGTGTTAATTCAGTTGTTAAACTCGCCACCTTAATGGGACTTTCAAAAAGCCCAATTAAGAAATCAAAACTACTAAGAAATAACGAACCCCACTCACACTTGCCGCGTTACGTTAACAAATTGTCGGCCTGAGCATTAATTAATATTTGAAATTGTTATAAATAAATTGAAATCTTAGCACAAATTGCGGAGGGCATTTTTCATATGCACATATGAACATGCAACTTCTTGTTGCGGCAGCCTCCAATCCCTAGTCTTATTCACATGCCACACAATGAATGCAAGCAACGGCGGCAACCACGACAAACAATTGCAATTGTTTCGCTTTTTTGGTGTGGTTGCTGGTTGCTACTGCACCAAATATGCGCGATTTTTTATTATTGTCTTGCAAAGGTGTTTGCTTCACGTTGTTGTTGTTGTTGCTGTTGTTGTGAATGTAAATTCTCAAGGCATGGAACGGCATTGACAAGGCCATTAGTGCATGTGCGGCGAGCTTATGCCATTTGGCATATGGAATATGTGGAGTGCGGTTGCTTGTGCATTTGATGTCTTTCTTTCGGTTTGTAATTTAGTGCACTAAAATGATGTAAATGCCCTGTAACCCATAATGAACTTAATTCATATGCAATTAAACCTAATTGACATAGGGTATATGTGATTAGCTACTGGGCGGGGTAATGTAGTCTCGTTTATTTGCTATTTGATTGAAATGAATGAGTTATGGAAACCGCAGGATTTATTGTTTAGCAGCAACAGACGTTGAAATGCAGAAAGCCAATGTTTTGAAGAGGAACTGAAGTAGAGAAAAACTATTGAGATTCTACAGACTTTGATTGATTTAATAACTGTTTTTTTTTCTTTTTAGGCTTAAAGCTTAGCTGGTTAGAAATAATTGACTTTTCTGGCCTGATATAACTTTTCTTTCCTGCTTCGGCATTTATAGAAAATGTTCCGCGTCTCCCAGATGAATAACGCATTAAGTTTAGCATAAGACTACAAGTCTTTGTCCCAGCAGGAAATATTAGCATTAGCTATTTAATTTTCCGGGATCGTAGGAGACAGCAAAAAAAAGTCACGCCTTGCGATAATGACCACATATATTGTATTTATTGCAACTTCAACTTGAACTACGCACATGAAATTCCCACACACAGCTGCAAATCTAACTGGTTGCATACGCCAGTTGCACACTGACTGCGTTGTGTCTCTAGCGCGTGCCGAACTTGCAGTTGCCTTGACAGGCAATGCGACACAGCCACGCAGGCTCCACATCTCAGTCCACAACTTCATAACGGAATCATGCGTAAGCGTGCGTAACTCGTTTCGTGTCGTTTCGTTTGGTTTGATTTCGTTGTGCGGAATTCATGTTGAAAATGTCAACAATGCTGGACAAAGCGGCAAACGTTAATTACAACTGGAAATGTATATGCAACTAAATGAAACTGGTTAAGAAATACACTTACTTTCAATGCTGCTCATTGCTAATAAAATGCGCTCGAAGTAAACTATTTATTTGAGGCTTCATTATTTCCATCTAACGCGTACGCATGTAGCAAACTGAATGCCTAAGCTAATGTGGTCTTCAATCATGCGAACTCGCATTCGCATTTTAAAGCACACATGTCAATTCTAATGGTCGAGCAAAACAAGTTCGTTGCCTAAGTCTTTTGTTTGTGATGAGATTTTGAAGGCAAAAACAACGAACAACAACAACAATAAAATGGTATGCAAAATGCCAACTTTATGCCACAGCTGCGATGACCTTGACACAATTTGTGACTATCTTTTCCACACCATGATTTTTCACAGCGGGACACAGTGTTGTTGTCGTCGTCTCTTTAATTTGCTGTCGTTCGCTATGGGCAAATGAACTAATTACGTGCGTTGCAATTGCAAAAGCGACTGAGCTTATTATGACAACATTTTGCGCCAATTAATGCGCTTCTTTCTGCCAGTGCTCCAGCTCGAATTGAGTCATTAGTTACACTGCGCTGCAGATACTCAAACCCATTCAAACACACACACACACACAAGCACAAGCACTCACATTAATCTCGCTCATTAATCATGCAGCTGTCTATGAAGTGCGGCAAATGGTTTCTTTTAAGTTCCCATGTTTCTCACACTGCCAACGTTAGCCCCAGACGGAGCGCAAAAAAATTAATTTAATTTTAATATTAAAACTGAAAGTGGAACCCAAATTATAAGTTAGAACTGCAGCGTTATGTCTTGAATTTTGTTTTTGTTTGTCTGAGTTTTGAGGGGTGGCAATTTTAGGCCAACGCCTTGAAAACGTGCATGAATCGAATATTAAAATTGAATTGACGATTGAGGTGTGTGTATGAATTCATTGTTGGCTGTAATTAATGATATATTAGGCGCTAGAATTAGTTAAGATTGAGCTGAACAAAAAAACTCCAATTTAAATTAGTCTTCAAATCAAAGAAATCAACTTCCTCATTCCGCTTAAAAAGCCATTAACTTTTTTGTTTTTACAAACGTCAGAGATGACACTTCGACCCTTCAGGCAGCCAATAATCGAATTTCTAGGAAAACAGCCAAACAGCTTTCAGATATAAAAGATTTAAATTTAAAAAGATTATCTCTGTTTGTAGTACATGCTTGCACTTTCGTATGAAACAATCTCAAGTCGTGTTTGTTTACTCGCTCTTTTGTTTGCTCAACTATTGCTACGTCACACCACAAGCATAGCAACAAACTCGACAACTGCAACCACAAGTTACGAGTGCTCGTATCCATTGTAATGTGCACACTTAGCTCAAATGCACATTCACCCACTAACCCACAATTGCATTGGATAATACCAGCGCTCGCTCCACTTCAGCCAGCTTCAACTCCTCAACTTGCTCGCCCAGTTTTCATTTTCATTCACTCATTTGCCGCGCAGGTTTCTTAGTTTTTCCATACCCTAGCCACACCCAGATTGAACTAGTTACTACAGGCGGACAGGCAATGCAGGGAATGATCAAACTGCAAACTAAAATGTTTTATGATTGTTTAACTTGCACTCTGTAAAGTGGGGGATGCTTAGTTATTGTGTGGGAAATGTTTGCCGAACAAATTGTAGCTGCAGACTTGAAGATGTTGCAGCGTAAAAGTGAAAAGCAAATAAAATTCGTTTTAAAATATTTAAGCCTTTTTTTAATTCCTGTGCATATTGAGCAAAATATAATTTTGAGTTATTTTGTTATAAGCTTAATTTGGTTTCAGTTACGAATGATGTTTATTCACAGCGTGCTAACAAATATAAATAATAGACTAGTTAAATAATAACAAATAATAGTTTTTTATAGCATTTATTATAAAGTCTGATTGGCTTTCGTTTCTAGATTGTCCTGTGTTTTGAATTTTTGAAGAGTATTCAACTTGTGTCTTGTCCTTCTGAGTATTGTTTTAGAGCTTAGGCTCTTCAAATGCTCTGTCATATTAAAGCATTTTGGCCAACATTTTGGGTTTATTATTGTTGTTGTGACGTTGTAGTTGGAGCTGGACATTTGCCGTGGTGGAGCTAGAGGCGCAAATATGGTAAAAACTCGTGAGCGCCCTGCGCATAAATTGTAGATTGCCCGTTTGGATTATTTATTTTTAAATATTTAATGACTTTTTTATAGTCGCGCTAGCAACACCCTCGCAGTTGGGCGACAAGCAGCTCAAATCGACCGTCTGTTGTTATGCAAGTCATTTCTATTCAAATAAATATATTTATAGTACATATATACACATATATTCTGTGTCTTGATCTCATACTCCTGGCCAACGGGCGGCTGCCAAAGCACTTTTTCGAAAGTGCCCACCCCGGTTACCAAGGCAGCTGCTCCAACTCCGGCATCGGTCTCGGCATCGGGATCCAGCTAAGCGGTAACCGTCAGTTGGCCATTTGGTTGCTCTGCATGACACAATTTGTTAACTAGATTATTATGTAAGGCTCCTCCTCTCTGGCGTCTAATCAAAGGCAGTCCCGACTGAAAGGCATTGCAATGCACCACTAACTGCAAGCGGCTGACGACTTTAGCTCCAATTTTTTTTGTTGGTTTCGTATGCAAAAAACAAAAATAACAATTAACCATCATTTTGTTGCCGGCAACAAGTTGTGACCAAAAGACTGCTCCAGATATGGTAATTAAAACTTTGCTGTTGCCAACACAAATTCCAATTGACATTTTGTGTGTGAGTCGTAGTTGGATAGTAATTCAACACGATAAACGGGCGGCTCGCTGTGTTGAGCTTGTAATTGCTCACATTAACAGCTGCATTGAAAGGAAATTGCTAGGAAAGTGCTTTGTAGTTGTCATCGTCAAGTAGAAACAAATCAAAATATTTGAAGTGAGCTAAAAACATAAGCGATAAATAGCTGATAATACATAAACTGCTAAGCAAACTCACTGCATTAAAATAATGTTTAAGATTTTCAGTAAATTTAACAGCTGAAATCTGGCTGCTAATACAGCATTTGAAATGTTTCATATATTTGCAGATAATAACTAAATAAATAAATGTGAAATTAAAGGTTTCATCAAGTACTAATGATTAAAAATTATGTGTATCCTTGCAGCCTAGAAAAATCTTCACGTTATTACTCGTCTTTTTGCGTTGGACATCAAAGGAGGCCATGCACCAAGCAAACATCGGTTGTGTTGTCGTGTCAGGTCGCCATCGCCTGGGGGACCACCTCAAACGTGTAGCTGGCTGATAAGCCAAGGCAACTTATGAACTGACGTGTTTGTTGTTGCTGCTGTTGTTGCAAATTAAATTTAGTTTACTGCGGCTGCTGCTGACGATGAGGACGACGATGGCGATGGCGATGGCGAAGGCGATGGCGTTGGTGATAGAAACACGCGCTCTCCGACGGCAAGGCGAGGCGTTGACACCCACACCACGGAGCGGCAGCAAATTGAACCCCAGAGTTGAGCCAGAGCCCTCAATCTTTGATTACGGCTGCTGCACAGCCACATGTCAGTTGTGTAATTTGTTGTTAGTTAGTTTTTTTTTTTTGCTTGCTGGTTGTCGAGCGATTGGCAACAATTGCGCTGCGGTTAACGACACCGACGTCAGTCTAAAAAAAAAAAAATGAGGACGTGGGCTGAGGGTGTCACAGATCATAAGAAGCGGCAGGCCACTAAACATACAACAAGATACACAAAGTATCGCATGCTATTTGCGGTTTGCTTGCAACACGAGTCCGCATTCATAACACGGTGCAGGATTAACTTGTAGTTACAACGATTCTAAGCCGGATATGGCAATGCGATAGACAGGCAGACAATCCAAAAGGGAGAGAGATCTATCGACATGCCATTATTGTCTGCCAGCAGGTCTAACAATGGGCCAAGCATTATGAACAGACCAGAGCAGACTTCAGCTAGACACAGACATTATCGAGAGCCAATAAATCAGCAGACTGAGCCACAAATTTAAAAACCAGAACAATGCACAACAACAACAACAATTACAAAAGCATATAAAAGGAAAAATATAAAGCAAATTTGATACGAAAATCCAAAGCGGAAATTTTGTAAAGCTGCAGCAGCCACGCCCACTTGGGTCAGCGTTGTTGGGTGAATGCATTGCGAAAAGATCGAGACCGTAACCAAATTGTAAGTCATTGTGAGGCGACCCAATGGGGCGGCTCCACTTGGAATCCGCTTTAGCGCAGCTCATGGCAAATCCGTTGCCCGTTTGCCCGTTTGCCCGTTGCTGCTGCTGCTGTCGCAGTCTAGGTCCGTCTATTTGCTTTGCTCTCGCCCCATTCTAAGTGCCAGCCAAGGCCACCTCGCCGATCTCCCGAACCAACCCGAAAACAATGGATTCGCTCGTGATCTACAATGTACATTTCCAAGCGACATAATTGCGCAGATTATGTTGTAGCTGTATTTTGTTAGTTTCATTCGATTTGTGTAGCCCCACTTCCCCTCCCCACCAGCTCTCGCTCTCCGTCGCATGTAATTGTATGGCTGATAAGCCCACACGCCTACTGTAAAGTGACGACTTTGACATTAAGCTGTCAGAAAACCCCACAAAAAAAGGAAAAAACACACAAAA
This sequence comes from Drosophila siamana, assembly GCA_035047445.1. Classification (NCBI taxonomy): domain Eukaryota; kingdom Metazoa; phylum Arthropoda; class Insecta; order Diptera; family Drosophilidae; genus Drosophila; species Drosophila siamana. The sequence goes on along the minus strand of JAWNPP010000151.1, from coordinate 1,053,047 downwards.
ATTCAACTCAGCCCAAAACAAAAAGAAAAGCTTGCCAACAAAAATAAAATTCAATCAGTGCTTTCGACCTTGTGCGCTTTGCTCGCTGCACTTTGCGCTTTTTTGGGGCTGCCGGAAAGTAGGTTGGATTGATCTGTTGGAGCTAATGACACACGTTGATGAAGCGGCTCAAGGTGGCGGGAAATCGATGCGTAGATTCTGGGATAACTATGACATGCACTTTACTACAATAAAATTCAAATCAATTAAGAGCATTGTTGGCCTCTGCGAAACATCGACGATTTCTTTTTTGTAACCACAATTCAAGGTCAGCGGAGAGTTAAATTAATTAATTTAAATGCTACCGCTGCAGTTCGATATTTTTTGTTAATACTTTTTCATAATGTGAGTAGCAATTTTTATTTCTTTCTTGACTTCAATTGAAAGCTTTTGAAATTCGTTGTGGCGTGATTTCTTTTGGATTTCTGGTCGTAGCACGTTAATTATTGTTATGAATAATTAATTTAAATTATAGCCTGATGTCCGGTGGCTGATTTGATTTCGATTTAGAAACAGATCCGTTTCGTTGTCGTTGCGCAAATGCATTTTTCTGGCTGTGAATGCAGAACGAAAGACTCTGGCAACGAACTTGTTTTGGACGTTTTCGCCTCAGCCTATTGCATACATTACAAAACAAAAAGTTTGCCACTCAATCAACAACAGCAGCGACAACAACAACTACCACAACAACAATAACAACAACAATAACGGCAACTGCAACGCACACAAATTGCTTTAATTGCAACAAATTTTTGCGAGTACTCGGTATCAAGTTGAGTCTCTTTTGGACCTCTCGCATGTGGGCAAGCTTATGGAGATTGCTGACGCCAAGACTCGCCTGGTCTAGCCTGGCCATGCAATCGCGCGAAATACGTCAACAATGGTTAAGCTCAAGCACCCGCAACTAGAAATATGCCCAAGCTTCAAGTGTCCAACTCCAACTGCAACTCAGACGGCAACTCTGCAACTCAAACTGCGTCCGTGTTGTGGAGACGATTAAGTTTATGCTGTGGTTGCAGTCAGCCAGCCAGTCAGCGAATGGATTACAGTTTGGGCGTTTCTGCGAATCCGGTTGCTGCTTGGTTCTCGACTAGACTCCTCGCCCAGATCATAAATGTTGGCCGGATCTAATGCGAAATGAGTGCGACGCTGGATTGCAATATTCCGACAGCAATTGCTGCATAATTAAATGAAAAGGAAACGAGCAATATGGCAAAGCTATAATAACAAACACTCGGACAACAATAACAGCACAACGACATCAACAATGTTGTCGTAAACGGCAAAAGTTTGCACAAAATTTATAATTGTCATCGCTGTCTGTCTGTCTGTCTGTCTAGCCAAAAACCGCCAAATCGCTGGTCAGCCAAATAGCACAGTGGTTGTGTGAGTGAGTGCAAACAACCTTAAGTTGTACTTATATCCTAGTGAGTCAACATAACACACGCAATTCTAAAATGAGTCGACAAGGCCTTTAAGCTGGGGAATATTCAGATTTCATCAGTAGATTGCATTTAGAATAATCATTTTAAGTGATTTTTAACTATGAAAGATACTTTTTAATATTCCTGCGTACAACCAAAAATATTTTTTTAGAATAAAATTGTATATTACTTAAAGCAGCGATGATAATATTTTAGCAAATAATAGAAACTGGTTTTAATCAATTAAATCACAATTTAATGATGTAGAAATTACTTTGAGTTATTTTTTACTGTGGGATCTTAATCCGGATGTGCTAAGAGTATTCAACAGCCGCATTTACGTTCATCGTCGAGCGATTGCAGCTAATATAATTTTTATGACTATAGTCGAAATTAAAATCGATGGCGACTAAATGTCAGTTTATTTCCCTTTATGACATCATTTTCATAGCTATGTGTTACAGTTTCGCCATATAATTGATAAAAGATCGTAAAGTCAATAAAATGAATTGAAATGCATATTATCTGTAATCGCCTACAAGTTAAGCATGTTTATATATTTATTAATGATTCGTCATGCACTCGACACTGCACAATTTTTACACATTCACGCGACCAACCCATGATCGTAGTATCGTAGCATATATGGATTTATGTTTGGGTGGGAAGGCGCAGTCATCAATCAAAATGGGCAAACAGAGATAATCAATGTCAATTTTCTATGGCTGACTAAAATTCAATTAATTGGCCACAGTGTGCACAGTGTGCAGAGTGTGTGCGTCATTTGGTAAACAAAAGACGTAATCAGATCGTGCTCTAATTCAGACAGCCTGCAGATATTCAAGTTGTTGTTGCCGTTGTTGTTGCCGTTGTTGTTGTCGCTGTTCTTATTACCTTGCTGTGACTCCGAAAACTCACCGAGAGCTGCAGCTGTTGCAACTAGAGTTAGCTGTTGTTGCTGAGGCTGCTAGTGATCCGTTACAAGTTGCTGTTGTTTGTATTGTCGTTGTAGTTGTCGTCGTTGTCTCGTTGTCGTGCCAACCTTGAGATGATTACTTCAATTTTGTAAGTACACGCTGGCCAGCCAAGCAGAGCAGCAGGTCCCCTTGGTCTCCCGCTTGAGCGCACTGCGAGAGCTACTAATTCGAGACAATTTATTAAATGAGCCAAATCGGGGCAAGTACAAAAACATATAGTTGAACCGACAGCCAGAAATATGCCATAAAACAAAGACAAACGGCAAAATGACGCCTGGTAATGGTTATGGTAATGATTATGGGCCAGGGCGCCTACAAATTCGAGTAGTTCGCGCAGCAATACTTGTTCATGTCCAAAAAAAAAAAAAAAAAAAAACCAAAACAAGCATTTGTAGCGCCCAGTTCCGCTGTTGCATGTTGCAGAGCTATATGTACATATACAATAAGTACAACCTGCAGCTTTATAGCTCATTTGCGCAAGCGCTTTTTCGTTAATAGACAAAACGGCCTACAGGGCAATTAAAAATGTTCGAGTGTGCCCCAAAATGAAATGAATCATGTGAGTCTCGGTCGGCATCTGTGCGGCTGGTAGGAGGAGCAAAAGGTGGAGTCGGCATAAGAACACACAGAGTTCACAGCAACGTCAACAGCAGCAACAACAACAACAATAGCAATAGCAAGAACTGGGCAGACAACAACAATCGCAATGGGCGCATGCAATCTGAGTTACATTATGAGAGGCAACACCTCCGCCCACCAAAACGCGCTTAGAAGCCATTGTTTCATTACAAATATGTATAAACAATATTTATTGCTAATTTTGTTCGTGCTGCTTGTTGGTCTCCGTTCACTCACACAAAGTATATAAGCTACGTGAGCACAGATGACTTCATGAGGAAGTTATGAAGATCAAGTTGATAGTATTTTAACTATTTTAATTATAAGTTATAGCAGGTTTTGTTTACATTATTTGCAATATAAATTAAATAAAAAATGTATACCACTTCACAGTATATTACAAAGAAATGCAATAAATTCCTTATAAACACTTTAAAAAATATATGAAATTTCACCAGAATAAATGTGAATTTCAAATGTGCCTTCCTGAAATACATATCTCAAATTATGTCTTACACAGCATTTAACAATTATAATATACAATAATTATATTATTGTTCTCCGAATATTTGCTAATGCAATAAAAATATATTACACGAAATTTCATCAGCACGTGGTTAGCTAGTTTAAACTATATTTAAAATATGAATTCTAAAATTCATCTCTGAATCCGGGCTTCACACAACATTCTATAAATTACTATTAATTAATTATATTATTATTAAGCTTAAGCAATTGAAAAGTATATTGAAAACGTCGACCATTTACAGAGACTGTTATTTTATCTATGTTTTGTATTGTGCGAGGGAGAAGCTTTGGAGAGGCCATACCAATTAAATCGTGATGGCTGATGGAAAATTCGCAAATTTATATATTTTTCAATAATGAATATTAATTGGCTGTTATGCACAATTTCATGTGGAAACAGTGTTGAATTGCAATGCCGCCTAGGTACATAGAATAAAATTATTATTTTTTATTATCGATTAATATCATTGCCAAAATATACAAATAATAGATAATGATGACTCGATGCGGTGAGAAAACGTTGGGCAATAATATTGAATAAAATTAATTTTAATTAATTTAATAAAGTGTATTACATAAATTGTATTTTTTCTACCTTAAAAAAAATTGTTGAAATTTATCTCGCTTTGTTAATATGAATATAAAATATATAAATTATTATTGAGTTTGATTTCCTGAGAAGTTTATAGAATCAAGATTTTAATTAGTAATTAAACTATTTAAACCAAAATACTAATATGTTTCATCTAAAATGATTTAACTGACTGATGTATTCAAAATCCTTAAAACCTTAAAATCAAATAAGTCTGCAAGACTTTGCAATGAAAAACCAAAATAAAGACGTAAATTTTAAAACACCACAATTCACTTAATTTACATTGAAAATTAATTACAACATATGAACGTTTTGTATATTTAATACAATCTTTTTTGATGGCGCTTTGCGTGTATTTTCACAGCATTCGCCAGCACTTAGCCCACGAATATGAGTAATTTGAGTTAATTTCCATCTGAAAAGCGAAGCCAAGATATAAACCGCAGCAGCAGCAGCAACTGTAACAGCAACAGCAACATTGTGCACTCCATTTACTTAAATCTAACTGAACTTCACTCTCGTTTTCAAAAAGGCATAAAATAATTGCCGTATAGTTGGCGTTGGCGTCAGCGCCGGCGTCGGCGTCGACAGCATCGCAACATTGTTGTTGTTGCTGTTGTTGCTGTTACAGCAGCAGTTGCTGTTGTTGTTGGTACGTCAACTTCTTGGGCTTCGCTTGCAAATGGCAATTGTTGTTGCCATTGCCGTTGACCGTTCGCTCGTTAACTCACCGCGCGCCGTCGGCTCGTAAGGTAATCGTGTCTTTTGGCTGCGACTTCGGCTCGGCTCGCAGCTGAACTCGGGTGCTGTCTTTTGTATATAAAAGCGGCTTCCTTCTTGGTTCTAGTTATCAGTTGAATTCAGCTCAACGTATCGCACACACGCGTCTTACTACCAACCAAACAAAACCCCCCAAAAACTCATAAACCATCGCAATGGCTTTCTTCAAAGTGAGTGCGCCCCCAGTACATACTGTACAGTGATACCTGCTCTAGTGCAACACGAAACAGTGACAAATTCATAAGGAAAATAAAATAATAACAACTATTGTTTTGTGTTCCATCTATTTTTCGTGACAGTCTTTGGTCTGCTTGGCTGTCCTGAGCGTTGCCTCCGCCGGTGTCCTGCACGGCGGTCCTGCTCTCTACGCCTCCGGCCCAGCACTCGCCTATGCCGGCCATGGACACCACGATGAGGGTCTGGACTACCATGTAAGTATGCAGCTGTTGGTTCTCTTGCTCAGGGCCAAGTGCGATGTGACCCTCTGACATTTGGATGAGATTTTCTCACGAGTGTCGGCACCAGAGTCCATTAGCATATTGGCCAATTTGTGGCGTGCAGCATGCAACTAACTAGATTGCACAACTGACTGAGTTGTACGTTCTATGCCGTCTTGTTTCGTTCGCCAGGCGTATCCCAAGTACCACTACAACTACGGTGTTGCCGACTCCCACACTGGTGATGTGAAGTCGCAGCATGAGGTGCGCGATGGCGATGTTGTCAAGGGCTCCTACTCCCTGGTTGAGCCCGATGGTTCAGTGCGCACCGTTGAGTACACCGCCGATGACCACAACGGCTTCAACGCTGTCGTCCACAAGAGCGCCCCCACCGTCCACCATGCCCCAGCACCCGCTGTTCTCGCCCATGCTGCTCCTCTGGCTGTCGCCCATGCCGCTCCTCTGGCCATTGCCCACTCGGCACCCGCCATTGCCCACCATGTGTCCGCTGCTCCAGCTGTTCCCTATGCCGGCTCCCTGGCGCATCATGCCGCCGCCGTGCCCGCCTACGGTTATGCTACCCACAACGCTCACGCGCATGTGGCCCACTATTAAGGAACCTGAACGAACCCGCAAACAACAAGAACCGAGAAGAAGGAGAAGAAGAACGCCCAACCCTAAGCCACCAGAATCACAGCAAACCTTTTCATATTTATTAAGCACGTGACGACGACGATACGTTGACAAGCAACCAATTGACCCATTGACTCCTGAAGTTTGAAGCTGAAGCTGAAGCCTGCGAAATACTCAAGTCACTCACACTTTGTAAATAATCAAATAGAACAGCATCGATCGGGAGCAGTGCACATTTCACCATGAAGCACCCTCTTCGGCATTTGTCATTCCTCTTGCTCATACGCTCATGCGCCGTCTCTGTCTCTGTCTCACCCACTCACCCACTCACTCACTGATTCACTCGATCAATCATCCACTCTCACACACAAGTGCAGATTTCCTGCCACTCTCTCTGTATACATTGAACATCTCTGTTTTTGTACATACTACGAACACCCATCAAACAATGCCACACCCACGAATTGAAAGTTGAAACTGCTGAGGATCATACTGAAGATGAAGATGAAGAAGCTATAAAGGATTGCAGAATGGAATATACATAACACAAATATAAATTGGGAATTTATATCTTGTAACATGTCTCATTATTTCTGTCTAATTTTTAAGTTAACTGAAACTGCGACAAAATGCTATAAATATAAAATGTAGTGAATTACAAAAATCAAATACTTGTCTTCTCAATTCTCCAAACTTTTCTATATCGACTTAGACTCTACAATAACTTATTTTTAAAACTGTTAAATCTGCGCAAATCATATTAAAGCTACAGTGATTTAGATTCTTTAAAATAATTTTGCTTTCCTATCACTAACTTAAACTCCTAAATCCTTTTAATAATCCCAAACTTGTTACTTTTAATACCTAAACTTAGCTTTTGCTCTGCTAACTTTGAATCATCGCATACTTCTAGAAACTCGTCTATCAAACTAGTTTTCTACTACTGCCTGAACTTTTTCATACACTCACTTCATCTTTCTCTAGCTCGACTGTCAACGATGCAGCACTTTTCATTAGCTTTTAATCTAAGCGTTTTCAATCGACTTTAATTGCTAATCATTTGCAATAATTATGGTTTACAATAAGAATCAACAAACTAATATGTCGAACCAACTTAAGTTATGTAAATTGTTAGTTAGCCAATGCAATGCTCATGACTGTGCATATTGCTTGACAATTATGGGTTAGCTAATTTGTGGGTGGGCAACTGAAAGGTGAAGGTAGAACTAAGCAGGTGTAGACATGTAAAAGATATACAATTATGACTATCGAGAGTGCTCGAATTGGCAGCTATGCACAAAGAGCTGCAATCAAGGCTGTGCTCCTTAAACAAGGTCTTTGTCGAAGATCTTATGACAACTACTGTCTATAGAGAATTACTTAGTATTTACATTTTATTTAATTCTAGAGAGCAGTAGCAAATAATAGAAGAGTAATTAGCAAACAAAACATTTTTGAAAGTAGTAATTATCATGATTCAGTTTGTGACGCAATTGCTATAAAAATAAATTTAATTCAGGAATAGATTATTATACAGATAAGTGTTAATTTCTTAGACTGAAAAGTGAATGTATGAACACACATGCGTATGCGCGATATAGAGTAGTAAATTGCTAATGAGGGTCAACGGAAATAATCACTTGAGAAGAATCGAAAGTTCTCCAATAGAGTTAAAGATAAATAGAGAGATATCTCGACATGTGAAATAGATGATAATAATGCGAGCTCCAAGCAGGCATACCTCTCGATTAGTGTGCTTGCAAAATTAATAAATAAATTATATTGAAGTCAACAATTAAGTGAATTTAAAGCAAATAAATTTATGCCAAACTCAGTTAAGTCAATTAAATATTAACACATGGTCATAACGCACTTCAAAACGCGTTAATTGTAGCCCAATTTAGTTTGAGCTCAATTTGAATGATTAACAAACTATGAGCTTATTGCCATACACGTCTTACTAATCATTTGCAAGCGCCAAATCATGGATTTTGCATGATTTTTGAATGTTTGCATTGTATATTTTTAATTAATGTACAAATAAATAACGTTAGACTGAAAAACTGGAGTGTATAAGTGCAATATTAAACGATTGTTAGATGGCGTTAGATTTCACGTTAGCTTTTTGTATACTTTCGGGCTGACATGCTAATAGCATTTTCGAATTATACTTTTAAGCATCAAAGTGCGGCTTAAAATTGAAACCAGTTTAGATGGAATATAAGAGTTGAAATTATAAGTAGAAGAGTTTATGCAAATCAGAAGAGTTTATTTGGTAGTCTGGACTTTGGTTTAAATAAAATTACTTAAAAAGATTGCTATATATTAATAGACATTATTTCACTTGTAGAGATTGTTTCAGTTAATAACTTAAAATTTATTTTAACTTAGTAATGCATTTTTGTTTGTAGCCAACTCCTCAAGGTCAAAGACAGTTGCCACTTCCGATACAACTGCATTCAGTCATCTACCTAATACTGTAAAAGGTCTCATCTTTCATTGCCACTACCAGATAGCCGACCACAATCCCTAGTGACCACAAATTAACGGAAGACTGCTCCAATTATCTCCTGCCAATTGGCAGTCAATGTGGTCGCCAGTTGTGGGCGTATGTGGCTCATGTAAATAGTCAGTTATAAACATAAACACTATAGAGTTAAGTCGCTTCCGCTGTGCAACAAATCTTGTGACTTCCGTCACTTTAATGTGTGAACTGCCTGCCAAAAGAAGCAAAAACAAACAACAAGAAAGCGATACATACATATATTGATCTCTTAATGTTCCCAATGCGAAGATACAATTTGAGCCGACAATCTGGCTGCAGAAAAACGCTGAAGACGCCTCAAAAGTGGCGCACAGACGAATTTATCATAGCCTGAAAATCAAAAAAAATCAGCGAAGCGTTTAAATGTGCGCCAAAAAGAAAAAAAAATTGAAACAATACGAAAAACAAAAAGCAAAAAAATGGAAAAAAATACTTTAAACATTTTACGTGCACTCCATTAATTAGACAGTGCCTAGTCAGAGACTTAAGTCGAACATTGGGTTAGACTAAGCACAACTGCCCTGTGGCCGGGTTCTTTAACAGTTAAGGTCATCTGTTTACTTGGGTTGAGGTTTCTATTATACTCGCATTGCTCTGCTCAAAGCTAGGAAATGCCGGAAGGAAGTTCCGCTGCTTGGCGAAAATCCAATGCCCCAAACAAACGCTACGTATACGTGTTGGCCAAAATACTCACGTAACGTCAGCTCAATGTCTGATCCGGTGACTGGCAAGAAAGCTGTTTTGGAATAACAACTCATTGCTGCTGCTGTGGCTGCTGCTGCTGATGCTGCTGCTCCAATAACCTTTTCGCATCCACATTTCAATTATAGCAAAATATCATCAGAATATATGTGCGACATAGTGAACTGGCAATCTTCTTCATCAATAAATGACAGTTACTAACGACTTTTTGTTTTTTTTTTTTTGCACTTGGTCATTTGAATCGACTCGTTGACATTCAAGTACAAATGAATAACTTCGCAGCCATCGTCGATCCATCGATCGATCGATCGATTTCCCCCTCGCTCAACACGTGCTCTGCTCGATGCTGCTTCGGCTTCGTTTTCGTTGGCTGTGGAACAACATATAAGATACATACATTCCGTAGATATGCATCGCCAGCTCGAGCTGCTAATACAATTTATACATAGATAATCGAATGCAATGATGGCGCTACTGAGGCTCGCACAGTCTTGTCACTGGATTACTGTGATGCGTCGTAATTGTCAGCTGCACAGTGACACGTATTTAATTTGAATTTGATAAATTATTGATGTATTATTTGCGGGAAATCTTATTTTATGATCAATAAGGATAAGTTAATTTTTCAGTTACTAAAGATTCGTAAGTGAAATACATATTTTAAAGTCATTAATATAGCTTAATGATATTCGTCTTTTTCCTACTTGGAAAATATGCATATTTTTGTATATTGTAGAAGTTGATTCGGAATTGAGTTAATCATTTTCTGCTTTGCATTTTTACCATTACTATTAAATATTGATCGTACTGGTAAAATATAATTAAACTTATATAAGCAACTCCTTGTTCTTCAATTCTCTACTACTGTAATTGTATGAGCAACAAGTTTAATTTGATTTCATTTAGGATTTTAATCAATCATACCATTCAACGAAGAGGCTTCATACCACTGTGCCATGTAAATGTCGCAGCCTGTCTGCGTAATTGAAAAATGTCATTAATAATTAACTAACGCGAACAACTGGCTGACTGACCAACTGACCAAGTGATCAACTGGGCAGACATAATTAGAGTTATAAGCGATTTGCATTTTGCCGCGCATAAATAAACATTTCAACAGCCAACGGGGGAGGAGTAGTTGATGGAGGAGATCCGAGATATCATGGCTTTGGCCTAATCATCGCAACGTGGTTATGCATGCCGCCTGTCAGCGTCAATTATATAACAAAGCTAACTGGATTATTTGGGGGTTATTTTGATGCATGGTGGTGAAGCGGCGCTGGTAGCAAACATCTCTCGTCTCCAGCAGCCTGCAACAAATTGGCCGAAAGGTGCGAGAATTCACTTCCATGCGACTCTCTCGCTTTGGCAGCCGCAAACAACGGAAAATTTATAGCAGCAGCTTCTCTTTGGGACTGGAAGCCATTAATTTGCATTTTATTACAGCGACCACATTTGCCACGGGTCATTTTCATGGCGCGTTACAAGCTCTTGTTAACAATGGTCAGTCAATTGGCCCGGACACAGATGCGGCAGCGACTGAGGCACTCAGCCATGTCCAACTAAGCGACAACAATGATGCCCACCCACACACACACATACTTCTTACACTTTCTGCAGCGTGCTCTCTACACTCTACACTTGCTACATTGGCACCTTGAAGTCGTCGCCTTCGCAATGTTGCAAGCAACAAAAATGTATGCCAGCAATGCTTATTGCCCATTGCCCACTGCCCACTGCCAACAGCCCATTGTCAAATTAGTTTGTTTAAATAAGCTGAAATTAGGGGACCAACCGTCTGGCTATGTCAGCGACTAAAAGTAAACCAAGTCAAAGTCGCCATCATCATCGTCGTCATCGTCTTCGTTGGACAAAAATAGAGCTGGCTTCGATTCGTGCTGCCTTGGCCAGGCCCAATCTTCATTTGACTTAAATGTGCGGCTTCATGGGGCGTTGGCACATCTTCAATTGCAGTGCCAGAATGGACCGGCAAATGAAGGACGGCTTAGAGGGCGCGACTGGTCGAATTTAATGAGAAAACATTTCTGAAGTGACGAAATTAAAATGAAATACACAATGTGATTTATCATAATGCATAAAGTTTATTCATTCTTATTATTTTTTATTATTATATAGATTAAGCATTCATCATCTTTCTGAAAACATTACAGTGATCGAAAAATGAATTTTTCTATTTCAATCGTTTCTCGTTGCTATAAATACGTTGAAAATAAATAAAGGGATTTTTTATTCACACTCCGAATTTGTTAAAATTCCAGTCTTATTTGTATCACCATCAACGGCTTATTAAATATATTTCTTCATTTAACGATCACTTAATTTTATTTTAGAGCTGTGTAAAATTTATGTTTCACATTATTTTGGCAAACATAATGGAAATTCCACTCCCACATGCCACACGCTGCTCCATCGTTAAGCTGAGTTCCAACTGCACGCCACATTTAACATTAAAAAAATATATGTATATGTACATTTCAAAATTTATTCTAGACATTAGCGTGTACGTCACATTTTATACAGATACTTAGTTATGTTTATTGTACTTTAATCGTCATTTGTTCGAGGAAGAAACGAGGGGGCATTACACACACATGTGGCAGCTTGCCTAAAATTCTGTCAAACTTTGCTGCATATGGAAAACCTTCGGAAAATGCCGACAATCGTTTAGCGGGTTTTTTCCCAGCAACAAAAGAAAACAGACACTCGAGAATTGGGCTTGGAGTTATCATGTCTGCGTGTCCGAATGCTTTGGCGGCGAGCACAAACATGCAAATTGAGTTAATCTAGTATTTAGTTGTAGTTTTCTGTCTTTGACTGCCGCTAAACCGCAGTCCGCAACCATAGACGGAGGCAGCGGCGGCGGATGGGTGGCAATTGTATGCAAGTGGCGAAGGTTGTCTGCCAAAAAGAAAATTAACAAAATATTCGTTATTTCGTTGGCTATTTTGCGCACTTCGCGCACATGGAACCCACTCTAATTAGAGTCTTTAGTACGCCTCTCGTTTTTTAATTATGTGAAAATGGGCAGTTGCCTCAAATGTTGACCTGGGCATAAACTAGCGCATATTATTAACTTGAGCACAAATTGTTTTTGTTGCTCTTGCTTTTGGCTTTGAGTTTTGTTGCGACTCTTGCGGTTTGTCAATATTTCTAATAAGTTTGTTAGCTGCCAACCTCAATTGGCACGTTCTCGACGTGGTTCAAGGATGAGCAAAACTTTAGACTCCAACTGAAAACTGAACTGAAATTGTCTCAGCTATCTTATTGCTCTTTGAATGTGTTGTTTTTTGTTTTTTATGTAGTAGCTGTGAAACCATAAATCACTCGCTAAATAGCATATATATTCTTGATCGGTTTCTTTGATTGAAATACTGTCGCTCTTTCTTTCTCACACGCTTGTACTTCATAGCGACAAATTACTCATGAGTAGTTCAACAATTTGCGCTAAATTCACATGCATATCATTTGTTTCATACCACAAGCAGCTGCTATCGTTGTACCTAGTCTAATTAACCACTTTAGTTGATAGCAAATTAGAAAATAAATACTCTAACTTCGAGTTCTCTAGCTGCGCTATTTCCATGGAATAGTCTACGAATATTTATAAATATATAATTTAAAACATTTACTTTTACAACAAATTAAATTGATGTTGAGAGAAGTGCCTGTTGAATTTGAAATGTTTTTTAAGTGATTACTTTAAGATCTTTATCTTTTCAGCAAGAGTATAAAATGTTCTTTGGAGCTTAACTAACAGTCACCTTTGTTTTAATTAGTTCAATATATTTATTGTACAATATGCGTGGGAATTGTCCGTTTAGAAGCCAGAGATGACAATGAAAAATGCACTCTAAATTGTTGGTAATTATAATAAATATATCAACGCAAAAGTATCAAATTACTGACTGCTCAACAGCTATTACACCAAAGTCCTTTTCTCTGTCCTTTTGATGGTCTTTAACTATGCTCAATTGAGACATTATAAAATGACGCGATCTTAATTTATTATTGATTGTTGTGAGCAACCAACAAAAACTTGACCATAACTAGTTATAGTTATAGTTATAATTATAAAAAAGTATAAATTAGTTTAAATTGCCGGTGTCATATTCTTTTTATTTATTTTTTTGTGCTCTTCTGTGAGCCGCTTTTGCTTTTATTCGTTGTCTAGAATGGAACTGCGTTTGAACTTTGCTGCCGCGCTTGACCTTCAGCTCACGACAGAAGAATTATCTGGTCGACGAGACGGGGTGCTGGGGGGTAATACGAACTTCAAGAAGTCTTGGACTTTTTGTTGTTGATTCTGTTCTGTTGGTTTTCATTCAGATCAGATCACTGAGAATTTCGCATGTGCTAAATAACTAGGGCTTTTTGTTAAGGCTACAACAATTGCTGCAATTGTTTTTTTTTCGTTTTTGGTTACAACTTGACCCTATTTTTGGTTAAGGTAGTAGACATACTATATTTTATTGTCAGCGGTTTTCCTTAGAATTAAGTTGTTAAAGTCAATTGGATTTTATTGCATACTATTTGTTATCTATCGTCCAGGGCAAATGCAATTATTACGCTGCAGTTCGTTGCCTAAGTCTTTCGTTATGAGTTACTGGCTAAAGGAAATTAATGATTAAGCCGTATGATTAATACCACAATTCTGAGCTGGCTGAAAAGTGCCGCTGTGGATGACTTCATTATGTGGGATACAACGATACAGATACGCGACACACAATGCATAGACAGCTCTGGAAATCTGTCGCCAATTTGCACTGCTTACATACCCAGACCCCATTCAACGGCGGCGGGGTTAGTGTAGCAACATCCCAGTCCATGCTGCAACTTCATTCACATGGTCCGCACAACAAAAGCCGCGTCTCTCGCGTACTCACCACGACGCCAGCGACCACGACCACGACGACGTCGACGTCGACGTCAACGTCGATGTTCGGCATCGACTCAGTTGAGTGACTGTGTCTTGATGTCGGCTGCGCTGCTGCTGCGGCTACAGCGTTTGTTTTCGCACATTTCGCGCTTATTTAAATGGAAACTCGAAACTAGAATAGCCACAGTATTCCGGTGAACTTGGCGTTGTTTGTATCTCTTGCCGTTGCAGTACTAAAAGTAAACACAATTCCCATTTCTTTAGGATTCAACGAATCCAAGTGAAAAAGTGCTAATACTGAATTTTGTTTATTTGTTGTGTTGTTGTTTTTCAATTCTAGCGAATTAATAAATTCCATCAAAATACAAATCTGTTTCCGAAAATTACCAGAAAACAAAACGTAAACGAAATGGCAAATTTCATGTGCTTTGTTATCCTCTCGTTGGCTCTGTTTGCCAGTGTTGCTGTTGCACGGCCAGGATATGCTGTGGATTACTATGTGAGTGCTAGTTTGGATTTGAAAGTGACACAGAAAACTACACGAAAAGTGGATTAAGAACACAATGTTAATGTGAACGTTTAGTGTTTAGTATTTTCAATAATCTTTGCGTTTCTGTCTTTTGTCAATAAGGATCATCCTAAATATGCTTTCAACTATGGTGTGGCTGATCATACGACCGGTGATGTGAAGTCCCAGCACGAAACTCGCGATGGCGATGTTGTCAAGGGTAATTACGATCCCCACACTTTACATATTTCTCTCACTTACACTTTTTCCACCTTTCTACTTTTTTGTTATCGTCTTTACAGGTCAATATTCGCTGGTCGAACCCGATGGCTCCATTCGCACTGTGGACTATACGGCTGATCCCATTCACGGCTTCAATGCTGTTGTCACCAAATCCGGACCCACTGTGCACGCCCAATCGCTGGTCACCAAGCCAATTGTGGCCCACAAGCCCATACTGACGCACTACGAGCCGCATGTGGCTCCTGTGGCTGCTCCTGTGGTGGTTGCCTCCCCAGCGCCATATGGTAAGTAATCTATGTATGGTGATTTAAATTTATGGTTGAAATGGATGAAATGAATTAGCACTCCCTCAACAATTTAGCAGCCCTCACGCACTTCCAGCTAGTTAGTGGTTGTTTGTTTGGTATCGGTTGGTTATTGTAGATACTTTGGCTGCCGATCGCTGACTTTTGGTGTTGCTGTTGTTTGTTGTTTTTAGGCCCGAACACGTATCGCATGCTTAGGCTGTTCAGACGTCACGCCCACTATTTTAACAATCAATATCGCAAATTGCGCCCAGACGACGAATACTCGTATGATGACATCTACACTGTACAGCCACAGACGACAGTTCCAACGGAGGCAGACGGTTATTATGCAGTCTACTGAATCAGTAAAATTAATTCTACTCAGTCGCTTAGTTATGCATATGTTTACCATATTTCTATTATAATACATAATTATCATTTAATGCACATGTTGTAATCCACCCCGCCAGCCCCTTGCATGGCAATTAACTGTGTGCAGCGACTGCGCAGTGAGGCGACTAAACTGAATCATCGCATCGTGAAATGTGTAACATTTCTCAAGCCTGCATTTTGTTGCATTTTGTTGGCTAATCGCAAATGCAACAAAGTTTGCTACGCCCACGCCACTGTTAATTATGTCATGAGTTCGTTTTTCCTCAGCATTGAGGCAGAGATTAGTTCAAGTTTTTGTTCATCACTTTTTTGCATTTGGCTCTCACTCATAACATATTTTCCAACGTTTTCCCACACTAATTATGCCATATTGCAGCAGCAGCAGCAATAGCAGCGCATTGACGCGCCGCTTTTCCAGCAGTCTCAAAAAAGCTGCGCGGAAAATTGTGTTGCCCATTTTCAGTTTTTAACCTCAAGCCAACATCTTTTCTCAATGTCGCAACCGTTGTTGCCGTTGCTGGCACTGGGAATTGTTGTTGTGATTGTTGTTGTGACTGCATGTGAAAATCATTTTAATCGTTGTCTGCCACTTTTCATAATTAAGAATCGCACAGCAAACGCACCACGCAAAACTTTTTGCCAATGCTCAAAAAAAAAACAAGAAAACAAAAGACTTAGGCAACGAACTTGGCGCTTGGTAATTTGAATGCCCAGCGCAACTACAATCACAAAACAACAGATGAAAAGGAAGTTACAACCAACTAACGAAAACAACAACACCTGTGACCAATTGACTCTGGCTACACGTTACAAATTCGTGACAATCAAAAAAAAAAAGCCAAATGAAATGCATACAAAAAATAGCTTGAGCCAATTTTCCAAAAAAAATAATAGAAAACAAAACAAACAATGAGCGCGACAGCTGCTGAATCATATTTATAACAATCTCTGCAAATCTCTGATAATATTTACTGCTCATTTTGTACTTCAAGTCAACAAGCACTATGCCCCCGCTGCCGCGCCCATCCACTACGACTACGACGATGGATACTACAACCAGGCTCAGTACGAATATGTGCCACAGTACGATGCCGGACACTATGGCCACTATGCGAGTCCCTATGCGACATCTCACTATTAAGTACTCCTCTAAGCGCAATTTAGTTTGTATAGATGAAATGGAAAAACAACTGTAGCTTGGATATAGTACGAGTATTTAAGTCGACCCCTTTATAGCAGTTGTGTGGTTGCCAAACGTTTTCGCTTCGAGATCCATACACACTGTCAACATGCTGACCCTCTCTCACACACACACACACACAGATATACATGACACACACAGACACACACACGAAACACACTGAGTAAGATATTGATGATATGGATGCTAATTTAAGTTGTGAATTTTTCTGTAAAATAAAGTTTCAAAAACATTCTATAAGTGAAAATAATGACGTTTTTCTGATCGTATTTTGGGATGAATGGAAATGATGGCAGACGACTTGCATAAGTGTAATCTTTCGCTTTTCGTTCCTGCATTACAAGATTTTATGGAGTCAATAAAAAATTAGTGTTAATAAACTAGTTTACACTTTTATATACAAAGTGTCACATAATTCACACAACTCGCCTGGGAACTGATTTTCAACGCAGCTTTTAATGATCTAGCAAGCAAATAATATTTATCAGCCTTACGTATTTATGCATAAAACTGTTCCATAACTTAGCAAAGTGATGTGGGCTCTTCTCGCAAATGGCAGCAGATGCAGCAGTTCCCACCTGAAAGACTGGCTTTCAACGTTGGCGTATACTCGTAATTTGCACTTGCTCAAGTATTTTGCTATTATTTAAACGATTGAAGTGTAATTTATTTGAATATCTCTATAGCATTTTTTTATTGTTGAAACAATTCATGGCCAATTGAGCGCGGTTACATTTAAGCCAACATTGAATTTGTGTATTTAAATAAACGACAATAGTCGTATTGTTAGCGTAGTCTCCCACCACGCAGATTTCCGCTCTTCTTGGTTTGCTCACTCTGCGCTGCAGCAACGACTTTTTACGGTCTGCAAATTTACAACTGTTTTCTTATATAAGTCGAGTTTTTTTTGTTGGTTGATGAACTGTTTGACTGGCCCATTTGTGTATCTTAATTGGTAATTGAAAGCTTTCTTCCGGCTGTTTCCGCTGACCACTTGAACCGCAAAGCTCTAAAATGTTCAAAGTTTGACCCGCAAGCTTTATGCTTTGAAAGCTCTGGTAGCTTAGCTTTTTAGGGGATTGTGAACAAACCAAAGTTTAAAGTTTTGCAGCTGAAAAACAAAAAATACTTAACATACCTTGAGGCTGTTTATTTTACAAAAATGTCAAAGTCGACTTCTTGGCCGATAACTGAATAAACAGCTTTGTTAACTCGTTTTTTCTTCAGCACCTTGAAAGTAAAGAATTTCAATTATGTCACACACCCCCCATTATATGATTGCCATTGGTTTTTATCACGTATACGACTCATTATACACATGTTCTACCTGATTAATGCCACATTAATGTAGCAATCGATCGAATGTGGTCGCTGCACGTCAATCTGGAACGGGAGACAGCATAAATCGAGCAAATCGTTTAATTTAACACTTGACTAATTAGTAAATGCATTCAATTCGAATTCGACGTTAATAACTTTAGTAATAGTTGTTCATAATTGCAACCGGTCCGGGTCCGACTGTGATTCAACCAACGATTTCCAGTTGCGGCCATTCAGCTAATCCACTGAAATCATTGCTCAACGCTTTTGAATAGTCAACAACAGATTAGCTGGTTCACTTAGCCAACCCGACGGCATCTTCGTAGTGCCCACTTAAACTGGCTCAAGGCCGACATATGAAGCTAGGCAACTGGTCCCAGTAATTCCTAATTGAGACTCGAGAATCTTAGACGTCTTATAAGTTTTGCATAAAACTTACATTAAACTGCTAGGCTAAGTGGATGAGTTACGAGTTGCATTTGCAATGCCAAACGCCAACACCGACACCTATAAATATAATATATATGAGACTGAGTCTCGCTCCAGAGTCGCTTGCACAATGCGCACAACTCATTTGAGCGCATTAAAATTGTATTAAAATTTTTGAAATTTTCGCCCGGTAACTGAAAACAAAAAAGCCAACGAAAGTGACAATTAAAATCTTTTAAATCTTGAGTAGCCGTCTGCGGCAGCATTTCCTTAAGAGAGCGCTCCCAAATACTTAAAGTCTCCGGCTATGCCCGAACTGAATCAAACCAAGCTAAGTGAAGCCAAAGACGGTCCAAGACGGTCCAAGCTGGGGCCGGGCCGGGCTGTGTCAGCGCCGCCAAACCTCAATTATAGCAACGCCGGCAGCCGAGTTGCTTACACCTATTTATACATATATAAATTAATGTATGTTTGCACACACAACTACACTTACACTCGAGAGACACTCGTATATGGAGCCGGCACAGGTTGCCAAAGTGGACAATTTAATGTGGTTGTCATGTTAAATGCCAGGCCAATAATTTAAGCCTCATTTTTCTTGGCTCACAAAATATTTGATGGGTGGTATGTGAACTATTGGGCTCACATCTGTGGTTCACGAAATTACCAAAAACATTTCGCAGATTAGTAAGTAGAGAACAGGCAAAGTGTTTATTTTGCCATTGGCTGCGAAAAATTGAGAAGGGCCACAAACCGATTATGTAAAGGAAAAGTAGTGGAAAGTGAAATGCAGTAAAAAAATAATCTATGGAGTAGGGAAAATCTATGCTGAAAAATTTGCATTTGAAATTAAATTTCAACATGAGAATTTTAACCAATTAAGCAAGATTGCTTTTTAAGTTGAGTTTAAATAGTGCAAAGCGTACAAAAATCTTAATACCAGATTATCTAGACTTATTAAGACATCGATATGGCTATAAAGCAAAGATATGCAAATTCATTCATAATTCTCATTATTATTTTTTATGTTTACTAAAAAGTTGAATGTTTAATCTCTTTAGTAGCAACATATTTATTATTTTTATTAAGCTATCATGTCACTAAAATGCAATTCAATTGCATTAAATATTTTAAAGCGTTCTTAAATTAGCCAACGATTAAATATACAACCTTTTCAAATAAATAAAATTGAGTCAACAATTAAAAATAGCTTTTATAGTTTTAATATTAGCTATTATTATGATTGTATTATTAGCGAGTGCAAAATCAACAATAAACTTTTATAAACTATCTAGATAATAGCCTCCACTGATTTCAAAGCATCGCACGACTAAAACAAGTTCTTTGGAATTGTAGTTCCGCTAATAGTTTGCATAGTTCCATCACTTTAATACTAATTAGCAAATATTTTCGCTGGAATATCATATAGCTAATTGCATTTCATTATGGGGTATTTAAAGTAATTTGTTAACAATTACGACTAGTATTTCCGTTAGCAGAAAAATGAATTAGCCGCGTGCTGATACCGAAATGAAACGCTAATCGAGCCCCCTGAGTCCGAGTCCAACATCTGCGTCTTGGCTATTGTCTGCAAATCGTAGAAAATATAAGAAAAAAAGCGAGTAATAAACCGCAAATAAATCGCATTTTATACTTAACTCAAACTCTCTTGAACTCCATTTGCGGTTTGTTATATTAACAATATGAAAATGTAAACAAAACGAATTCACAAAAAAAAACAAAAAAATGATTTTGTTTAATGAAACTCGCCAATTGTGCAAAGCGCCTAAACGATGGCAAAAGCGGTTAAAGTGCCTTTGAAATCCATTTGCTTGATGGCTCTATTTGCGTTGTTGTTGTTTATTTATTTGATTATTCTTCATTTGCTGATGCTGCTGTTGTTGTTGTTATGCAAACATCTTTGGCGATTCTTAAGATACACGTATCCATTAGATGCATCGTAGCACACACGACCAAGACCCTTTTAAAGAGATTGTCTCGGCACGTTTTCAATATTGCAAAATGACTTGTAAGTATTGAGAATGTGTGTGTGGTGCTCTGTGTATTATTGACTCATAAGCATTGAGAACAACAACAATGAGCTTCCCATATGATGATGATGATGCGTTACTTTTGCTATCAACATTGAAAAAATCAACAAGTAAAACTGATTTTCCAGCCATCGTCGTTAGACGGGTTTTGCTGATTATTGCCATGGATTTTCATTTTCTTTTTTTTTTTTGCGAAATTTTGCAAGGCTTTAATGTTGCTTTTTTTAAGCTGCTGGTTGTCGTTTTTTCCATTTTTATGTTTTTTGGTTTTTATGTGCTTTTGGTGTTGCTGTATTGTTGCAGTTTTGTTGCCAGTTTTTTTTATGGTGTTCAAACTAATTTGTGGTTACAAGCGACTGCCGAACTGAATTTTTTTTTTGTCTTGTTTGTGGCTCAAAACACAAACTGCGGCATCATGCCCTTTTGTTGTTAACGGCGAGGCGGCGGCTTATTGAATGGGGAGCATAGAAGCATAGCATAGGAGGAGAGCACGAGCATATGCGCATGAGGGGCGCTCATAAGAGTGTGCACCATTTGCAATTATTGTTGAACAAAAGCGCCAAAAGTCGGCTAACAAAGTATGCTTCGTGGTGGCGTAGAAGGAGGAGTTACAGTTGAAAGTTATAGTTGGTGTTGCAGTTTGCCAGGATTGCTTCATCGCATTAAAGCTGATCTAATTTGGCAACTTCAGTTGCATTTTGTGTGTGCACACATTTAAGGTCGCTGTTGGCCGGCCTGTCAACCAAGTCTCAGAATCTCTGCGGACAAACTGACAGGCAACTTTCGAGACATCTCTGTGGAAGTGCACTTCAAACACTACACAGAGCAACAAGCGTGGCAGTTGCAAAGTGTTTGCCATTGATACAGACACACAGCAAGTACAACAAGTAAGAAACATGCAAACATCAAACAAGCCACAAAGTGAGTGTAAAGGAAGCAACACAAAATCGCATCGGTTGCCTTTCCTTTTTGTTTTTTGGTTCAGCTCTCGAAAAATGATGCATAAATATGTATTAAAAATTTTGCAGCAATTACTTACCCAAAAATATCAACTGAACTGTTGTAACTGCAAAACTGTAAATTTCAATTTGCATAAACCAAAGTTCAATAGCATAAATATAGTAGCATGCACAAAACGCGCACAGCTCGCGCACAGTTCCCCTTCATTTGGTTTTGGGGCAACTTTCATGCAATTGATTTTCCATGAACTTCAATTTCAATTTGCATGTTTTAGGCTGCTGGGGATAAATGAGGGTAAAGGGGCTGTTTTGGCTACTTTTGGCCTTTTTCCGCAAGTTTCGCACACAATTGTCATTGTCATTACTTTTGGCTTTTGTTGTTGTTGTTGCTGTTGTTTATGCTGTTGACCTGTCGGGAGATTTATATTTACCTGCTGCCCATTTGAAGCGCATTATGTAAATTTCGCATTGGAAACTGGTTCGTTCGTGTTTTCAATTTCGTTCACATTGCACGCTCGATTCAAAGCGATTTCTTCTGCAGTGTGTGTTGTTTGCTCTGCTGGGGCTTTTGGATTCGCATATCGCATTAAGCGCTTTTTCACTTTGGCTTTTATCCTAGGCGCATTTTAATTGCCAACTGCAGTTAACACACACTGCACATTTTTTTGTTTGCCAGGAAGACAATTCCAAGCAGACAGAACGCGTAAACGGGTAGCTTGAAAAGTCAAGGTATATGCCATTTTTTTATTGTTTTATAGGATACTTCAAATGAGGATTGTAAAAAGTAGGGAGTATAAATGCAAATTTCCACCAAATATTAGAGGCATTCATTTTCAAATGGGTTTGACGCAAATTTGGAGTTCCGCTAAAAAACTGACTGTAGTTAGAAAGAAATATGTATTATAACACATAGAGCAAATACATGATAATACTATTTATTTCAGCAATACTTAATTTAAATTGACAAAAGCACAAATTCTAGGCCAAACTAGGTAAGTTTCAGCATAAAAATATTGTATAATTAATTCACTTTGCACATACATATTTCAATTGGAAATTTTAACTAGTTAAACACCAACTGCTGCAGCAGACTTCGCTAGCATCCGATAATCCGTTGTGTATCATTAATTTCTCTTGGGTTTCCGTTCTTAAGTTGCGATTTTGCAATGCTTGTTAATCCCCCGTTAACTTCAATTTTGCGCAGTGGAGCTAACAGCACTCGTAACGTGCACATTTACAACTCAACGGTAGCGCCACGACGCCACGGCGAGGCCTTTGCCACAACAGCAACAACCGCAATAACCTTAGCAACAACGACAACAACTAGCAAAGCTAAGCGGCTGTAGAGATAACAACAATAAGCATTGAATAAGGTTAGCATCTCATGACACGATTGTATTAGGTCCCCTCGCTCTTCGGCTCTCTCTTCTGCTCACTCCCGCAGCTTTCAACAGATGTGCTGGCTCGCTCTGAGATTCATACATGGTTACGAGCATTGCATGTGAGATAAGCACCCGCATAGCAGCGGCAAGCGAGCAGCTCGGAAACTGGACAACCGTACAGTGTGGACAACGTTGTTGGCCGGGAGACAGCGAGGCCATTTCATTATGTAAACACTGCAAGGAAAACGAGAAATCTTGCAACAAATCAATAGTAAAAAAAAGTGCTTTTATTTTGTATTGATGGGGCGTCGGGATCTGGACTCGTCGACTAACTAACTGGCTAGCTAGCTGGCTAACTGGCTGCCTGGGAAGACTGACTGACTGACTGACTGACTGACTGACTGACTGAGTGACTGAGTTAGCCAGGCTCGATATGAGCACGTCTATTGGGAATCTGTAACTATGGCAGTCGCAAGCAGCCGCAGACCGGCCTCAGTTGCGTGTGCTACCATTATGAATAAACATGTGGCACATGTAAGCTGTCGCTGTCTTTTGGCCTCGTACGAGTACGAATACGAATACGACTGCAACTCCTAAGTATTTAATATTAGCCAGCCAGCTTTGGAAATTGCATTGGAAATGGCAGAAAAAGAGAGCAAAGTGATTTTCGGGTTTTGCAATTAGCCATAACACAAGCCACAAAGGAAACACGCTCCGTTGCCACGCAGACAAACTCGTATTTCCTGGCCTAGTGTCTGCCAGTTGTCTGGCAGGCTCCTGTCTCCTTGTCTGCCTGTCCTCCTGCCTGTCTTCTGTCTGTCTGTCTGTCGGCCAGTCTATCAGGCTGCCAGTCAGCCTGTCTGTTTACCGCAACGCGTTTTGCCTGCTGGCCAACAATGCTTGCCAATTCAGAGTCAGAGCCCGTCAGGAGATGCGCCGTGATTATAGCCAATCGTCCGTCCCATCGTGGATTGCTGAATTATGACAATAATTTCATGTTAATAACTCAAACCTGAACTTTACACCGTCAATTTTTGACTCTAAAGCTGCTGCAGCGACGGTTTGCGGCTTGCGGCATGCAACGAGCTGTTTTGGCTGAATTGTGCAATTGGGTGCATAGAAATGTCTAGATTCGTTTGGTTACTTTGTACGGACAGGGGACGGGGCGTATGCGTAATATTGCCCATGGCCAATTGAAAGGCGCGCGCAGTAAATAAGGAAAAAAAAGACACAAAAAGTGCAGCCTTAATTAGACAATTTCTCTATTATGGGGTATCCAAATCCTTTCACAAACAACACAAATCGCCACTCAACACCACTCAATTACAGCTGTAGCTAATCAAAAGGGCATTGAGTTTTATGAACTGCGAACTGTACATCTAACATTGCGGCTGGAAATCAAACGACGACGACGACGACGATTCCAAATCGAAATGGGCCTGGCTAAGATGGTGAGGCTGATACTAAGGCCTGGCCAGCCAATTGTTTGCCATATTGATGGCTCTGGCGATGCGATGGCGTCACTTGTACAAATCTTTGTATTTTAAACGAAACGTGCTCCAGCAAAAACTAAAACTCCAACTAAAACTCAACTTAACTCTTAAGCATCATGATGTAAGAGGGAAAGAAAGTTGCTTGATCTGTAGACGGGCTCATAAACGGAGCAATCGCTGCACACAGCAAACCTGACAAATAAACCCAAGTATGAAAACTGCACTCGGGAGTACACGACTCAGAGATACCCGGTAACTACTTTTAGAGAATGCAATAAATTCATACTTATTACGCAAGCAATTTTCTCAGAACATTGCGGTCTGTTAAGTAAACATTAATGTCGGAACTGTTAATGTCTGCAGAGTTGCAACCGACTTACGCTCAAGAAAACTGTTTCCTCAATAACTTCCACTTTTATTACACGATCGTAAAAACATTTGAGATTTATTTTATGAATATTTATAGTTTACCATAAATTATAATAAGTACACATAAGATTAAATTGCGGGTGCAGCGAGATATTGCCAAATTCAAGTCGATATTACAAGTGTTGCAACTCAAGGCTCTTATGAACTCTGAGATCGACGATATTGATTTTCTGTCGTTTTATTTTTTCTCTTGAATTATTTTCTATGTGTTAATCTATTTAGTAATAATCACTAAATTTATCTTGTTTTTGCTTTTTGTAGTAACTAAAAATCATCTTTAAAATGTAGTCGTCTTCTTGTACTTCTTTTAAATTAAAATAAACTAAATATATAAAAAAAAAGTATATCAAAATTTATAAATATATAAATGATGAAATATATATATAAATATACGACTCCTTACAATTAATTGTTGTCTCAATTGTTGGCTGTAAACTATAATTCTATCCAAGAGCTTTGCACGTGTTATTAAGTAAGGGTCCGCTCTGGGTCCAGCCCAAGTCCGGGTGCATGGGTGCGGGTCTTGCTGACGATGACGGGTCAGCCGTAATCAAATCGATGTGGAGTGGCCCGTCACGTTAGGGCCACATTCACAGCCAACTGCAGTGGCAGCAGAAGCGGCCTCGAGTCTTGGCCATAATGTGCATATTGCAGTTTTTTTTTTCGTGCTTTTTTTTGTCTATTTTTTCATCGCTTCTCGCTTTTGACAATAAATTGCCTTGGCGGTGGCTTTGCCCGCGTTACCTTTAACGAAGTGTGAAAGATGTCGGCTCTGATTCGATTCGATTGCGCCACAGTGGCATGCCGCTGCACCAGCAACAAAGTCGCAAAGTAGCCGAGCAGCCAGCACACGCTGCAAGGTTTCGTTTTTTTTTTCTTCTTCTCTCTGTTTTTTTTGCTCTCCGTGCACCGTGAAGATGTAGTTAACAACGTGACTATGTAATCAGCATCGGTGGCAAATGGAAGCCGAGGAAGTCGCCCAGCTTAGCGCTGCTTTTGCTTTATTGGCCCGCCGCAGCGTCAGCGTCAGCTTCAGCGTCCGCTTCAACTTCAACTTGACTGCCCCCAAAGTAGCCGCCGTTGTAGCCGAAACTTCAAGTGATTTTTTAAGCATTTTTACAGCAGACTCGTTTTGTCTCGTTTCTAATCAAATTAATTTCGCCAGCTGCACACAACACACACAGACACACACACACTCAACACACACTCGCGTCGCCGGCTCAAATTGGGATTGGATCTGGGACTGGGCATATTGCGCATACGCAGAGTATTACACTCGTATTGAATGCACAGAATCATGACGAAACTGGCGTGAGCCAAAGGTGAAGGGTGATCCAGACATATTGCATGCTGCATTCAATTAAGTTAAGCTTTTTATATTTCTGCAATAATATCTCGCATTAATAAACCGCCACATACTATAAATCCAACATCTAAAACTCAAAGCAAATCCAGTTGCAATTGCGAAAATTCTTTACAATTCACACTTCCATAAAACGTTTAACTCCATAAAAGTTCGATGTTCAGTTTTTCGTTTAAATCACAAATTTCAACAACACTTTTCGTGTCGTTTTCTGGCTGTCAAACGTAATGTGAAGTAAATAGAAAATTGCCCGAGTTTTGTTAGATAATATTTGAACTGCAAGTACAAACAGTTTTTCAGACAACCTTTTACTGTCGTCATAGCTTGAATTTTGTCTCTCATTCCGCCTTGCTAATCCCAGGTTTAGTCATTTCACAATTCAGCCAAGCTACACCCACAATTTCGGATTTCCGCAGTCGAGAGCAAACACAAACGTCAGCGGGGAATCTTGTTTATGGCCACCACAATCGCCTGGAGGCGACTGGTGAATGCCAGGTGAGAGGTGGCCAAGACTGGCGTCATGTCGTCGCTGTCATAGCCCAACGTGGGGCCCAGCCACAACCACAATTTTGCGGTGGAATTCCAAACGGAAGCGTAGAATAAATGGCTCTTGGAACTGTCGCATCTTGGGCGAGATGCACAGCATTATTTTGTTTCTCACACTCGCAGATGCAATCAATGAAAAACGCACTCGGCGAGTTATTCAAATTATATGAATTTGATCTTCATTGCGGGAGCCATAAATTAACAACATTTAATTGTTTCGGAATATATAACAAACAAGACAACGCTTAAAACATTCGCTTTACATTGTGAACAAGTACAAGTGCAAGTACAAGTAAAAATACAAATGTATTCACACGAGTACTAAGGAGTATCGAAATAAGTTAATTGATTTGAAAATTGAATTATGTCGTTGAAATTCGTTCTTTTGCCATGTTCCCATTTAGAATTGCAAATTATTTGTATGACTTTTATGCATGTTAAAAGTGAATAATTGAAATGCAAATGTTGCAGATATATCAGATATATTTACTTGTTGTGCGAAGTGAATAAACTTTGCATCTTTTTTTGTTTTTTTTTTGGGTGTATACGACAGCGATTAAGACTTATCTAATATATTACATATATGCTGTCACTTAAAGAACAATTCGAATTATTTATTTGCAATAAATTCATTTGAACATTTTATTGAATTTGAATTGGTAACAATTAAATTGTAGTAACTGAATGTTAATTGTCACAGTCAAACCATTTGTTTAATTTATCATTAATAATTTATTCCCACACACAAACGCGGCAATAATTAATTACAAAACGCACAAGCAGGCGAATTGTGCGGGCAAATTGGTGTCAATTTTAACAAATTGAATTTAATTAAAAAGTTTTGTGCAACGTAGCAAAATGTTAATGCTTCGTTTTCACTTAAAATTCGTACCTTTAATTATTGTTAATGGGCACCGATCTCCACTTGTGATGTGTGCCCAATTAAAACTAACTTAAAAAAAGCACACACACACACACAATGAAAACCCGTTGACAATGCGACAAATATTAGCGCTGGTTAATGACTCCTGAAAAAAAAGTATCTGTTATGAGTCGCAGTCGGAGGCAGCTATGTTGTTGTTCTTGTTTCGCGGCGAGTGCAACAGCATCGGTTTTGCTAATGATGTCGTTGATGTGTTGCACGGTGACGCAGCGGTCAGGGTCGTCAGTTGGTGGCCGCTCTGTGATCAACATCTCGGGACCGCCATTTAAATGATGGGCCCCCGAGAAGCCGGCGCTGCGCTTACTAATTGCCCAGGCTAATTGCGATTAGCTGTCGGCTACGAAAAGCCGTTCAAGAAAGTACCAATCATCGTTTTCAGTTAGCAAGCTCACATGCTGGCCAATCGACCGTTATTTCTTGGAAAGCACAGCAGAGTTTACCTTGCCGTCGGTGGTTTGCACTATGGCCGATGGTTGATGGGGTCTTTGGGTGTTCGAATAAGTGAGTATTTACCCTTTTGCCATGCGGCGTGTGCAATTAAAACACAATTTAGCGCCGTCGTTGGCGTCGTTTCTGTTTGCCACTGCACGCAAGCAGCCAAGTTTGTTGCCTGAGTCTTTTGTTTTGTTTATGTAATCGAATTTTCAGTTCGAGCCAACAAGCAATCAAATGGATTTAACGAAAGATTATTCGATTTTTTATTATTATTATTATTATGTATTTACACATTTTGGGTAAGTCTTAAAGTAAATTTTGTGTGTTTCTTTTTTTTATTATTATTTTCCCCATTTTTAAATCGCATATTTTATTTTGTTTGTGTGTGTGTGTTTGTGATATTTTAAAATTTTGTGTGTTGCGCTCGCTCAACTTGAGGCCGCATTGTTTTGAGCCTGCATCGTCTCAAGCAGCTTCTTCAGCTTGTTGTGCTTCTTCAGATAGGCGCTCTTCTCATGTGCCAGCTTAACTACAGTTGTGGGCTTCACCGTAGTTGTTGTTGTTGTTGTTGTCGATGTCGATGTCGCTGTCTCTGTTGTCGTTGTCGTTGATGTTGCTAACGTCGTTGTGGCTGTTGCCTCGGGGTTGACTGCCGCTGGAGTTGGGCTGCTGCTGGGCTCTGCTGTTGTCGAGGAGCTGAGCGACTGTTGCGGCATCATCATGTTCTGCGTCTGCTCCTCTGGCGTTTGCCAATCCAGCGGCTGCTCCTCCGCTGGCAGCAGCTGCAACTGCAAAGAGATGATGCACGTGATTATGACATGGACATGGACATGGATATGAATGTTTTGGTGGGATGCTTGCTGCATGGGGCATGAAAGCAAAAATGCTGCTGTTGTGATGGCGATTGCGAGTGGCGAGTAGCGAGTTGTGGCGAGTGGTGGCAAGTGGTGGCAAGTGGAGGCGACTGGTGGCGACTTGTGGGTGTGTGTATCTGTCTGTCTGTCTGTCTTTGTGTGTGTGTAGGTGTAGCTCTTGTGCAAAAAGCATTTATAAAAGTGTCAAAAGCTCTAAGTTGTTGTTGGGGTTTCGTTATTTTCTTGTTTTGAGTTTTTTTTGTTTTGTTTTTTTTTTTCATTTGGCTTTAATCGGTTGTTGTACACGCAATTTACAAACAAAATAAAACGACAACGACTCCTTATACTCTTCGCTTAAATATGCAGATCAGTAGCGCAGATAACGCTTGCGATTGTCATATTGTCTTACATAGTTCCATGGCGCATATTTGGCCTTCTCGTACGCCTTGTATTTCTTGGTCTTCGCATTGTATTTGCCCTGCAGCTTGTTGGGCACAATGGCCGTGTACTTGATGCCCACTCCAGGCACATACTGAGCCGCCAGTCCCGGCACCGACACAGTACCCGCTCCGACTCCAGACGACGGCGTGCTGTATGGCGTCAAGAGATCGCCGTAGTTGCGCTTGGGCGGTAGATTGTTGTAGTTGGGCGGCGCATAGGGACCCGCGGGTATCACCCAAGTGCGGGGGCGAGACGGAGGCGGCAACACATAACTGAGGAGTAGTGAAAAACAAAAATTATATTGCATGCCCAGACTAACTTTCGAGACTAAAGAAGCACTTACACATATGGCTGCGGATTGGGTATATCGTCGCTTTGATCCTCCCAAACGGGCGCTGGCTCGCGGTATGGCTGGCGCGGTGGCGTGGGCGTGGTACGTGGCGGCGGCGGCACAATGGGGCCAGTGTTTGTGCCCCAGTCGACGCGTATCGCTTGGCAGCTCGCACCGAGGCAGATGACTAGCAGCAGGCAAATTGAGTGCTGCAACAAAATGAGATCGAGAAGTGGTTAGAATGTTGTCGTGTTGCGACATGCGGCATCGATTTGGTAATGACAGCATTACAAATCGCCCCCAATATGCAGCGTGTTGCAACTTGCACCTGCCACACAAAAATTTGCAAGACTCGCTCTTGCCATTTAGCTTATTCGATTGCAACATTTAGCACAGTGTCGTATAATAAGTGTATTCCAATTAAATGCGCTTTATTTAGATGTACCAAAGCACTGAACTGAGTGCACAACGCACTTGAACTCGATACGTTTTGAAAAAAAAGCCTCACAAAAATTTAATAATACATTAATTACACGGCGACTTACAACAATGTCAAGTTTGTACGCACACAACAAACATAACAAATAATCAACTCAAATTGCTGTTAATTTTATGGCATTGTCTCACATTGTTTTGTCTGCTGTCATTTACACTCGCACTCTTGTAGTTATTGATGTTGTCGCCGCTGTTGCTTTTGTTGCTGTTATTTATGTGAAAATTTCCCAACATACTGACATAATTCAACATGTAGCTGCGTTAGAAATTGCTTGACGAAAAGTTACCGCGTCATTCTTTGACGCTGTGATTTATTTATTATTTTGCATCATATAAATATTTATATTGAAAATATTTGCTTTGTTAATTGAATTAGTTTTTCGAATAATGGATTTAATGTTGATTAATTACGCTGCATTCACGCAAGCCTTAAAAAGGTGCGATTTTTTTATGGTCTCGTTTTTTTTTTTATATATATTTTATGAATTAATTTTTATTATACTCGCACGTATATAAAGACCGTTTGAAAGCTTAAACATTGTTGACTTTATTACTCTTTATTATTTATTTATGCATTGTGAACATTGTCACCGGGTAGAGCACTGTGCAAGTGCTTTTGCCGCTAATGATCAATTAGGATCTGTTAAACATGCTAATGCGATTTAAAACGCCACAAAAACGCTCTTGAAACGCGCGAAAGGTGCTAAATGTGCTGCGCACGTGGAACTTCGAATAGCATAACGAGAGATGGAGAGGGAAATAAATAAGGGGAAACCGATTATAATTACAGTGAAAAAGTGCTTGTAAGCTCGCAGATTCGCGACTTGGCCAAAAACGCAGACAATCGGCTAAAATCGGCAATCAGCGCTCTCCTTGGCCACAATTTGTATGTTGCCAATTTGTCAATCGGTCGGCGCTTTTGACAATATGCACAAAAGATATCGATACCTGTGATTTATCGATGCCACCTGCACACAACAAATACTCGTATGTGTCTCTGTGTGAGTATGTGTGTGTGTGTGTGCTTATGTGGGTGACTGTCTATCTGAGTTATGGCACCTTTTGCTCCTCTTTATTATGTTCGATGTTTTTCTTCGCTGTCAATTCTCTTGGCTCCATTTTCGAATGGCTTTGTGCGGCAGATGAGAATTTGCTGAATGTTGCAAATTGAATGTGTCAACTTTAACAATTACGATAAACTTGTAAGCAAATGAGTGAGCGGTGGTGCATGCACTTTTTGTACTGACTGTGCTGTGCAACACTCTAAATAAAGTTGGCAATGTTTGCGCATTTTTTATGTGTAAACATTCGTCTTGCTACCCTGCGCGTAATTTGATTGATGCGAGGAGTCTAACAAACTTAGAAACAGACATTCCTAACCCGTAAGTGCTATAAAGGGTATATAGTATGTGTCTACAAGTTTATGCATCGGTTCAAGAGTGAGTAAAAGGTTAATACTACGTACACTTCTAAAGCGAAAGGCAGACGTTCTCTTATGGCCCGCATTAACCTTACAAGCGTCAAGCGTCGTCGCCAACTACAATCCTTTATTTTTTTTTTGTAAAAGTGTGTAAAATACCTGTACTTATAAATAAATACATATGTAACGGTAAGAAAAATACATGTTTGACTCTAATGGGCGGCATTAAAAACCACACACAGTAAATTCAAGACCAAGCCTTGATATGAGCAAAAAAGAATAAAAGAAATAAACTGAAAGCAAATAACAGTAACTGCATGTCAATCTTAACACACGATCTTGATCACCAGCGGTGACTGAGTCAATTCAGTTATGACTGTACGTCTAGATGAACATACATATAAGTTAAAGATTGCAAATATATGAATTTTAGATATTTCAGATATAAGTGTCACTGCTAATAATAATTAATTGCAGCTCATTTTGTGTGCCAAATGTGAATGCCAAAATGAAAGACATCATTGTTTGATGACTGCTAACATTTAATGATGCCCCATGAATTTCATTACTTTGTAAACTTAATTTCAAATAGTTGCTAAAATAAACAATTAAACCTATTAATAGTAGTAGTCTTAAAATAATTAGTTTATCTTTAAGATCAGTCAGGGTATCCGCAAATCATTGTGTGTTCTCTGAAGTACTCTCGAAGCCTGATTGATTTTCTGACTATTCCATTGACATTTCAGTTGCGATATTTATGCGATTTTGATGGCTGACTAAGGCAATAAATATTCACAATTGCTGCAATTTCAGCAATATCGACTTTGTGCTGTGCATAATCAATGAGACTTTGGACAGCAATCGATTAGCCGAAATTCGATTCCAAAGCGTTAAACGTAAAGTCGGGTTTACAGTTGCATTTAATGGCCATGTTTATGATGTGCTTGTCGGCAAATGAACGTAGGCCTTTTTTTTGTTTTTAATTACAAAAGCTGCAGACACCATTGTATTACGAAATCCGACATTTATCATTGCTCAGATTACGTGAAAACTGGTGCAAGGCAAAGTTAATGATAGTTATCAGTGCGCTAATTAAATGACATTAGTTGCATATCAAATTCAGCGTATTCAAAAGGTGTTGTTATTTCTGATTCAATAACTGCTGCAATCAATTGTTAAATGCCAACACAACATGCTGGGCTCTTAATACAAATTTAATGGCGCAGTTTGTAGCTCCAGCTCCAGGTCCAGTTTATCAAACAGCATGACGGCATCAAAAAGAAATGTATAATTTTGTAACAATGGACACTCAATTATGATCAGCGCTTGAGCTTGTCTGGGGCTCTTGTCACTTCCGAGACATAATGACACTGACCATGAACTTGAAATTCACTTAACTTCAACCAAAAAAAAAACTACTTCTACACTTGAAAAAAAAATGGTCTATGAAAACTGAAAAGCAAATCAAATCAAATCCGATTACAAGTTAATTCTGAATGTCTGAGCGGACATGAAGTAAAAAAAGCTAAAGCTTAAAGAAAATTTGGATTTAATCGAGGATTCACTACATCTAAAAATGTCTGTCAAATTTTGTAGCATTTGCTAGAAACTGTTGTTAGGTGAACTCTGCTTTCGTAGATCTGAAGTAAAATAGCTATGAGGCGAACGTTAGAAGTTAGATAAACTTAAGGTATACCATTTGTAGTTTTACCCAGAAACTGTTCATAGGTGAACTCTTCAATCGTCTTTACATCCAATTACAAATAGATGCTTAATGTTTATGCAGATCTAAAGCATAATAGCTATAAAGTTAGAAAAAATTGGCCTAGGGAGAGGATTGCACCAGATTTTATAGTATTTCGTAGAAGCAATCTTATGGGTGAACTTTTTTATCATCTCTAATTGATTTCTTTGTGTTCTTCGCTGAGTGTACGAGTATTCGTACAATTGCCAGCCCAATTTTAGGCCACTTACACAGTTTTCTTTGCCCAACTCTCTCACACAGCTTCTGCCAGTTTTTCATGTTAATTAAAAGTTGCGCGTGTGCACAATGGGAATCGTTTTGCGGGGAACTGTTTGAATCGTTTGAAGCGTTTGACGGCTTGTCGGCTTAGTAAAAAAGTTCCAAAATAACAGTCAGTTGAATGAACTTGGGATTTGGGAACACATTACAGAGGCAAAGGTGGAGCTGCCGCTGTCGCTGCTGCTGCTGCTGTTGTGTGGATCACATTAATTGGACGGCACTCCCTCTTTGATATCAGCCTCTGCGCCTCCGCCCCCAAAGCCGCCTCCTTCAACTTGTCTTGTCTGGTATTGGCGTAATGAGCAGGAAGGCGCTGCTCGAGCGATTAAGGCGGATGGGGCGGATCAAATTCTAACCACAAAAAGCGGTAATAACAACCACAACAACCGACTAATTAAAAACAATCAATATAAAAAAAGTAAGACAGTGAACAAACGTAAGCTACGACTTTGTACTCGTTTGAGTTTCAGTTTGAGTGCAGCGCACATTACATGGCATTATCATTATCTGCGATTAACGCAGTTTAGCACGAAAATAATCATTTATTATCAAATAACTTTGCTTGGCTATTTCGATTTCGCTTATCGGCTATTTTTTCGGCTGCAAATTAAGTGCTTAATGTTTTGTTTTTTTTTTTTCTGTTTTCCATTTTTACGAAATTTTGCGCAAAGTCAGGCGCAAAGAAAAAAACCGTTTAAGTAGTTCGACTTGCGGTAGTCGTATTGCAATTTTTGGGTCAAGCTTAGATTTAATTTAATGTGGCCAAGCGGGGGCGGCTGTGGCAGCCAGGGCGCCAGCTGTCCGGTGTGGTCCAATCTTTTATCTGTCGACAGGCCAGTTGGGCAGTCGGTCGGTCGAGTGCATTGGCGCATTGTCTTTTATTACACAACATTATCAACAGAAAATAAAAATAAAAAATAATATTGTGCCGGAATTTTTAACTATATCTAGCAATTGCCGCGTTCAAATTGTAATACGATTATAATAAGCTTGCCATAATCATTTTTTAAACGCCCTAATTGAAATAATAATTCACTTCACTACCATGAGGGCTTTGCCTGCAGTTGTTCATTCTTTTTTTCTGCGGGCTGCTGCTTCGAACTGCAATTTAATTATTGATATGGGGAAAATGAATATATTGGGGGGAATTTTGTTTTTTTTTTTTTGTCTAAACGAGTTCAATAAATATCACTTTTTGTGTATTGTAATAGAGTTTTGCAAGCTCACAATGCGGGCACCAGTTGCATAATAGTAATAAATGAGATAAATCGTATATGATAAATGAATAATGTATATTTGATAATTGCTCACGTTATGAAAATGATATACACAAATATGTGTATTCCCGCTATATCAAATGTGGGCGATGAAAGTGAGCCAAAAGGTGAAAAGATCATAGACAAACAATGGCACAGCATGATTAGGAAAGTGGCAAGATTGTTCGATTGTAGGTCTTTCGTGTGGAAGAAGAATGAATTCATTAATCAAATCACTTTCAAATCAATCTGACTGCGAGCAATTATATATTCAATGAACTGCCAATTTTGATATTCGATTTCTTTCAGCTCTTGGGCGATAACTCTTTCGTCGCCTTTTGTTCGAACGCATTAAGACTTGATTTATAGCCAAGAGAATATTTTACGTATAACTTTGGCACTTGCTTGACAGGGGGCTATAATCTTGTTGCGAAGTTGGAAGTGTAGTAAATATAATACGATTAACTATATAATCTCGTGAACTTAAATTTCAAACAAGACAACTTCTCATCAAATTTGAAATTGAAGTTCCAAAGGGTTGTTAACAAAGTGAGTGTGTTTTAAAGGGTTCACCTTGCGGAAGCATTTTTAATTTGGCTTTCAGCAAACTTGCTGATTTATTACTTTACGAAAAGAGTTATAACTGATTATCATACTCATATAAGCATGACATAAGCGCAAACATCGCCACGTCATATTACAAATGCATTGCAGCGCCCAAAAACCGTGAGAAAACAGGAAATGTGAGGTTTACTTAGTAATCGTATATGTTATATATGAAACTGATTCCGGTATGCAGATTCTAGACAATCTCTGGCTTAATGCGTTGATAAATAGGGAGGTGTGTTCTATGAATACATCAAAATCGAAAATATGAACCATAAATTTAACGTTCTACATTGTAATCTCATGGTACGTGGTCATTAAATTTACATGTTAATCGCTTTTTGCGCAAATGCTGAATCAAAGAAGACATCCGGCAAATACAACACATAAGCAGAAGCCGAAGCTGAAGCGGAGGCAGATCACGGAACGCGTTCTTGAGGCACACAGCTGACGCGCTAACTTGTCGACAGACTGCCTGGCAGATTGTTTGACTAACCTTCGGCCAGAGACGTTTACTTTACACATCGAGAATCACACAAGACTACAAGCATAAAGGGTTGAAGACTGCAAGAGCAGCAAAATGACTTCATCTGGCTGGCAAACAGCCGAAGCGTGTCTGGTAATTAGTTTGCTTGCCAGCATTACAACGCGACAGAGGTAATGCGCCTGATTTGCATATAAAGCACCGCATCGACTTTGTGCTTAGTATGCAACATCATGGCAAAGCAATGGCCTGGCCTAGCCTATCTTCAATTATTTGTTTGCCTCTGTCGCTTCTTCACCGCAGAAGTTCAAGGCTTGGCAAATTGTCGCTCATTGCAGGCAGCCATCAATTAGCGCACTGAATCGAGCGACCTTGAACGCCAGAACAAACAAGACAAAAACCACAAAAACAAAAACAAAAACAATAACAAACCAAGCAATAACAACGAAACAAGACACATCGCCCCCACAGTGCTACCGTCAGCTTGAAAAGTGTTGCCGTTGTTCGTTGTTAGCTGTGGCCAACGCTGCGCATGCGCGATCTAAGCTGGCGTTAAATTTTGACATGGCTTTTTAACGCCAAACATTTCTGATAGCCATGTAGAAGCTGGCGGTAGTAGTAGTAAGTAGTAGTCTGTTGTTAGCTGCCTGCCTGCCAGTTTGCCTGGTAGTTGGTTTCATTTTTGTCGGCTGCGCTCATTTGTCACAGCTTAATGTTGGCCAATTTGAAGGCGCAACTCAACGCGCCAAGAAGACAAAAAAAAAAATAAGAGAAACAAGTTTCATGTTTTAACAGCTGAAACATTTGTTCGAATTATTTTGGCATAGGTCTCGCCTTTGGTCTTAGTCATTGATCGGTTGTTTCGGATTTGGATTTTGGTCTTGAGTTACAGTTTCAGTTTCGGTACGTTGCACATGGCACTTTGCCGTACTCGAAGTCTACTCGAATTGGTATCAGAAACAACATTGTTCCGCACAGCTTCCTCGTCAGCACATTGGCCATAGCTGGCTGCCTTCGAGTATTAGCCATAATTCAAGTCTCACTTGCAGTTTAGTTGCCGACACAACAACCTTGTGAGGCATTTTGAGCGCACACGTTTTTCGAATGTATTCGGACCAGAAATGTGATGAAGATGGTGATCGAGATGACGACGGCGATGGCGATGGCGATGGGAATGACACTGCCGATTGCGATCGATGGTATCGATGTCGTGTATCGCATACTCAAGAAGATGCTTGAACTGTGATAGTTGATTGGCATCGATTTATCCGTGCTATGACTGTTGTACAATCCATTCGCGAGTACAATCCATTTCTAAGCCATAGGAGTACATTTTTAGAATGTCAGTCGGTCTGTGTAGTTTTCGAAATTAAAGCCAACTCATCTTTGGCTCGGCTCCCAGCAATTTCGTTAAATACCCCGAGACCTTTTGTCCCAGCCGTGCCATCCATCAATTTTTGCACACATTCCAGGCTAAACACAAAACAAATCAAATCGCCGCCAAATAAAAATGTGCTTATGCACTTTGATTAATTGCCAGCATGTTCCCAGGCTATTTATAAGATCCAACCAACCGACCATACAAATGCGTATTTTGCTTAACAAAAGAATAATGAATACATTAATATTTAAATATACTATACACACAAATAAATTGCGTTTGTAGTGGAGAGATATTAAAAGTATTGATGCCCAAAAAGTGATTTGCAATGGCAAAAGTCAAACAGCAAATACGTGGGAGTCAATCAGCCGAATAAACGAATAAATAAGCGAAATTTAATACAAATAAATAGACATCATGTTGATTTCAATTACGTTGCCCATTAATGCGCATTTTTTTTTTTATTTTTTTGTGTTCGAACCCGTCCCCATTGGGGTTAATGAAATTTGAAGTCCATTCAGCCCCCAAAAGACAGCTCAATGCTGTTCCCTCAAATGAAGCTGCTGCTTTATACTAATATGTATTCGCTATACACACTGCTGCTGACTGGTTCTATTTGTTCCCAGGCCTCTGTAAACTTGACCTCCATGAGGATTTCTCTTTGGAGCTAAACATGCAAGTGGCGTGTCAAA
The DNA here is from genome assembly GCA_035047445.1 of Drosophila siamana. Classification (NCBI taxonomy): domain Eukaryota; kingdom Metazoa; phylum Arthropoda; class Insecta; order Diptera; family Drosophilidae; genus Drosophila; species Drosophila siamana. The sequence goes on along the minus strand of JAWNPP010000151.1, from coordinate 1,014,907 downwards.
AATTAATTACTATGAAAATACAAAACAAAAAATTAATAAGATTTCATCGCGAGCTGGTATGTTCTTTGAGCATAAATGGAAATAATAGATGCTGGCTGGACTGCGACATCATCGGGCAAAACTAATATTCAATAAATTGCAACATTTTGTTGCAGGTCTGTGTGTCTGTCTGTCAGTCGGTCTGATTGGCGGACGCGATATCAGCAAGGCTCATTGAATTTTGTGGCATTTGGGGGCGGAACCGTTTCGCAAAAAACCTTCAAAGCATAATAACTTGCATTTTGAGTAGGGCACTGCGCTGCGTCTTTTTTTTTTTTTAGTCTTCTTATTATTGTTGTTGCTGCTCTGAGGCTAACTGGGCGCTAATCATAAATCTGCAACGCAACTGCGACTATAGCAACAGCAAACAACAAGAGCAACTGCTAATCAGCGGTTACAAACCCAAAAGTTAATGCCTGTCAGGCACTTAACTGTTTGAACTTTTCGACGTCTGTCTGGAATTTTTGTGTTGTGAAAATGGAAAATAAATAAATAAATCAAAGCGCTTTCAGCCAGCTCAATGGACAATGAAATAGCCCAGAGTGCAGTTTTGTGGTTTTCAGCTTATAGATTTTTAGTTTTGAAGTTTTTGAGTAGCGTATCGATGGCATATCTCGCTTCCATAACTGGCCAAGAGGTCAATGTGCTACCGTTAACTAAATTGCCTGCCCATTCAAAACAACGTTGCATTCGATTTGGCCAAGTATTATTGATTCAAGGCGGGCTAACATGTTTCTAAAACAAACACAACAAACAATATAAACAAAACTCCCTCGGTAATTTGCATAATTTAAGTTGGAAATTTTGCATAACACATTCATTTGGAATGCAGAATTGTTAACGAATTCACTCAGCCACTTTGAATAATCATTTATGCATGCATTTTCAATTTTTATCATTTTTTATATTTGTTTGCTGGTCAAAACAATTCAATCATCATAAATACCAAAAAAAAAAATAAAAAAACAAAACAAACATTAATATTTCTAATTACATGCTAATGTTAAGTTAACCAATCGGAGGCCCCGCTTGCATATTTATCATATGTGATTTAGCATCACAATGGACATGGAATTCGGAATTCGAGTCGTTCCCATAACTTAATTGGCTGACAAATTGTATTGCTGGTAGATGGAAAATATTTAATGGCATTTAGATACGAGTGCGAGTGTGAAGAGTTTCATAAATTAAATCCCATTGCAAAATCATCGGTAAATTACTTAATCTAATCGTCTTTTGATTCGAGGAAGTTATTTCAAGTTTATATGAGTACGCAAATTGCATATAGCGAGCATGTCTCATTACGCGGGCAAATCGACAACAAATTGCCCAAAAATAAGCTAAACAAAATTCAATTAACTGCACAACAAGGAGACGAAGAAGAAGAAGCACAAGATAAAGCGTTAATTACTCGAATGATATTGCACAAAATTCTCGGTAAGATTTATTTGTGTTTTTTTTGCTCGTTGTGTGTGCATTACTGTCAATTAATGACGCTGATTTCACCAAGAGTACAAACACGTTTCCGGTGTGCGCATCTGCTGCACACAAACATGCACACACACACACACACTCGCATTCATAAGCAAAGAAAATATGTAAAACAAAAGACTTTAGACACGAATCAGCGACAATGTCAATAAATCGACAGAAACTTCTTTCATTGTTTAACGGTAGATCACACAACGTACATACAAGTAGACGCAAGCCAACCAAAGAATATTGCAAACAATGAGCAACAACAACAACAAGAACAACAATTGTGGGTCATTGCCTTTAGCCAATTGTTGGCAACACAAATAAAAGCTTGAAAATGTTTGAATACCCTTGTAAAACTAAGCACAAAACATGATACACATACGACTAGAGCAGAGTCATTGATTAGTCCGCGATCTGATGACGAGATACACTCATAAATTTTATAGCATTTTTTTCGTATGCTGTAGCAATGTTTGGCTCTGACTGTTTGTGCCTCTGCCTGTGCCTCATTTCGTGATTGTGAGATTGCCTTCTCATCGAGATTTATGCGAATCGTTCGTCGGCATGTGTGACAGTTTTTTTTTGTTTTTGTTTTTTTGTTTTCTGTGGTTGCGCCTCAATAATTTAATCAGATCGTGTGGCTGAGCTTATTAAATATTTAAATTTAAAGTGTGAGAATTGGCCGATTCATACAGGGCAGAGCGGATCAGATCAGAGCATGAACACGCTTATGAGTAAGTAACACTCGCAAGTAAGTAGTAATTATACATTCGCATATATACTGTAGGGACATGTGTGCGGTACTGTTTAGCAGCCGTTTGCACCCACTTCGAGTTCACCATAAATTATCAATTAAGCTAAATACAAATATTTCAATGTGTAGTCAAAATTAGAGAAATGATTGTGCATCAACTTACCATTTTTTTTCTTTTGTTGTTATTGTAATTGAAAACTTTTAGTGAAAATTAAATCTTCTAAGCCGATTCCGCTGTAAATATTCGAAATGCATTGTATTGTGTTATTCAATATGTATTCAACTCATTCATTGTCTACGCATAATCGAGTAATCGAGTTGCCTTTTGAGGGCCGTCGTTGTCGTTGCAATTATTTGACATTTGATATGAATTATAGTTGCAAACGCACACACATACGTAGGCACACACAGAGCAGCACAGTGGACGTCCTCTATTTTAGATGTTTATAATGATTGCTATTAGTTTCACACAATACAGCTGTCGCTAGTTAGGAAAACGTTTTCATTGAGACTTCGACTTGAAGTCCAACTCTAATTCCGACTGCAACTCTGACTCCAACTACGAATCCAATTCGGACTGAGATTCGCACTTGTAATTGTAGACGCACGGCATTGTTCGCATGTTGAATGGACGATGACGCTCAATGCGACAATATGAAAACAAATCAGATTTGAAGCAATATCAAATGAACTGTCCGCACTCATTATGCAATCATCCATCCACATTTGGCCAACAGCCCGCTCTGGACCGACCCTAGTGCCATAGTGAATGTGACTCCGATTGGGCGCCCCGATTGTTTGCATTGGTGACGCTGACAATTTTCAGCAGTCTCAATTGCAAACACTCGTCTATAGATTTCCAACGAAATGACACCTGATAATAAACCACGTTTTTTACGCTAACAAACTGACCTAGTCAAGCATTTTGTTGTTTTTTTCTCTCTTTTTTTTTTGGCCAACAACCTGGCGTTGACATCGACATCGGCTGCGTAAATAACAATTTAAATGACAATTTTTTTTTTGTTATTGTTGTTGGTTACTTTTAATTTAAAAGTGCGAGTAATTTTAAATTGGTTCGAATTGAAATTGTTGTCGTTCGTTGTTGCTGTTGTTTTTGGTCTTTCAGTGTCGTAAATGCAGCCAAATGTGCGCACATGCCACGCATTTAAAGTGCCGGCGATTCCAGCGAGTCTCTCAAAATTGGCATCGTAAATTTCCGAGGTCTTTAAAAGCCGCAATACACTCTAGAATGATGTCTGGCCATGTCACGCTTATAGCGCTTGAAAATAAAAGCCAAAAAATTAAAACGTGACAATGTAGAAGAGACCAATATTTTAGTACAAGTTTATAGTTGAGGTCCCTCGATATCAAATAAGACATATTATGTACGTACGTATCCCTGACTTTAATCTTTATGGCCCTATAAAGTTCGCGGAGACGTGCTTAAGGTGTAAATGCATCTGACCTTATTCGAAATGGAAATGAAAATTGAAATTGAAATGGAATTGGACTGAGTTTATATTCTCGATAAACTAGTTTGTTTTAAGATGAGTTAATGTTTTAATTAATTCACAACTTGTTTAATCAAAGTGCCAAGTGCAACAAGTAACTTGAACTAGAATAAGTTTTAATTGACAAATTTGCATTTTACTAACTTAAGTGATGCTTGATTGACATTTCCAGTTCTCTGAACGAATTCCTTTTATGATTGGTGTTTACAGCGTGTAGTTTGAATATTACAAACTAAGAAGAGACTTTATGTTCGAGTACCTACTGTAAGTGCCAGCCATTATTAACGAAGTTTGAGCAAACATTTCCGGCACATAAACAACATAACTCTGACTGTAAGTCGGAGTCAGAGTCAGAGTCAGAGTCGTAGACGGAGTCGGAGTCTGAGTAAATGAATGACTACTTAAGGCCTTTAAAAATCTTATTTCAAGGCGTTTTAAGATTTTTTTTTTTTGTGTATGTTTCTTAAATATTTTAATTTAGTAACAATTACGGTGTTAACTTTTCCCTTCCTTTTTTTTTTTGGTGGGCGACTTTTGCATGTGTGATTTATGCGGCCTTAAACTGCGGCACAGTACAACAATGTTTTGGGGCGGTGACTGCAAGTATGATTACGAGTAATAATTTTTTTGTGCGTGCAAAACAGTGAATAATCGACGACGACAACGGCAACGACAACGACAACAACGCCTCCTTTTCAGGCTTTGGCCTGCATTGATTTATTTATTTGCATAAATTTAACACGGCTTTGACAGCAGTTGAGTGTTTCTTTTCAATTTTTCTGCATTTTGTTTTTGGGCTGTGGTCGCTGGCCGCCTGGCCGTCAGACCACCAGACCGCCAGGTCGCCTGTCTGTCTGCCTATAGGCAATGACAGCATAACTGCACGCAAGTTTGTTGCCTAAGTCTTTTGTTTAGCTCAAGGCAAGGAATGTTTATTTTTTCTGCATTGTTTTTTTGCACTGCACTCAAATAGAACAACTACACTGTCTGACTGTTTCGCTGTGGGTCTGTGTGTGTGTCTCGTGCCTGTCATAATTAACACCATTTACATGCAACTTTTTTTTCTCTTTTATTTATTAAATATTTATTTTTTTCCAATTTAATTGCAAATTTGCAACATCAGTTGACACTGCGCACATACGTTTTTTGTTTCTTTATTTTTTATGTTTGTCGGATGGTCGTGGATGGTGGATATCGCTGCTGCTACTATGTGGATGTTCGTTTGGTCCGTTAGGAGTGTTTGTTACCGAGGGCAGCGCTTAAAGCGTGACAAAACACATTGGAGACACGGGCCACACTGAAAGCAGCAAATGTGGTAGCATCAGCACAAAGTCTCAGGTCTCAGGTCTCCCGATTCGCCGACTCACCGACTGCCAACACTTTGCGCTGTGCATCAGCTGGTTTCAACGACGACCAAACAGCCGACGCTTGACGAACGACGAGCGAAGCACGAGCCGATGTTGCCGACTAGTTCGGCTGTGTTATATCTTTTTGTTTTATTTTTTTGTTTTGTTTTGGTTTTTCATTGTTGCTAAAGCGGGTTTTTCGCATCGTACAGTGCGACTGCAAAATGTTGCTAGGACAGCTTCCGGCTGGACATGTTGCCAAGACATTTGACGATGTGCTTTTTGTTTAATTTGCATTTGCTTAATGAATGGTGGGCAACATGCCGAGCATATAAAATTTATTTATTGTTTATTAATTAAGCCAAGCAAGGGCTGTATTTTTAGTACACGAAACGCCGACAATGGCAACAAATTACATCAGGAATTTCGTTAAACATACTCAGTATGTACGTTTATGCACGCGAATATGTTAATGATGGTCAAATGAATTGATGAACCCGTCCGACGGGAGACCAATACCGCTCGGCCATTGCTCTCTTAAGCTCTCGCACACGTAAATCTCAATTGCATTTATATCCCTGACCTCTTTAAGCCAACTAAAAGTCTTCGCATAACAATTAGGCCTACTCGATTACGTGAGCGACATTGAAAATGGGCTGAATGAAAACGCTGTCGGCGATTATCTGGCGATTAGTGAGAGATCTGTTTGTTAGCAACTTGTCGTTCACTTAATTGCTTACTCGATGTTTATTGGCAGCTTACCAATTCTCGATAACCAACATATTTTATTTTTACAAATAAGTACAGCGCCATGATATCATCGCAACAGGCTGGAATGACTCAACAGAAACAACACAAGCACACATAAGTATTAATGTAAATCCAACAAATTTATACGCATTTCATGTGTTCAATAAATTTGTGTAATTTTGCTCAAGAATTTTAAAGGCAATTTGAAACGCATTACCAGATTTATCTTCAAATTGGAGTTCCTACACTTCCGAAAAAGGTATCTCATTGAAAATCGAAATGAAAATGTTCGCACACTTGTATGCACACTCATTCACGTCCACATCTCGTATATATTGTATATACATATGTAGTTCAGGTTCAGGGCACTTAAAATGCCGTAATTAAAACGTAAATATAATTATAAAGGCATATCAATCAAAGCGGACGATCGATCGATCGATTAGCATACACAAGTTTTTGCAATTATGTATTTGTGTTCCAATACTCGTAGTAAATCAACAGAGTTGTCTGCTTAAATTGCATTGGCTTGACAAGTTGCTCTCTAGCGGGCACTGCATATCATTAGAGTACTCGTATCTCTTGGGGCGGGAGATTGGATAAAACAGGTCTTACAAAAAGATCTCAATCGCATTTATGGTGTTTTTTATCGTTTCTATGTTTCTTTTTTTTTTTTTTGTTTTGCTGTTTGCCCATATTTATGATTGATCTGATGATTTTGTGGGTTGTACTCGTGCAGCAAGTGGCAGCTACTGCTTGAAGCAATTTTTTCCTCCCAATTTTTTTTTTTTTTTGTGGCTTTAGAGAGTGTGGGAGAATTTTTGAGGCGAAATAATCTGATGGCAATTTAGTAAACTATTGAAAGAGACAGGCTAATGTATGATTTCTATTTTTTTTTTTTTTTTGTAAGATTGAGCAAGGCTGCAGACAAGTCTTGAAATTAATAATTCCATATTGAGCAAGTTCGCAAACTTGTTATCAATTTAACTAATAGAAAATTACATAAACAACAAATTGATCTTTATTCGTTGTTTCCAATCTAAGCCGTCTTCCGATTTAGTTTCAACTTTGTACCGTCCTTTATCTCCCGATCGCTCAATCAATTTGTGTTGTGCTCCATATATTCTCGTCTAAGGTTTGATCATGTTTTATGCATGAAGTGCTGCTACTTGAGCCACTCGATATATTGTTGTCCGCAGCCTGTCATAACTTATAAATCGAACACCACCCAGTTGAGGCTGCCAACTGGCTCGGCCTACAGCTCCCCGAGCTGAGCTGAGAACCATGTATGCAAATAATATTCGAGAATACACACGTATTCGCATATTGATCTTGAACGCTTGACTGAATGCTACAGTTATCGACTGGATGTGGATATAACATGACAGCCTCAGCAACAGCCTCAGTCTAGGTTGGGGAGAGCTGAGAACCGCAAAAGTAAAGTGAATAGTCACAGAATCGCCAACAGGCAATAACCTGGCCCAATGCCTTCGAACATTTTTTTTTTAATGAGCAATCACACAATCATTTATCTTTATTAGTAATGGCAATTGGCTCTGCAGATAACGGACAGACAGAGAGTGGGACAGTCGTCCATTGGACAAGTGAGCAGTTTACGAGGTATCAGCTCGGCTAATTTAAGTATATTAATTTACGTAACAAACACATTTGTGTTATTTATAAACACGATTTCTACAATAATTATATTATTATTGTATTTTTGCCTTTTGCGCGCCATTAAATGCAATTTCAAATAACAACAAGAAATGCCATAAATAACAGTCATCAGAAGCCACTAAATTATTCAGACAATGGCCAACCAACCGGCTTCAGTGAATGAGAAAGATGAAATTGTTTTGCAAAATATACATATATACAGCAGCGTATAGGGAACTATTGTTTGAGGCGCACATGTAATTGCTGGGGTAAGTAACCAATAATCCCCAGAGCGTTCTCTGTAGCGCGAAAAAAAAAACAAAAACGCCAAAACGACAGACGACAAACGACAGTCGACAGACAGCATTGAGTGTATCGGATTTGATTGAACAGTTAATTAATGATCGTCGGATTAGTTTTGAACAGCAGCAGCAGCAGCAGCGGCGACCGCAGCTCGTGCGACAAGTACCCACAGATTGGATGCTGTACGCCCCGGGGGCAACAAATTAATCAACGCATAAGAGACACAGACGTAGGTGTCTAGATCTTGATACATGTTTCTCAGATAGGGAAGTACAAACATACATATATATAGAGTCATAATGTGCAAAAAGAAACCGGTGAAGTCGATGCAGTCGAATCGATTGAGTCGAAAGGAGTTTGTCAACTTCGCTGAAAAATTACATAGATCTTAGATCTTGAGGTTCAAGGTTCTCGTACAAAAAGGGTTGACGTATTCTCCAACTCCGTCCGCTCCTCGACTTAACGACATATTTTTGATACTTTGATACTTATATTAGCGTAACAACGAAAAGGCAAAATTACATTTTCAGCTTTACAAAAAACGCACACATTTAACACGAAAACAAATAGTCAAATAATAAGATGAAAAAAACCAATTCTTACAGACTACGACAATGGCAATTTGTGAAATCATCTCCTCCAAGTTCATCCTCTATTCCTGGTGCGTGGTGCTCTCCTCCATGTTACAGAACACATTGCGCATTTTATCAAGATCCGGCGGCGCGGTATCCGAATTACGTATCCACATGTTGTAGGCCTGTTTATCGGTGCGCGTCAGCGGCTTAAAGTTGCGTGGATTCTGCGCCTCCTCATCCTGCAGCTTGGAGTTATAACGAGCATACAGGAAGATGCGATAGCGCCAATTGTCAAAGGTTTGCTTCCATTCCGTCACATGCTTCACAGCGCCCTGCGGCACCGCGTTCAACAAATTGGCCAGCTTCAGCCAGTAGGGATCGAGCACAGGATCGTTGCGTCTATGATCGTTGATGAACTGATGCTGCTGCAGAAAGTGTACATACAATTCCTTTTGCCGTTTGGACATGCGTTCCTTGCGTTCTGTGGAGCATTTAAATCAACGCACATAGCATACTTTTCAGCGATAGATTCTTACAGTTGCAAAACACTTACGTCGAATGTTATTTGTGCCCGTTGCTGTAATTGCCATGTTGACTCCTTGTTGCTGTTGTTGTTGATGCTGCTGCTGGTGTTGTTGCTGCTGCTGCTCCTGTTGTTGCAGCAGTGCCAAATGCTGTTGCTGTAAATGTTGATGCTGATGTTGCTGCTGCAGCAGAAACTCGTGCTGAATGCGATCCTGCAGCAGCTGCTGTTGCTCGTTCTCGTGCTGGTGATGGTGCTGATGATGCGTGGGCGGCGGCGGCGGTGGCAACGACACCATTGGCACCTGCTGCAACTGTTGTGGCTGTTGGTGTTGCGAGTGCGGCGAGTCCGGTAATTCATCTTGCGTATCATAATCCATTTTTGGTGAACACGGCTCATAAGCTGGCATTCCTAGCTCGGCAGAGGCTGCCCCACTGCTGGCCTTATCGATGCGATACTTCATGCTCTCCTGCTCGTCATCTTCGCAGCTGGGCATCGCAATGTTGGACGTCGAGGGCGCGGCATCGATGACACTATTCGTCTGGCACAAGTTCGTGGGCTCCTCCGGCGTAGGCGATTCGTTGAGCAGCTTCTGTGCCCCACAGCGACACTGCGGATGCAACACATAGCTCTCCAGGGCGGCATCGTACACTGCAAGCAATAATGAAAGCAATTAGATATGACAAGAACGGCAATTATGGAAACTTAAAGCTACGAAAACGATGGAAACAGCGTTTGTTTTTATGTTTGCTTAAACATATTGTATTTAGCGCTTAGTATTAGTTAAAGTACACATCATCATCAGCATGATTAACATCATCATCATCAGCGTTATCGGAGTCATCGGCAACTACAAATTGAACATCATTTAATATAATTGCATTTCGTTGTTTGCACTGGAATCCCGGGGATTTGTTTTTGGCTCAATAGTCGTAGCTGTTGGTCGCCGTTGTGCTCTCGTCCAGCGGCACAAACATATCCATTTTTTCATAATCCGGCGGCGCAATGTGCTTGTGGCTGGTCCACATGGCGTACGCCTTTTGATCCGTGGCTGTCAGCGGCTTAAAGTTTTTGGGATCGCTCGTCTCAGACATGCTCAGTTTGGAATTGTAGCGTGTGTACATGAAAATGCGATATCGCCAGGCATCAAACGTTTGCTTCCAGTCCTCCACATTCTTCACTGCGCCCTGCGGCACACTGTTTAGCATGTGCGCCAATTTGGCCCAGAGTGGCTCCGTGAGGCCATCGTGACGACGGTGATTCGACAACATGCAGGGATTATCCTCAAAAAATTTGACATACAGCTCCTTTTGGTCCTTGGACATGCGCTCGCCACGTTCTGCAATCATTTAGAATAGTACTGTTTATAGAAAATACAAAACTCACGAATTTTATGTAATATGCCCTCGTTTGAAATTGGAGGACTGTATTTAGATGAAAGTAATCGCGCAATAAAGCATCTTACTTTGCACGTACTCACTTCTAAAGCGGCTCATCAGACCCGGCGTGTAAGGCGGTTGCTGGGAAGTATTTGGTGCCGTCATCGAGGGCAGACTGTGCGCATAGCTGGAGAAGAACTGTTGACTTGGCAGCACATGCTGCAGCGCTTGTGCCTCCTGCTGCAATGCCTGTGCATGCTGTTGCTCCTGCTGTTGTCGCTGCTGGTGGTGCTGTTGTTGCTGTTGATGTTCCCTGGCTTGAAAGCGTGCCGCACGCGCCGCTCGCTCCACTTCGGACTCAGACTCGGCTTTGGGTATTATGTCCATGGGATCGATGGATTGCGTTAACGATTCGGGCGTGCGTTCTGAATAGCTTTGCGCAATGCGCAGTTTTTGCGCCGTATCCGCATGATCCGAGTTGGAGTTGTTGGCGTGCTCCAGCGGTGAATCGACGGGCTCATTGCACACACCCAGAGCCGGCGAATTGGGATGCGAGCCAGGCAATGTGGATGCAGCAGCAGCAGCTCCACCTCCGCTGCCAACATACTCGTGAGTGTGGCTGGCACTCTCGTTGGAGCGTTGCGGCAGTGGCACCTGATGCTGTTGATGATGATGCGGATGATGATGTTGCTGCTGCTGCTGTAGTTGCTGCTGTTGTTGCTGCTGCTGCTGCAGCTGTTGCTGCTGCTTGAGGACAGCCATCGAGCAGGAGGGCTCGTAGGAGAGCAGCTCCTTGGCATGGCCATCGTCTAGGGCTGCAAGAGGAAGCATTTTCAATGCGAGTTTTATTACAAGGCAATTGGCAGAGACTTACAAGCAAAGCACGTTTACGGTTGCCGCGTCTATATACACAGATCTCTTTCTATATATATCACATGAATAGTATATATAGATAGCACACATATGTGTCAAAAAATTGGTTAATCGGGTGGGTTGGCTTAAACGCTACTGTATAACGCGGCTAAACTTAACATACTTCCAATAGCACTTACCTTGGTTGATCTCTATGACGAAGTTGGTGAGGTCGTGACGTTGGGCCAAATAATGCAGCAGCAGCTCATCGGGTATGTTGACGCCAATCTTTTTGTTGCGAAACTCGAAATTGTAGATACCGAAGGCAGCGCGCACTGCAAACAGAATGGACACAATACAGAATTCGATTTATTTTTTGTTGCTATATTTTTTATGCTACACGCAGCCTTCGCTTTTTACACACGTTTTGTGGGGTGTTGCTCCTCTCTATATCAATACACACACAGTCGAACACACATTCACACGCACATGCACATTCACACATAGATGAGCACAAATTCTTAAAGGCAATTAAGTTTAACGACCTGCCCTGGGCCTGGCTGGCTGAGGCAAGCAGCGTGCGCTGCTTTTGACCCCCGCAACAACACCTGCAGCTACTACTGCTGCGCCTCTTTTGGCCCCAACGCGCAACAAAAAGCTTACCAACATTCTTCAAGTCCCATATGTTTAAATTTCGATTCTCCTCGGGTACGCCGATCATTAGCAGCTTCTTTGTATCGCGAAATTGAAATGGAATTATAATTCCCGATCGCAGCACCATTTTCAATGCGCCACCACACAATTTTCACAGTTTTTCACAAATTTTCCACGTTTCTCTTTGGGGGCTATCTTCGTAATTGTTTTGGTCTCTGTCCCTTCCTTGCCATTTGCATGTTTTACTTGTTCGTAAACAGCGAATGTTATCGATATGCTTTTTAGGTATCGATGCTTGAGCATGTATTGCCTGCCAGTACTTATTTAATTAATATTATATATTTTGTAACAAACATTAACGGAATAAAATATTAATAACATAAACCATTAGTTAAGCGAAAAACAAGTGGCTTTTGATTTATTATTACGTGTTCACTTTTCACTTCAATAGTATCGAAGTACAAACGAAGAGCAGATGACTCATTTTGTGCATCCCTGCGAACATCAGCTGTGAAATCACAGACACAAAACACGACGACTACAATTTACGACTATTAGTTAACTTGCAAATTAAAAGTGATTGCACACAATGCTCGAGAACTGCCAGAGACATCACATGCTGCTGGGCCTGGGCGCCCTCACGCTAGTCACCATCGTAGTGCTCATCGTCGAATCCCGCTACGCAGCCGAGGGCAGCGTGGCGCGTCGTCGCAACCAACAGTTTGTGATTGAGAACAACTCGACATGCTGGAAACACGAGCCCTACACCGTTGTCCAGGAGTGTCATCCGTGCACCGACTTTGACATCGTCAGCCGCAGCCTGGGCGTATGCATACACACGCACTACAAGGAGCTGTTGCGCTGCCAGAGTGGCGAAATTGTGACCAAGAGCTGTGATCGCGTTGCGTTGATCGAACAGCGCAATTTCTTGAAGTTTGAGTTGTTCACCTTTGTGTTTGGCGTGCTCACCTATTTGGCGAGCTATGCACGTGATCGTGTGCTCTCCCGGCGTAACTATATGCGCATCGAACGCCAGTTGAATCGTGTGCAGTAGCCCCGTTTAGCAGCAGCAGCAAAAGCTGGATCAATAAGGATACTCAACTGAATTCACTGTGTACATACTTTGAACTTTTGTAAACGAATTGCATATAATTTATTTAGGCGTTAAGTTAAGTACAATTAAATTCATGACTAATACTAAATTGGAATGCGAAAATATTGCGATATTGTAGATTCGGAATGCAGGAAAACAGCTCCTGTAGCACACTACGCATTAAATACCATCGAATAACTTCAAATTCGTCAGTCTAATTGCGCCAATCGGGTATCAGATCGGGCTCTGGTCCCTTGGCCGCAATTGGTGCTGGCGGCGGTGCTGCTGTGGGCAACGCTGGCGGCGATTGTTGCAGCTGCAGCTGCTGCTGGGCAGTGTCCAAAGTTTCCTCGCTAGTGGTGCTGGCATTGCTGCACGCCTTCAGCGAGTTGTCCGTCATGGGCAGCGGCTTTGCCACGCCGATGCGCACCACACCCTTTGGCGCTCCTTTAAGCGCCTGCACCGCCTGATCGAGCGATGCGTTCTCCAGGTTGATGGAGTTGACAAAGAGCAGACGATCACCTGGTATCAATCTGCCATCCAGCTGGGCAACGCCACCGGGCACCAGCGAGCGTATAACAATCAATGTATCATTCGAATCCAGCGGATCTTGATAGTCCAAAATGGAGAAGCCCAAACCACGATCGCCCTTGAGCAGCTCAATGATTTGTGGCTGCGAGGACCACATGGCCAGACCCGTCAGTGGCTCTAGCGAACGTGATTTGAGCTTGTTAAACGATGCTGCCGCCACAGCCACATTATCGGCATCGGCAACCGATCCCGCTGTGGCCAGACTGCCGTCGGATTTCGCCTTGACGAGACGATCGCTGGCTGGCAGCAGGTTCTCAAAGTTATTGCTTAACTTCTTCAGGGTGTCGTCGGAAAAGGGGAGCAACGTGTTAAGTTTACTGCGTCCGCACACCATGCGCACATCCAACGGCAGCTCCTTCAATATGGCCACTACTTCCAAGTGATTCATGCCCAGCAAACGTTCGCCATTCACCTCCAACAGCTCGTCGCCCGAACGCAAGACACCATTGACGCCCACAGGGCCATCTGGCAATATGGAGCGTATATAGTGATGTGGACGCACCTCGCGGCCACCTTCGACGTCCACAGTGCCCTCCAAGGAGATGCCCAGGCCACCGACAGCGAACTTCTTAATCTGCGCTACAATCACCTCCATGTCGGCGCCCACAATCTTTTGCCACTTGCGCACAATGTCGGCCTCGAGCTCTTCAGTCAGCTCCGGGTCAGTGTAGTACTTGTGACGCGTGATCAAGCTAGCATTCTTAGCATGCACAGCGGTCTACAAATCAGTAAGATATTAGCAATTGGATAATGACTAAAAAATTGATTAAGACACTCACCTCTTGTTTATCCGCCAGCTGCACAACTTCAGTTGGCACAATCTTCGTCGTGCCCTCGAGTGAATCGCGCACAGCGACCAGCTGCTTGCCCGCGCCAAAGCTGCTCAACGTGGTTGTGGTGGCCAAAGAGCTGGACGGCGGCGTTGTCATCATAAACGCCTCTGGCGCCGGCAACGTTTCATCCTCTAATTCCAGCGCAGCTGAGCTGGAGCTGGCAGCTGCGGGTGTGGGCAAGGGAGCGCGGCAAGGTGTGCCAGGTGCACTGCTGTTGGTGGTGGGCAACTTCTCGTTGGCATTCGCTGCAATTGCCTGCTGCAGCTGCTCATATTTTGGACCGCGCAGATAGCGCTCGAGACGTAGATTTACCACTTGACCGGACTTCTTGAGCAGTTCAACCGCCTGATGATTGGAATAACCCTGCAGCGACTGACCATCCACCTCAATGATGCGATCGTTGACGCGTATGCGTCCGCTCAAATCAGCCGCTGATCCCGGAGAGACACTCTTTACAAAAATGCCCGATAGCTCCTCCTTTTCGCACACGTAGCCTGCAATGGTGATGCCTAGACCATTAGCGTCCTTCTTTAACTCCACCTGCAGCTTCTCCGTCTCGGGCAGCGCCAGAAGCTCCTCCAGATCGATGCTCGGATCAATGAGCATAGACGTCTCGCCACGATACACAAAGCGTTCGTCTTCCGTGGTTGTTTGTGGCGTCGATGCTGTGGAGCTCTCGCCAAAGATCTCGGGGTAGCCAGTGGAGATTAGATAACGCTCCAGTTCAGCGGGATCTACCAGAACACGCGTGGGCACCACAGCACTACCCGGCTCCAAGGCATATTGTGGCGTGGGCAGCGTCTGTTCAATGGGACGCACAACAACAAGGCGCACATGTGTGCCCGACTGTCGAAGTACAGCGGCCACCTGCTCCGATACCATCTCGTGCAGATTTACGTCGCCAATCTGCAGAATGTGGTCGCCAGACCTGAGGCGACCATCACGATCAGCTACGCCGCCCGGCAAAATGGTCTTGACAATCACACCGGAGTTTCGTGCACCGATTATGCCAAAACCGAGTCCAGTGCCATCGTTGACCAGTTCAATAGCTTGGATCTGCGCGTAATCCGTGGCATATAAATCCGCATTGGCCGCTGACTTGGAGTTTTGGCTCTGGGGACGTGGTTCCAGCTCGCCAGCCGTCGAGGTCGATTTATCTGGACTGGCGGGCGCCGAGGAGTCGTACATAACATCGCCACCATTGAGACTGAGCACCAAATTGCCCGAGACATCGATGTCAAAGTCGTTGGGCAACATGGACGGATGTTGACCCAGTTGAATGCCTAGCTCAAAGAGCGACTCCTGCACATGGGCAATGGTGCGAAACACGGGATCTGTTAGGATGCCCAGTATGGTGTTGAGGCTCTCCGTTGTCTGCATTTGCAGCTTGGCGTCGTCAGAGTCATCGATGCCCTTTTTGACAGCTTCGATTTGCTGCAAAGCACTCGAAATATCGGCGCTCAAATGCATTTTACTGTTATTGTTGTTGTGTGCTGAGTGTTGTGGGTGCGGTCAACTGGCCACAGCTACTGCTTCTTCTTCCACTGCTTCCACTTTGCAGTCGAGCGTAACGCTGGAATTTCGTTATTTCCGTTGTGGGCGACAGGGGGCGTGTCGTGTTGTCAGGTGTTCGTAATTAAATTATGCAGCCTCAATTTGTTTGCAGCCCCAATTTGCACTTTTAACCCAGTATTTGATGGCGCACGATCTAAAACAGCATTCGAGACTTTATTGTTTAATCAGTTGCGTGGTTTTCGTTTTATTTGTTAGTTTTCTTTGTCTGCTGTTTCGTTGTTTCTTTTTCTTTTAGCAATTATGCTTTGTTAATTTTTGCTGCCCATTAGAGGTGGCCAAACATCGATGAATCTATCACTGCAACGAAGTCATCGATTTATGCATACCTAATTTGCTTATTGGGCAGATATATCGATTTATGTTACCAATGGCAGAATATCGTTGACTCTATCGATGCAACCATATCATTGTTTTTATATGGCTTCCCATATAAATTCAACACGGTGTGAACTCAAGTTAAAATGTACTAAAAAATGCCCCACGACAGGGAATTCATAAATACGCGCCACAGTCCGGAATTTGGTTAGTTGGTTTGGTGGGTTTAGTTGGTTTAGACACTGCTAATTTTTGTTTATTTATGGTTAAAATTAAGAATAACGCAAACAAATTACGACATATGCTCCTTTTCCTGGGCTTCCAACGCCTGTTCCAGCTTCCGGAACTCGGCAAAGAAATTTCGCGTCATAGTCTTCATTTCAGACGTCAGGTATTTTGGAAATATATCTGTGAAATAAATCTTATTGTGTGAATAAACCTGGTTTTTATTGAACACTTACAGTTAAACTCAATGATGAGATCGCCAAAGTCATCAAATCGCTTGTTAGCATGTTTAATAGCCGAGACGGCATCCAAATTTCGGCACTTTGGCAATCCCTCGAGTGGCACAATCTTCTGGTATCCCGGAGTCACCACGTCCGTGACGACAATCTTCAGCTGCCGCTTATCCAGCGTGTTAACGAAGAACACAAAACCGGTGAACGCTTGGCAGAGCGTTATACTATAGCGATAGACCAGATCATGCATATTGCGGCGTTCGAACTCAGGATGCGCCTTATCAGCCACAATGAATATGATGTCACCTGGAATTGTGGTGGGATAACGATCGCCTTCCTCCTTAAAGCAGTAGCGTGTGCCTGCCGTGGTGCCGGGCTGAATGTTGAGCCGCAGCGTATGCTTGCGTTTCTCCAGGCGCGATTCCTTGATGTCGACGATCTCCTGACGCCACACATGCATCAGCTTGACGCAACCTGTGCGCACCTCCTCCAGTGACAAGTGTATAATGCGCTCTGTGTTCGTATCCTTGTGCCGCACACCAATGCCATGCTCTCGAGTCGCATAGAGACTCGGCGGATTGGTGGCCGCATCAATGAGATTGGCATAGGGCGAGTAGCTGGCAAAGACCGACTCGTAGACCTTCATGTGCTCGCCATGGTATTGATAAGGTGGAAAGTAGCCATTGGGCAGCATGATGCCCTCAAAGAGACCAGCCTCGCCAAACCGATCGTAGATCGCACGGTACAGATCATGGCCTAGTACATCGAATGCCATATTGATATAGGACCATTGCTTGGACTCGGTCATGGGGGACAGATGTGTCAGTTTACCCTCCTGCGCCAGTGGTACAAAGTCCTGCTCGTATTTTTTGTCGCGATGCGGACAGAGCCGCACAGCCAGCCGACGATAGGCCAATGTGAGTTGCTCCTTGGTGGCGGTTCGCGGCATGTCCAGCACCGCATAGTAATCCAGCTCGGGACGATTCATTTTTAATGCATATAATATAATAATAAAAGAATTTGTATTTACGTTGATTTCTTTTGTTTATTGAAGTCTCAGTCTACTGAGTGCTGAGAATTTGTTGCAGTTTACGGATCAAATTATATACAAACTGAACTCGGAATCAGAATCAGAAATGCGTGATACAATTGTCAACGAATGAGTAGTTTATGTGTTTAATATATAGTACGACTTATAATTTAAGCAAAATCCACGAATCTGCATCAGTTTAAAGGGACGACAATCAATCAATCAATCGACATCCTCAGTGCTAACTCCTGTATATATCGGCTCCTCCTTCTCCTTGGCGTTCTGCGAGGTAGTTTCAACGGACTTCGGCTCCTTCTCGTTCTTCTCGTCAGTTCTACTGCCGGAAGCTTCATCACCCTTGGCTGCTGCATTGTCATCTCTGGTGAACGTGACGTCCGCATCATTGGGCACCCAAAGACCAGAGTCAACGCAGCGCTTCATATGGTACTTGGCCTCATCCACCGGCATTGTGGCAATTGTCTTCTGCAGCAGCTCAATGTCACGCGACTCAAAGCATGCCTTCAGCTCCTGTAAACGGAGACAGAAAATGTCTCAAATGTTGACTTGCAGTTCAGTCAGTGTAACTTACATCAGGCAGCGTTTCAAACACATCAGCTGGATGCAGTCCACCGGGTCCCATATTCTCCTGACGTTCCTCCTCCTCCATCTGTGCCATGGCCTCTTGTATCTTCTCCTGGGCGCGTTTCTGAATGCGTCCTTTGAAGCCTTCGATTTCGTTCTCGAACTGCTGGCGGTACTCAACGCCGCAGTGTTCAATCTTCTGGAAGAACGAACTGACGCAGTCGCGTGGATCGACGTCCAGTTGCTTGGCTAGCTCTAGTATATACTGCATGCAGATACACTGATGTGCCACGTGAGCCATCAGCTCATGTTTCTCTTCCATTTCCAAGTTGATGGACCAAATCACCAAATAATTAGCGGTCTCTTCACACACCAAATGCAAGTTGGCCTGCAGAAAACGCTTGGAGGCGTCGTATTTGCGCAGCATGCCGTACTCTTTGCACAGTTTCTCATTGGCCTTAACAAACTGTTTTAGGCGCTGTTCGCGCTCCTCTTCTGTTAGATTTTCGTCAGGCTTGCGACCAGCCTTCTTGTTGATTACGGTCTTCTCGAAACCGGGTTTGCTGATTGTGTCCACATTCCAGGGTGTTTTCTTGTCTTTTTTGAGCATTTCACTCTCAAGGCGGTCGAGGTCTTTGCCTTCATTTTCTATCTTATCCAATTCTTTCTGCGATAAGGATTCGACATATGAGTAATCAATTCAATTTCAAAAATTTATTGCACCACGACAGCTTATTCACATTATGTATTACCTTTAATGCGGCCTCATCGCCATCTTTCTTGCTAATACGCTCCTTGACGTCTATCAAACGTGCCTGATAGCTTTGGCGCTTCGCCTTCATGTCCTCCTTTTCCTTTTCTGATTCGGCCATGCGTTCAACTCGCGCCTGATGTCGCCAGCGGAACAATGAAGGCGTATCAATATTCGGGTGTGTTTCATCCTCATCATCCGAAATCTGCACGTTTACTGTTATTGAATAATCCCTATTTGCTTGCATTCAGAATACTCACTTCTATATTTTTCCATTTGCTGTAATCGACCATTTTGGTTGTTCTGTGGTTCTGATTCAGAAAACAATATCAATTCGGCTTAACTTGCAAAAAATTCTAGAAATATGTGACAAATCAGAGTGACTGCAAGCTTTTTTTTAAAATACACAGTTTTACGTCACAAAATACTGTAATATACCACCACCATATTTGGTTACACATGGAAACACATATTTTATTAAAAATAAAATATAAATAAAAATATTAAAAACACAAGTTTTGATTATCAACTTTAACAGATGTTGAAAGCATATATTGTTTAGCAATTCAATGTTCTCTTCAATTACAGCATGTATGCAAATATGCATATAAAAAGACTATTATGTTGTTATGAGCTTTTCTGTATTTTGATTTGCCATTAAGCGAGTTTCTTTATTAGTTAATATAATAGGAAAGCAATTTAGATTCCCCTGTGTTATTGAATTAATAAATTTTCGTAAAATTACAGTCAACAACGATGTTCCAAATGACGGATGGTGTACAAAGCTAATTTGGCAATTGCATTGCCAGTGTTGTGAAACGGCGTTGTTGGCGAGGTTCGGGCGAATGCGCGCCATTGACATTAATTTGAAATTGGGACACACGGTTAAGGTTAATGCATGCAGAAGACAAACAAACGAAATCAACAGGAAACTCAAGTTGTTCTTGCAATGTCAATAATGAGAAACAAATAGAGGGCGAGGTTAAATGCATTTTTAATGGCAATGTCTGGCTCTAAAGGCGTCAGGGCATGCATGGTGTCGAACAGACTCACAGTTCGTTAACAATGGCCAGCTACTATAGACGCAAAAAACCGGACACGGTATTCCTGAATGCCAAGCCCATAAACAGCGGTAATGCGCAGGCCTATCTACACGGCGTTAGAAAGTACTCCATTGGGCTGGCAGAACGTTTGGACAGCGGTTACCAGGCGCCTGGAAATGGCAAACGAAGTTCAGTGAGTACCGTGGGCTCTATTAGCAATGATTTTATACCGGTGAGTCTAAATTAGTAAATAGCTATGACAATGATTAACAGATTTTGTTTGCTAGAATGTTTTTTATCGCAACATTGCGCCGGTTAATTGGTTTCTACGGATCATCGGTGTCCTACCCATTGTGCGCCGTGGTCCCGCTCGTGCCAAGTTTGCTCTTAACTCGGGAGCCTTTCTCTATTCTGTAGTTTTCTTCGTTCTGTTGTCGGTAAGTTACTCCCAAGATACATTGTCGCAAGGGGTTTCCCCATTAATCATTTCATTGCAACCTATGTCGACAGTGCTATGTCGGCTATGTGGCCAACAATCGCATTCACATCGTTCGTTCCCTGAGCGGTCCCTTCGAGGAGGCAGTCATCGCTTACCTATTTCTGGTCAACATTCTGCCCATTATCATAATACCGATATTGTGGTGGGAGGCCAAGAAGATAGCGCGCTTGTTCAACGACTGGGATGACTTTGAGGTGCTTTACTATCAGATCTCGGGACACAGTTTGCCGTTGAATCTTCGCCAGAAGGGCGTCTACATAGCTATAGTCTTGCCCATACTGTCAGTGCTGTCGGTGGTTATCATACACATCACGATGTCGGATTTGAATCTCAATCAAGTGGTGCCCTACTGCATACTGGACAACTTAACGGCCATGCTGGGCGCCTGGTGGTTCCTCATTTGCGAGGGTATTAGCACAACGGCTTATCTGCTGGCCGAGCGTTTTCAGAAGGCCCTGAAGCACATCGGGCCTGCTGCCATGGTCGCCGACTATCGCGTCTTGTGGCTACGGCTGAGCAAGCTGACCCGGGACACAGGCAATGCCCTCTGTTATACTTTTGTGTTCATGAGTCTCTATTTGTTCTTCATCATAACGCTGTCAATTTATGGGCTATTGTCACAGCTGTCGGAGGGATTTGGCATCAAGGATATTGGTCTGACCATCACAGCGCTGTGGAACATTGGGCTGCTCTTTTACATCTGCGACGAGGCTCACTATGCATCCGTCAATGTGCGCACGAATTTCCAAAAGAAACTGCTAATGGTCGAGCTGAACTGGATGAACTCGGATGCCCAGACAGAGATTAATATGTTTTTGCGTGCCACCGAAATGAATCCATCGAACATCAATTGTGGCGGATTCTTTGATGTGAATCGCACGCTCTTCAAGGGTCTGCTCACCACAATGGTCACCTATTTGGTTGTGTTGCTGCAGTTCCAGATCAGCATTCCAACGGACAAGGGCGATGGCGATGCCAATTCGAATGTTACCGTTGTCGACATGCTGATGGATAGTTTGTCGAATGACATGACCTTGCTGGGTGCCACAAGCACCACTAGCAGTACCTCTGTGGCACCACCGACCACAACAACAGTGGCGGCGGTTGCCCGATCTGGGCGTGGTCGAAAGGGCTAATCTGGGTCAAGGTAACACGATTTGTGATGCGGCTAGAAATAGGCAAACAAACCAAATATTGAGTGCACATCGAATTAGGCAGCAATTGAATATTATACTTAGAATAAATTTTACAATAAAGGAAAACCACAAAACCAAGTGTTTTACGATTATTGCTCAATTTAATTGATTTTTTATGTTTATTTATTTCAGAAAATCAATAGGTAAAATTAATTACCAATGAAGCAATAAGATGTATGAACATTAATAATTCTCAATTGACCTTCAGTAAGAGCAAAAGAGATGCCTATACAAACAGTATTGTATTTAGTTTCATCGATAGACACTCACTTATTTGCACATTGCACTCAGCGAAATTTCCATTGCTGTAGCGCAGTGCAAAACGCGTCAAACTCCGGATCAATAAAGTTTTGGGGTTCGAATCCAGCATGAGTCAAGTAAACACGATTATTTTAACATTCGTGTCATTTTCAATTTATTTAAATTAAAATTAAGATCCAAATATAACAGCTACTACGTGATTAGATTAAATAGATATATTTATATATGGGGGAGGTTTTAAGCACTATATCGAAAATAGTTAATGCATATTTAGCATTTATTGCGTATTTGCTAATTATCGTTCGTATTGCCGAAAGAATATATATCATATGTATGTATGTATATATTTGTCTCTGCCTCTCGATCCGTTCTCTATATAAAATAGTTATCTGTGGTTATTCCATATTCCATATCACACGCGTTCCATAAAACTTATCTTTTAAATGAAAAACCAAACGGAATTTAAGACACTTGATGCTGGAAGTTCGAGGGCGTTGGGGTTGCGGGTCTGATGATGATTTGTTAATATGTTAAAGCTGGTATCTGTCATTGCTTGGACTTAACACTGTCCATCCGGGGACTCGGTTAGAATGTGCTTGTATCCATTACTGCCCAAGTACATGTGCTCGCGACGGAACTGATAGGGAATCTGCTAAAGAAGAAATTTTTCATATACTATTTATATATTGCATTAAATTTTTATTCTTGTGACTTACAGTGCCTGGAGCAGGGCAAGGAATAGCCACCGTAGCGATCTCTCGCAGTTTGTTCATTGTACGCAGACTCTGGTAGAAGCTGTGCATCACATACCACTTCACTCCATCCATGCAGAGCAGTGAATAACAGATGATGACTGAAAAATTAACCAGTTGATCTTAAGACTGAACATAACCTACAAATCGAATAATAATTACTTACAGTAAGGAACTTGTCCACCGAATATCATGGGTAACTTCGTATCTTTTAGCATAAATATAAAAACTCCAACCGCAATTACACCCAGAAACTCCAACACCAGCCATGGGATAATCAAGCTCGGCCTATTCTTGTAGACCCCAAAGAAGAGAGAAATCGTACTCAAGCCGTACATGGCCGTAATGCTGGCCAGCACATAGAGCGCGTTCTCGGTTGCGTCGGCCAGTTGAGAGGCCGTCTTAAGGCGCATATCGTTGTGGAACGGCGACATGTTGTAGAATCCACTATCCTTCTGGTCCACGATGTCCAGATCGAGCAGATGACGCATTTGCTCCGCATGCGCCAAACACAACAGCACCACAAACAGTATGGAGTGCGCAATGAGCTGCAAAGGGATGCAAGAGAATTTCGGGTTTAGAGAAAGGTTTTTGGTAGCTGCCAGTGTTGCACAACATTTTGCAACGAGTGCGCTAACAATTCACAAGTGGTTCACGCCAATCGGAGACCAATATCGGCTCAGTTTGTTAATCGCGCTTCAAAAAGGGCGCTCGTCTTTGGCATGTTCCTATGTCGGGAACGAAAGTGCAGACGCATTGCGCCGTTGGCTCATTTATACGCCCCTCGTTGGGCGGGGGCGTGCGCTAAATTGCCGCCTTCGATGGGTTTCTAATGCGCCCAGTGGGGTATGGCTTTGCATATCCAGTGCATAATTTTTATGTGTTTGGGGCTTGCGGCTGCACAATCTACGGCATTTTTTGCCCGTGCGCTGTGCCCCACCTGATTGATCCATTACATAAGTGCGTGGGAGAAAGTTACAGGCAAGGGGAGGAGAGTGTGCATCGTCATAACAAAACACCACTTACCATCTGGTAGATGCTCGTCAGCAGTGCGGTGGTGCGCAGATTGCGCGGCGATATGGGCGACATCATCATCTCCCAGATGCGGCGACAACTCCACCACTTGCCACCAGTGCTGATCGTGGGCAGCAGCATTTTTCCTTTTTGTGTGCGGTGTTGTTTACTTTTTTTACAATCAATTTATGGATTTTTCTATGCGTTTCGTTTTGGTTCTGTTGCTCAACTAAATTACACTTTGCCACTTGCTGCGACTCGTCGCAATCGTTTCGTCATCCAATTGCCAATGACAACTTAAGGGTTGGCGCTTCATTTGTGGCTCCCACGTACTCACATATACATACATATTAAAAAAGAAACTTGCGAGAGCTTTGCACGGCCGCGCGCTGCAGAGGCGCGAATCTTACATACCCAAGGTCTGTTGTTGTTCGTTATTCGCTTAGCTTTCGATTGTTTGTTTAGCATGTGCATCAACTCTTTCACTCTCTCTCGGGTATACTAACTACACAATCTGATTTGTTGCATATGAACGTTATAAAATGACACTTTAAACAATATAAAAACCAAATTTCCCACGTGAAAAATGTACAAATAAAAATGACTACATAGAATATGAAAAATATCTGTACGATTTTACACTCACATAAATAGTAAATTTAGAAAGTTACGTAGGATACAAAAAGTCGTTCGGAGAAATAATATATTTTAAAATATGCCATCATACGATTGAAAAAGATTCATAAGATTTTGTTAAAACTAGACAATCGACTACGTGGACATTTGAAAATCAAATTAAACCGTATATCTGATTTAAATGAGAATATATAATAATAGCAGACAAGTCGTGTCATTTTTGTGTATATTAATTATATAGCGTATTTCAATTTCGTGTACCATTAAGCGTGAGAATTCTTTAAGCTTTTAGGGGGTTGTTTTTTGAGCTTTGTAACGCGCATATGTTTTTCGCAATGAGATGCGTTGTAAGCTTTTAACGCAAAGCTTTTTGTGGCCAGTGTTGCCAGATGTTGGCGGCACATCCGAAATAAAGCAATTAAAATGTGGTTCCACCGCTGCGGGCCGTTTGCTATGATAAATTTTACATTTTAAAAGTCAATTTACACTGAACTATAAAAATGTAACATAAATTTTGCCAAAGCAGGCCATAAAATGCCCAGGCCCGCTGCCTGTTGCCAGTTGCCAGAGCTGCTGGATGAGTGAGGTGCTCTGTGGCCAGGAATCAGAGTTTCGTAGTTGGAGTCTCGAGTCGTGCCACTGACTGTTGCCAATGGCAACTGGCGCTCCTCCTGTGTCAGCTACTTGCGCGCTTAATTGATTGTTTTTCTACGAGCTGGCGAGGATGATGCGATGGAGCACTCACAATGTTTCAACCACCGGCCACAGCAAAAGCAACAGCGCCATCACCATCACCAGCACCATCATCATGATGAAGATGATGAAGACCTCAGGGGCAAAATATGCATTGCTGTTTTGTTGTTCCCGTTGTTGTTTGCGGCTTGTTATCATTGGGCGTGTTTTATTAACTTTTAAGCTGCATGCACGCGAGGGGCCATAAAAAGTGCAACTGGCGGTGGCGCAAATCCAAAAGTCAATTAAAAATTTTTTACATTTGTTTGCACACAACGAACGCGAATGCGAATGCGAACGCTGTTCTGAATGCGTTAAGCTCAACTTGACTCGCAGCCCGAACTTGGCTTAAACCAAGGCACACGGCCCGGTCTGTGGCTGCGACTGCGACTGCGACTGCAACAACTTGGAAGTTGTTGGCGCGATAATCATAACTGCAAAAAAGTAAGCAACTACGCGCAGGCGTCGCCCGCTTCATAATTTATGGCCTCGACAGAGGCCGGGCTCTTCAAGTATTGAAATATCATCTTCCAGCCATTTGCCGTTCAATTTGCGTTCGCAACGCTCTTTTGATTGGTTTTTCACCCTCCCCAGCCCACACCTGCAGTAAGAGTAAGAGCATCAGCCGTGGCAGAAGCAACAACTTGGCTACAAATTGATTGCCTTAAAGTAACTTGTAAAATGCTTCTAAGCGCGATGCATGCCAACTCAACAACCGCAACAGCAACAAGCGATCCGGCCACTTTAAACGGCTGAAACAGAAGCAACATTACAAATGTGTGGCGTTATTGCCACGGGGGAGGAGCTGCAACAGTTGCAGTCGCAACACACAACAGCCACAGCTGCCTGCAAGAGGAAGCTTTGATTAAAAAAAAAAAGAGAATACAAAAACACAAAACGAGGAAAAAGAAAAGGAAAACTTGACCATTCGAGTGGGAGCCGATTCGAAAAGCAATCGCTGTTGTTAACAAGCATTTCAGCGCATGACAATTGGCATGCACACCTTCGGGGCATTAATATGCACCACATTGCAACAACAGCAGCAGCAGCATTGACTGTTGCAACTTGGCAAGTTGGCAACTGAATCTGAATCTCCTGCACTTTCATGTCATTTAACTATTTTTAATTCGATCTCTAGGGGTTTCATTTTGCTTAGTTATTTAATCACTGCAATCGCTCGAGTATAAATAACATTTACTCGACTTATTTGCACAATTTGTTTGCCTGTTTTGACAGTCTGTTGCTCAGAGGCTGCAATTGCAATTGAAATGAATCTAGTAGCCGACTCAACGAAATTCTAAAAATAAAACAAATTCTGTTTTTGTGCAATTTCATCTGCTGTCTCTCAACTAAGTCAATCAAAGCGGAAATGAAAGTCAGTATTTTAAATTAAATTAAATTAAAAATGAAAACGAGAACCAAATCATAATTTTTAATTAAATATAATCGTAAAAAATGTAGTTAGAAAATCGTTTCTTGAATATGCCTCTTTTGTGTTATTTTCCAAATTAACTCAAACATCACAGTCAAATTACTTTATAGCCTTTTAATTTACTACAAGAGGTTTATATTTTCCACATAGTTTTGAGTAGTCTTAAAATTTTTGAAGCATGAAATTAAAATGCAGTTAACTTAGTTGACTAATTTAAATTTAAAAAAAAAAATACAAAGAAATTTACAAATAGATATTGGTTTTTATATTAAATAAAATAACTCAACTATATTTTTTGTTTTAATATTAAATAAAATAAGGCAACTATATTGTATTCAATATTAAAACCAAAATCTATTACTAAATCTATTTTCTTTTTTGCTTAGAATATTATATTAGCAAAACCGCCTTCAGCTTAATCTACTCCTTGAATTTACTTAGTATCAACATTACTAAGTGCTTCTTTATGGATACATTTTGCCCCCCTGGCAACTGGCAGCCTCCCAATTAAGGATTATGCCTGGTGTTTAGCCAACTGTGCGCATATGTGTCGTCGCCTGGAGCTATGCATCATGTTAGTCACGTTTTGGAGTCGGCCTGAAATATCAATTGTTACACATATTTGCATGGATCAAACAACGGTGCGTGTTGATAACAAAGCGTAACCAGAAGTTTGGATCGAATATGGAAAATTGGGAATTGAGATGAGGACGCGATTTTGGCGCTTGTCGCTTGTCTATTGTCAGTTTTTCAACGTGAGCTCCATTATGTGCAATGATGATGAAGATGTTAGCATTTCCGATTAAACGCACTCGCTCCCTCTTGAGGCAACAGCAACAGCAACACAAACAACAGCAACAACAACAACAACAACAAGCAAACAAACAAAGGGGGCGAGTTTGCAGCCCTCGAATCTCAAGGGTGTGTTCAATTGTGTCAATTTAACGCCTTTTACAGCACCCCGCCAACCCAACACATTGTCGATAGAGTCGAGTCGATTGCTAGCCACCCACTTCAGAGCACGGTGGCAATGACGAGCGACAGGAGTGCAGGACAACGGGACAGCAGGACAGCAGTGGCACAACACACTCCTGTGCTGCACGTTGGGCATTTTAATTATTGCACATTCGATGATGGCCAGAGTCAGCAGCAGAGCAGCATTTGTATTTGTGCAGCTTAACCCGCTCGATTTGCTCGATGGCACAAAGTGTTAATTACACCCACGCGACTCATCGCCCCTCCTCCACGTCTCTTGCCCCTTGCCACTTGTCGGCTCCCCAATATGCCAGGATGTATTTACAAAATGTATGCTCGCTTTACGCTCAACAAACGTGATTATTAGTAGTCGTAGTAGTTGTCTGTCTAAATATTGAAAATTGATAATACAAGTGTGCATGCCATTTATCTATTCTATGCACTCGGATCGGTGTCCTGGACTCCAGCAAACTGCCAACTGCCAGCAGTCGGCAGGATAATGCTCAGGCGCTCCTAGTTTGTCACAGCTGCGATGTGTGATGCGGCTGAATAAGCAACAAATTGCAATTTAATTGTACACTATCAATGTGGGCGTTGCACAGAGTTCGAGTATTCATAAGTGTACATGAGTGTACTCATATTCAAATTTACCAAGATGCTACAGCTCAAGTGCGAGTATCAATATCAATTAGCAAAGACTAATTGCAAACTAAACTTATTTGGTAGAAATCATAAATTAGTATTTCAGAATATAAGTATATGTACATTGGATTTCTTTGATGATTCCCTTCATTTGAAAAACTTTGAAGTGTTTGAATATGATTTCATGTTGTTTTGTGAATTTCTAAATTCCATTTTTTTATTTATTTCTTTTTTTATTTTACACGATATTTTGAATATCTTAATTGCTCACTATTGCTAAATTAAGTAAGCTCGGGGAAACTTCAATTTTATTTCGTATTTTTTTGTTTTAATAAAAATCTTCTATTCAATTTAAAATGTTGCAAAAACTTTCGTATTTTCTATTTTATTTAGAATCTTTAAAATAAATGGCATTGTTGTTAGTTTAAATAAAAATTTAAGATAAAAATAAATAACTTTTTTTTCTAAATATATTTTATAATAAATACTATAAATAATGACTACATATATTTACGTTGCTTATCAATTTAAATTAAATAAATCTGTAAGTAAGAGTTATCTAATATTTAGTTAAGTTTCAACTCAGTTTTGTACTGGATGGACACTTTAAAGGTATTGTGAGGATTGCTTCCAATGCGGCTCAGGAGCTGGCGCCGGGGCTCTAGCATGGGCAAATATCCTTGATATCATTTAGTCAACTGGAAAAAATTCAATCAGCATACTTGGCAAATATTCAACAGAGCTGACAGCAGAGGCAGCCAAAGGCAGCGATTGTTTGAGCGCACAGTGGTGGAAGGAGGTTGGGGGAGGAAGAGGATAGAAGAGGAGCGGAAAGGATAAAGCGGGTGGAACGTTGCATAAATCAACAGCAAATAAAATGCTGATACGCTGAAAGTTCGCCGAGTCTTCGATGCTGAAACAAAACATGCGAAGCGGAATCGGAATCGGGCAAAAATTCGCATTCACGATAATTGAATTTCTGTGCAGGAGCACAGAAAGGAATAGAAATAGGAACAGGGCATGAAAAAAAAGACTCGCGAGAGGAGAGTGGAGAGCAAAGCGACTCAGTGGAGCCATCAGCAGCAGCAGCAGCGTGTCCAGCGATGCATGCGTCGCACGTAGCCGGAGGAGCAAGTGGAGAAGCGAGGATGACAGAGATAGATAGAGAGGACAGGAGCACTGTGCGCCCATATTATGTGCACAATAAATAGACGTGATCAGCATGCCCAAGGAGCAAGCAGCAGTTGGGTTTGCTTGCCAGCAGCTACAGCTACAGCTACAGCTAAGTCGTTCTCGTTCCCGTGCTCTTGCTCAGCCTTGCGTCCTTGCGCTTGACTGCGTGGCTACATCGCTGGCTGCATGCTGAGCGAAGGAGCAGCCCATGAGCCGCAGCACGACTGAGGAAGCACTTGAGAGGATGTTGCCAGCGCTGTCGCTGTAGCTGCCGCTGCTGCTGCGTCTTCTTTCCGTGCTGTTTCCGGCTTTTGTTGCCCAAAAGTGCTCGACAAAATCTTTTGTGTGTGAATGCCCCCCGCCCGTTCCGTTCCGTCCATTGTGTCGTTGTCGGTGTCGGTGTTAGTGTGCGTCCTTTTGGGTGTAGCTAAGTATACCACATCCCCAAACTCCTAGCAACGGGGCAAACTTCAGAAAAACAAGGCAGAAACAAGGCGAAGGCGAAGGCGTCGAACTTTTTATGTTAACTTACTTTGTAGTTTCTTCTTATTTGCAACTTTGATTTTTGTTTATTTTTGCTTGAGGCAACATCCCTCCTCTTGCCCCCCGACCCTCACACACGCATACACACCCCCAAAAACGCATGACACGCAAGGGGAGACCAGGAAGAAGCAGCACGCACACAACCTCCAACGGGAGCGACAGAGAGCACCAGAGAGAGAGAGAGAAAGAACGAGACAGCGCCATGAAAAACAACACCAGAAAAAGTAAAATAAAAATGGCGACGGGGCGCCAAGTTTGCACAAAGTAAAAGGAAAAATTTCTGAGCTGTTTAGCATGAGAAATTTTCACGCTCAGAGCTCGAGCTTTTCCTTGGGGTTCTGCGCTTTAAAATGCGCCATTTTGTTGTTTACCGATTTCCAGCCCAACCCCTCCCCCCATACCGCCTCCTTGTGCAAACTGACCCAGCAGCAGCTGGAGCGTCAGCTCTGCAGCCACGCCCACGTGCGCCCCCAATCTGACCAAGCGGAAGTTTTATGAATTTTCTACAAAGCAGCAAAGTTTTTGCTGTGTCCTTTGGGTTTTATGCTGTCGCTCGTCCTTTTTCCATCCGCCTCTTTTTATTATTTTGTTTTTTGTGTTGTTTTGCGGTTTTTTTTACACATTTTTCAGTGGCTCTTTGAATGTAGCTTGTATCTTTTGTGAAATCACTGCAGTGTGAATAATGTCGAAAAAAGACAGCAAATTGAGAATAGGAAATTCATAAAAAATCAGCAACAAAGTTCTGCACAAGTGTCGAGCGATGCTTTCCATAGATTGCCCCGGTCAGGAGCATCAAACTTAATTTCAAAACAGAATTTTAAACAGAAACATGGGGTTTGATAATTCCCATGCGGGTTATTATACATACAATACACAGACACATACTTATCAAATGGTCTCCTTCGACTTTCGACTTTCTGGGAAAATGTGTCAACCCTTTAACAAATTTACAAACACCTAATGAAGTTATTACAGCTGTCAATGAACAAATTGACATTTAATGAAGTGCACGACCCGCACAATGATCTTTTAATTGCCACAGCGACAACGACGACCAAAAAAACAAAAAAAAAAAAAAAAAAACCTAAAAAATTAACTTTAATCACTTTCTGGCTGATTGTCGAGCAACAGCAGCACAACGTTGACATACGTTTGCATATGGTTGTATATAACATAATATAGTAATAATTATGATGTTGCTGCCAATTGACGACAGCCGAACACACAGACCGTGAAGCGTTCGTTGTGCAACGTTAGGTTTTTCAACCCTTCGAACAGCTCATCAACTCTGCGTGTCGCAACTTTTTCTTTTTTTCATTTTTCAATTAATATATGTACCTTTAAATATTGTACTGTGAAATTATAGTACTTATTATCATTGCCGCTATTTCATGTGCAAAGTCTTTCAGATTTCGATTTGAGAGATCTTGACGAAAGCATTTCTTTATTATTTATAATTTTGTTTTATATTTCCGTGTTCAAAGTTTATCTAATGTCCTCTCCTTTTAAAGGCTCAATTTTCATTACTGAAAAATGCTTTCTCTTATATGTATTTTACTTAAAAAGTCTACAACTTAATTTCCTAGTCTGCAATCTATAAAGAATTGTTTTCACTTAATTGAATTTCGAATTAATGAATTTATTTTTATTTTTATTATATTTGAATCTATCCATGTTCCACATGTTGTTTTCTATTAGAATATATGCAGAAATGTTGATTGAGAGAAAAATGTGAAACCATTTTCTAACAATTTTATAATTAGTTTTTTTTTTGTTAAATGTTCTTGAATTTTTGCTGTGAATAAGATATAATTCTGTAGTTTATTGTGGATATACCTGAGACATTTTAAGCTCAAAAGTTGCTTGTAGGAAATCATAAAAAATAGACATGTTTATTACGTATCGGTGGTTAGATTTGCATCTCATATTTATTCTCATTAGCTGGTTGACTTGGCGGCAAGTCTACAGACACACAGAGACACATATATGCATGTGTTGCGTGCTGCATTTGTAGTTGTTGCAGTAAAAGTTGTGTAGCTGCCACCGACTGAATTGAGTTGGCTTTCTCAGGCGAATTAACATAAATTATGCACGCCCACTTTGCAAATGCAGCTCGTGCGTGGCAAGGCCTGGCGTGGCGTCTCGCTGTTGCTTTAGTTGTTGCACGTGCTGCTGCTGTTGCTGCTGCTGCCACCCCAACAGGTGCGTGGACGCACAATTAAGCGGCAACTAAAGTAGCAACTCCCTGGCGGCATTATTGAGTTTTCATATTCTATGTGTGCGAGGACTCTTCAACTATGCAAAGCGTGCAAAAATATGCAGCGAACTTAATAAACGAATTAGAATTAGCCAGCTTGAAGTGGGCGCAAAAGAAGGTGGCACAACGGCGCCACCCTGTGGTGGCAACAACGCCCACATGCCACCCGGAGTGAAGAAAGGTTTGCTGCCGACTGGTGACTGCTCTCATAATCGAATTTATTTGTCTCGGCTCTGGTTTGGCTTTTTGTCAAAGTTTTCCAGAGTTTCAGCACTGGCTTCCTTCCACTTCCAGTTCGTCCAGTTTCAAGTGCTTCGACCCTCGACTCCAGGCCCTGTGCTAACCACATTGCCACATACGATATTTGATTTTATTTTGTTCGCGCGCTTTTCGGGTTTCTCTCTCCCCATCAAACTTGCCAACCGATGGCTCTGTAAAATTAGCAGCATAAGATTGGATTATCTTTATGTGACTGCCACTCCAGAGCGACCCTTTGCGGCACTCTTTTATTTATATTTTTTTGTGTTGTCAGCCCTATATTATTATGTATGTGGAAGCACGTGCCACGATTAGGCGAACAGCGCTGCGTTCAAGCGTGAGAGGAGTCGGTGACACACAAAAGTCCAACTCGCCTTGCGGATCGAAGCACATTTTGTGATATTGTTGCTAATTTACTTAAAGCCAGTCGCAGTCGAGTGTTGACTCGATGAGGGATGATGGAATGGGTTGAGCAAAGGGTGAGTTTATTTCGCTTCTTGAGATTGAACTGTTTCCGATGTATATATACAAAATATTTTCTACGATATTTCAGCTGTTGGTTCAATGCGTACTGCAGACACTTGCAGCAGCTGCAGCAGCATCGGCAGCGTCTAATTGGAACCCCATTGCTCGGCCTAAGTACCTGCGATGTCCGCCGTTCCGTCTGCAACTCAATTAATCGGTCAAAGTGCGTGGCAATAACTCAGGGCCAAGAAACCGCGACAACCGCCAAAAGGCGGCGTCAAAGTCAACGGGTAGTCCAGAGGCCATCAAGTGAGCTGAACGTGCAACAAAGCCAACAACAAGTAACCGACATTATCCAAACATCGAGACGTCTCAACTAGCCGCAATAAATTGCTGGAATGGTTACGGCTTATGGGCTGGGCTCAGACCTCCCCCGTTCCCCCTCTCTTGGTCCCTCTGGCTCCGTGGTCCGCGGCCAAAACTCTGTTCCAACCGCACTGCGTCCTCATCTCTGTCTTCATCTTCTCTCTCACTCTCTCTCTGCTTCCCTGTTTATTTGTTTGTTGGCTTTGACTCGCGCCTTTTTGTTTGTTTTTGATGTTGATGAATGTTGCCACAGTTGTTGATTAGTGTTGTTGTTGCTGTTCGAGTTGTTTAGTTAAATTTTTGGACTGTTGTTTTTAATGTTTTCATTTTGTGGCCGGATTTTTCCCTTAGCCGCTGTGCCTGTGCCTGTGCGTGCCTCTTGATGCATGCCCCGTCACATTTCACAGCCCGCTCCGAGATCCACTTAGCCCCATGATTGATATGTTGCAATAATTCTTATCAAACACAATGGCCCCACCATGAAATATTGACCACAAAAGCGCCTTTTCCCACAAATCGCATATACTTACATACTTATTACCAAACTCCGTTCTCATACACTCGGGGCCTCGGGGCTAGCTGACTTTGTTGCGTCTTTAATTATTTCAGAAACATATTTAAATTAAAACAAACACAGTCTCACAAAGTCGCAATTTATTCGGAATTTGCTAAATAATACGTTTGCAGGTGAGAGAAAATTGCTCAAATATACGCTTAATTTCATTTAGAAATAATAGCAATGAAAAATTTTTAAGTTTTGGAATTACATTTTAATCAAGTCCATTGAAATGATTTCATTAATGTTAAACTAAGAAGAAGATTTTGAAGAAATATAGAAAATAATCTAATTAAGCAACTAGTTTTAATATGCATTAATTTATTTATTATTTTAAATGTATTCAACGTTGAGCTTCAAGTGAATATTTCCTTAAATATAATTTTTAAATAAAATGGGACATTTTATTTTAACTATAGTGTCTTTGCTTGATTAAATTAACATAACTTAACTAAAATTGCTTAATGAACTAAATTAAAAATATCTTTGAATATCATTTAACATTGCAGTATTATAAATACTATAAATATTTCTATACTCTCATAGACATTTCATTAGCTATTTCTCAACTTATAGAGTATCCGCACTTCATTCTCGATCAGCACTCTCATTTCTATCTATTTTTTAATGATACCCCAAAAAAGTGCCTAAGCTTTGCACATTACTTTACATTTAAAGCTGTTGTCGTTGTTGTAGGAATGCAAAGATCATTGGATCTGTGTGTATAATTCTCACTTTGTAAACAATATTAAGAAATATTAATTTTCATTTATCATTTTGATTGAGCGA
This sequence comes from Drosophila siamana, assembly GCA_035047445.1. Classification (NCBI taxonomy): domain Eukaryota; kingdom Metazoa; phylum Arthropoda; class Insecta; order Diptera; family Drosophilidae; genus Drosophila; species Drosophila siamana. The sequence continues at coordinate 980,269 of JAWNPP010000151.1, read as the reverse complement.
TCAAATAAGCAGAGCCCCAGTGAGTCGAGTGTGAGTCGAGTGTGGAGAGTGAAGTCGAGACGCGAGAGGCGGTTTGCTCGGTTTGTTTTCTCGTGTGATTTCTTTATTATGATAGCGAGATTCGGTTTTAATGATCTTTCTCGTGTCCCGTTGATTTATGATGGGTTAACCTTACCTTAGCATGCCGTAGCATGCTCTCAAAACTCTCGAGTCTTGCGTTGAAGTTGAAATCGTAGTCGAAGTCGAGGAAGACCCGCGGCTGCTGCGCCTCGGCCCGCAAGGTGTCGAAACTGTAACTGGAACTGTGGGAAATGGAACGATGTCTGGGGTGTACTACAAGCTGCGTTCAAATCTATCGCTCTTCTCTGTTGCTCGATTTTGAAGTGCACTCTCGACTTTTGCCCTGTGCGCTTTTGTGCTTGTTCTTTTGTTGGGCTTTAACTTAATTATGACCGCAAATAGGCGTAAAAGTTGCGCAATTCTCTCGGGGAAAGGGGCGACGGCGAGTGAAGGGATGCCACCGTTCCCTGGACCAGCTTCTCAGTTTGGTTTTGTGGGCTTTTTGGGTGCGTTCCGTTTCCTGTCTGCCGTTGAGCATTTTGTAAGCCGCTTAGTTCCCTAAGGGTTTGAGGTTTTTTTCTCTCTCGGCGGAGTTTAGGGTTTGGGTTTTTGGGTTTTGGGTTTGAATTGAATTCAGTTGTGGGCTGATGGGGTGAGAAATGCCGTTACCACCTTCAACCAGTTTGACTAACAAATGCTGCAAGCGTGCAAATTAAAATTCGGTTTTTGTGGTTGCCACTTGCATAACACCCAAAATACATACACTCACACACATACACAGTGCTGTGTATGCCACCCAGCTGGTAAACAACCCACACACACACACACACACACACACAAACACATTCACTTGCACATGTGCTATATAATTTATTTTGACATGTTTGCCAACATTTCAATTGATTTTATTGTCGTTTGCTGCACAAAAAATAACTGTCAATTGAAATGTATCACAATTATATTTTTGTCGTTGTCAATTGAAACATGAGAACTTGCCACATAAATAATAACAACTTGTAACTCCCCGACCAATTGACTGCCCTCCCCGCTCTCCGCTCCCCGCTCCCGCTCCCTGCTCTCTGCTGGCCACAAGGCAGACAGCCCCTGGTCCTGTTTCTGGTCCTGTTCCGGGTCGCCTCGTCGACGCCTACCATGGCAACACACACACACACTCCCTCACATACACACACTCACATAGACGCAAAGTGCAAATAGTTTTGCGGATTCGTAAATTAACAAATCGAATTTAACGCGTGGCTGGCCGCAGTTTCAACTCAATCCGTTGACCAACCCCTTTTTTTCTTTTGCTGCGGATTTAGTTTTATTTTCCACTTTACGCCTGTTTGCACTTTCGGTTTTTCATAAATTTATCAATTTTTGCATATTTGTTTGCCCGATGATTATCATCGCGGCAAATTGCGGCAATTGTTGTTACTGATTAGGCGATACAACAACAACGGAAAAAGTGCTTTATTATTATTTATTTATTTATTGTTGTCCACAAGGATCAATGGCCTTTGATTGCGGCTACGCAAGCGTTGCTTGCAGGTGTCCCGCAGACATCGTTGGGTTGGGGTTCATGGATTCAATGGTTGCGGCCTGTGGTTGCGTAATTATTTAAGTGCCACTGCCACGCCCCATTTTTTGGCTAAGGGTGCGCAACGTTTTGCGTTGCGAACTTTTCTGGAGTTGTCAGTTTTGATTTTTTCTTTCCGTTTGTCATTCATATTTGCCAAACAAGAAAAATACAAGCCAACAAAAAAGTAAAAAAAACAGAGAAATAGAAAACTTTGTGCATATTTTAAAGCAAACAATTTGCATGTAAATATGTGCAAAATGTTGCTGCTATCTCAGTCTCTCCCTTGCTGCTTACTCTTTCTCTCTCACTCTCCCTTTATTCTCCACTCTTTTCTATGTGTGTGTTGACGTTAGCATATGTGTGTGTGTGAACGTCTATTTGATGTGTGTTGTAGTGTATGTATGAATGTGTGCTTGCGATGCCTTCGCCCCTCAAAATATTCGACAATATTTTCCAACAAACAAGTAAAAAACAAAGTAAACATTCAATAGGTGTTTACACGAATAACAAAATACTCTACCCATTAAATGGTATTACACAAAATTCAGATCAGACTACTTGTATAGCTTATCCATAGTGCCTGTGTTGTGAAACATCCCCAATTATTTAATTGCCTAAACTGCGCAGCGGGAATTGAAATTAAAGCTTAATATTAAATTTACATTTGTAAATTGCCTTAATTTTTTAGAAGTTTTTTCCTACATTAAATATATGTTTAATATTTTATAGCTTCACTTTGAAGTCTTCAAAAATTATTTGAAAGAAGTACATTTAAATCAAATTTGTTACTTGCTGAAATGCTTTTCTTTCAATGAAAGAGTCTTATAAATTACACTTTCTAACACGTGTAAATAATGCAATTGCCTTGAAATTTTGTTTCAGCCAACTGACTTTTACTGAACAAGCAAACACCTTCCACTACAATCATAAATCCTTTCGCCCATTTGTATTCGAAACCTGTTTTAGCAATGAGTTAGTTGTCTCTGCTCCGAGCAATCGTCTCCAGTTTGATGGGCAATCGTTACTGCCCCGTTTTGGCCATCGTCTATAACAAAGAGCAAATATGCATTTTGTGAATTTTCCATTTCCATTTCGTATTTTGCGCATTTTTATGTTGTTTATTTTTGGAAGCTTTTAAAAAACATCAGCACTCTCCCATTTACATATTCGCTTTGTAGAGAGCTCCCAACTGCCAACTGCCTCCTATCTCCGCTCCGATTCGTTTCCGCTCCTGCTCCGCTGGCTGGTTGGCTGTGTATCCTTTGGAACGTTTGCTATGTTCGTCTGCTGTGAAATTTGCATAAAATGCAAATGATGCCGACACAGCCAACAGCCAACGGCAGCAGCAACAGAAGCAGCAGCAGCAAAAGCATCGACGACAGAGAGGAAAAACTGCGATAAAACTGGGAGATGGCAGAGTCGTTGTGGCTTTTTTTGGTCCTTTGCGATATCATATTTATTAAAAGGATTATTGGTGCTTCACTGGCATATCCTGTTAGTGCTGCCGAACACCCGCACCAACTGCTTCCTCCCTCCTCTACTGCCGATCGGCAATGCAAATGAGCGACGGCTGCCTTTTGTTTCAGAACCCGACAAAAAATATGTTGAACAACCTTATTTTTTTTTTATCTTCAGTCGGCGCCATATTTGATTTAAAAGTTGACGTCAAATTGTTCAAAGCGTCGTAAAATGCATGAAAATTACAAATACAATTAAACGGATTGGGCTCTTTCACGGGAATCTCTGCGCGTTTTCACACCTCGCAGTTAGCGCCTGTAGCCGAAGCTGGAAGCTGGAGATCGAAGCGAAGCAAAGAGCAGCGAATGGGATGACGATTTCGAAGTCAATAGCGGCGCTTTAGACCTTTTTTGGAGTTGGCGCTTTGTTAATGGCCGCTGCTCTATTTGATTTGGCCATTCTCACCTTTGAACTCGGTTTACTTCTAATGAAGTCTGAATATTGCCTTTATGACGTTATCATGTTTGCCTTTCGTGGGTATTTATAGAGCATAGTTCAGAAATTGTGTTGCGGGGCATAATCAAGTGTAGCGCCTTTGATTACGCGCGGCGCTGTTGGGCGAGGACCTGCTTGCCAAGTGAGAACATTTCTAAGAAATGCAATTTAGCTCGTGAGAATTCCCAGTGGGCTTATTTTGGAAATTGTTATAAATTCCTTACAGCTCAATTCGATTATCAGCTACTTTTGTTCTTCGGCGAGTCTATATAAAACTGTAGCAAGCAAATCCTAATGAAATTTTAGGAATGTTGACTGCAATCAATAAAATGTTTAGGCAACTACTACAAGTAGAAATCAAAGAAAATTCTGTCAGAATAACAACTTTATTGACCAACGATTTCATTTACTATTTTCGTTTTCGTTTAAAAAGTTTAAAGAAAAATTTCAAACAACTTGTATACTATTGAAAAATTAATTTAGTACTGAGCTATTAGTAGAGCTATAAGTTATAAGCAATTAAAAAAGGAATTCAAAGAAATTAGAATTCAAAAGAAAATTTTTCATTGGGAATCTCTTCAAAATCATTTTTTAATAATTTAAACGGAATTTGAAACAAAGTTTTGAGCAGTAATATAAATAGTGCAAAGCTACAGTAATAAAGAAAAAGGAATTCAAAGAAATTCAATTTAAAATTTTGAATTAAATTTCGCTTTTCAAAATTATGTTTATATAATCAAAATATAAATGAAGTTTAAGTTCTATGCAGCAATAGAAATAACGCGAAACTCAATACATTTTTCATCAATACTACTAATTTATCTGTACTTTTTGTATACTACACCCACTTCCAAATAAGCCAATAATTTGTACCCCGTTACTTTAACAAGCATCCCCCATTGCCTGTGTTGTCTGTCGCCACACGTTCCAATTGAAATTCAATTTCAAATTCAACCCCATGCGGCCAAATGTCTCAATCGATTTCGCAGTCGACGCCGCCATTTTAAAGTAGCCCCAAAACTCTTTACTATGTCAATTCAAGGCTTGCAGCAACTTAAAATTGCGCATACGCCGCATGCAACATTTATGTCGCACAAGACGGCGAATGGGCAGCGGCAACATTCTAGTGCCACACTCGAATCCTTTTTGCCCACATGGAAAACACCCACATATGCACTAACACCGCCAATTTGACGCCACTGCGAGTGTGTGTGTGTGTAGTGAAGCCTTCGAGCACGTGCAACTCGGTGTGTGTGTGTGAGATGTGTGAGTCCCCGCACCCCTTGCACCCTCAAGCGCCACTTGGCTGTCATTTTGCGAAAATGTTAAAGTATCAAAATCATTCGAATTGCGTTGAGAATGTTTGACAGTTCATAAATGCTCGGCGCTTGACTTGCATAAATATTTTCTACGGCCTGTGACAAGCGCCAACGCGTATGTGAGGAGGGGTTGGAGGGTGGTGTGTGGTGCATGTGTATGTGGAGCGCGAGCACTTGAAAAGTTGAAGCTGTCGCACAGAACATCAAAATGCGAAAAGTCAAACAAACGTCCGCAACGACAGCAACGGCAGCGGTAGGACAGCGACAGCGACGCTCGCGTCAGCATCGCAGCTTTTACAGCTATCGCAACGCATAGCTCAACACACTTGTCGCTGTTCTTGTTGTTGTTGCTGTGTGCTCTGTGCTCTGTGCTGTGCTCAGGCTCATGGTTGCCATTTTGTTTTGAAAGCCATAAAAAAGAATGTCGCTTGTTGCTGTTGTTATTCTCGTTGTATTGTTGTATTTGCTTCTTTTATGACCAGCAACGTGCGCCAGTTTGTTGTTGTTTCTTTTCTTTCGCCGTATATTTTTTTTGTGTGTTTCTTCTTTGTTTTTGTGATTTGCGTCTGCGCACTGCAAAAGTCACTCGAATAAAAACGACTCAAGTGTCAAGCGAAAGAGCGCTCAACTAAACGAAACTCACTCAACGATGTGGGCGTTGCCCAAAAGAGCAGCCACGCGTCACGCTTGCCTGACTCTCAATATCGCAGCGAGAGTGAGTGCGCACTTACCTCTGTGTGTGTAGGTGTGTGTGCATTGTGTTTGTGATTGTGTGACTTACAGGGTGTTTCTGCGCAGTCGATTTCAGCTGCTGTTCAAAAAAACAGCTGTTGGGCCGCTTTGAGTTATGAGTTTTTGTTGCGTTCGGTTTGACTTTATCCTCTTGGCTCGGCCGCTGACTCTGCGGCTGTTACTGTGGCCGCCGCTGTGGCTCTGACTTTGGCTCTAGTTCTGGCTGCGACGGCTGCGAATATGGCCTGTGCCGGAATTTTCGTGGAATTTTCGATAGCCGCCAGGAGGGCGGTGCGGTTGCTACTCGAGAGGGACAAACGAATGCTCGTTTAAGCGCCGGCAAAATAGATACAGTTACAGTTAGACCGTCAATTAATGCATTATCCGATTTCCAAATAATTAGATTTAATATTGGTAATTCCTTCTTTTAATATAGTTATATTTATTCATATATTATGCGTTATTTTAATATGTCGAATCTATTAATATGTCTTTAGTTTAACAAAGTATAAAAAGAATAGAATTTTATATTAACATACATAAGTATTTAAGAAGAAATAAATCTTCTAAAAAATTAAATTGTTCCATTTCAATTGGAAAACTGTTAGTTATGTTATGTTTTAATAATCTTTTATCTCATTTCAAAATATATCAAGGAACTTTTAGATATCAATTAAAACTTGAGTAATATTCTTTCAGAACACATCAAATATTTACGTATGTATATAAGTATGTTTTAAGAAAACAAAAAAAGTGATATAAATTTTTCTGCTTTGTAAACTTCCTGAACAACCCATTAAATTATTTTTTTCTGATCTCTGAACTTCCTTGGTAATTCAAAACACTCAATCATCATTTTGTCAAGCTTTGGGAACTTGACACTTCTACCGTCAACAGTTACGAATGGTAAAGAAATAGTTTTTGCTGCTATCTGGAGCACTTCCTGAGTTATTCGAGGCCTGCCTCTTTAGTTGTAACAATACACATGCTCTTCCTTTTAATGAATACTTGAATAACTTTATATATTTTTTTTGTTGCTTTCAGCGACTTTTTGCCATTCAATGTGTTGTTGTTGTTTGTCTTTGAGATTCCATGAAGTTCGCCGTACTTCAGGTCGATTGGCAGCCTCCGCTTAGCCCTTTGCTTTTTTTTTGCGTGTCTTTTACTTGGCTACACCGCGAGGCTGAAGCTATTCATCTTGAGCTTAGTCGAAGAAGGCGCCTAACAATTCACTTCCGCGTCTACAGCCATTTCCGTTGCACTAGTCGACAAAATAGCACAAGAAACAAACATAAATAGTAACAATAACAAATAGGAACGACCCGAGAGTAATGCTGACAACAACAGCAACTAAAAAAAGGTGAACAATGTATGTGTGAGTTTAATGTGGGTCCACAGAGGGGGGGTTTTCAAGAGGGGGCGAGCTTACAAAGGGCCATGCAAAACTCGCTAGCAAGCGAGCGAGCGAGCGAGCAGCGGGTCGGGTTTTGTACTTCCAATATTGATGGGCCGCGCACACGAAACTCAGCTCTAACTGAAGGAAAAAATATGACGCGATTAGAATCTGTAATTAGTTTTCGTGTATCTGCAATTGTTGTTGTTGTTGTTGTTTGCAGTTGTTGTTTGCTGTGGTGAGAATTGCACTTGTTTGGCGGCAAAACTTAAAAAGGCGTTAAAATGTGCGCCGCTCTCTCAACACGCGATGTGTGCGGAAGCCGCAAAAACTGCAGATGGGCGGAGGATGATGAATGGCTGAGTAGCTGCCACAGCAATAACAACAGCAACAGCAACAAAAGACTGCAGTAAGGTGGCAAAAGTTAACGTTCGCATTGACTTTGGCCAACTGTTTTACTAACCTTTTTAATTTTTTTTTTTTGGGGGGAAACTCAATAAATTGAAAAGTCAACACAGAGCAGGAAAGCAGGAAAGAAGATAAAGAAGAGGGGTGGAGGGGAGGAGGCGTAGTAGGTTGTTGGTCAAAAGCATTCCCAGCTGCAAACTGTGGGCATCCGTTTCTCTGGTTTGGCATCGCTTAAATTATATCGATTTCGTATTATAATCAAATGTTTGCTGCTTGTCGTTGGCGATGCCGACAATAACAACTACAAAAACACACACAAATAGACACACGCACACATGCAGTGGAGCCTCAGCAGCCTACGATAACAACAATAATCAACGCACGACAACAACAGCAACAACAATAATGACAAACGGCAATGACAACGGCAGCAAGAGAAACAGCAGCAGCAACAACAACAACAATGGCAAACAGTAGTGGCAACAAACAGGCTCATTTGCATATTTACCAAACACACAGATGCGACACACACACACACTCACACACATCGATAGACAGCATGCGAGGCAGAGCGAGAGAGACAGACACACGCATGCCAAAATATACGATATCGTGTGCTCATAATAAGTATCTGATAAGTAATGATATACAAACACACAGCGATACACACAAACATACACAGAGATACATGCAGAGCCCATGCAGAGTTAAACACTGGCACAAAATGGCTGCACACCACAGCGCCATCACGACACACACCCAAACACACACGAGCTATTATGCAAAGTGCAATGGCTGCATTTGCTGTTGCTGCACTTTGCATTGCTCTCGTTTGGCTTTGCGGCGCATTTTTGGTGTAACACAAAGTGAAACAAACACACACACACACACACTCCAACACATGCATGAGCAATTGGAGCACACAGAAAGAGAGAGAATCACACACAAAATGGACAGAAACAAAAGTCAACGGCAAGAACAACAACGATGACGACAACGACAACAATCAGCCACAAGAGCAACCCCCGCTTTTGTAGGCGTCCATCACTAACCACCATGAAGAGCTACATCGAAAAAGCTTCAACAATTTAAATAAGACAATTTGCATATGTGTGTGTGTTTAATATTTAATATGAACGAAGATTTATGATTTTTCAGCAGCAACAGCAGCAGCAGCTAAAGATGTTAAATTATTTATGCGAATTGAGTGCAAATTAGTAAAAAATGCTTTTCAATTATTCTTCTTTTTTTTTAGATAATATTTAAAAATATCAGCTAAGCAAATATTATCATAATTATTTTTTTTTTGTTTTGTTTTAGATATTAAAAAATATTTATGTTTACTGTTGTCGCTCCAAAATTAGAACCTTCGCAAATTTGAAATTTTTGCTTAAATTAACGCTTTCAATTTGCATATGCTAGACAATTGCTTTAAGATCGGTTATATAATAATTTAATGTTTTTTTTGGTGCGCCAAAAACAAATATTTCCCGCTAAGGAAATGACGGTAGTAAACAACTTTTCACTGTGATGTTGTGATGACCAAAAAAAGTTTTACTCACATTTGTTTTAATTATCTCAATTATTAAATATTTCATGCAAATTTTAATTTATCTGCATAATTTGTTGTTTAGTGTATTATGCATATTTTACTTCTACATATTGTTCTTTTCACACTTTTACTCTCTTGTAGTAGTTTTCGATTTTTCGTTTCTTCCTTGCGCCTTTTTCGTAAACGTTCTAAAGATAGCTTTGTAAGTTTGCTTTCTTAAAAAGCTCTATGCTAGCTGGTTGGTTATCTTCGCTCCTTAATTATAAAGTTCCTTCAACTTTTGCCGTCGGTAAACTTCAAGACTTCGACTCTTTTGTGGAACGTGCTATGGGGCATTACAAATCTCCACAAAAACTGGGCAACCACTTAAATCCGCTTGACACTTTTGTCGATTTTTATGGCTTGTTTTTTCAAATGCTCTCCAACAAAATTATTTCATGCATAAATTGTAGCGGTTTTGGCCCCATACGACATATGATTTCGTGTCCCGAGCGCCGCCATTATTTTCCAGCACATTAAAGACGCATAAAATTTGGTGAGCTCGACTTTAATGCCCAACCAAAAATATTTGTGGAATACACTCTAACATAAGCAAGCTTAGCTAGTTGCCTAAAAATCAATTAAAAAACTATTTCAAACTGCCAGTTAAATCAATTAAAAAATGAAATTCCGAAGAATAAAGCCATTTGATGCGATTCAGGTGTATAAACTCTTATCGCGCCACTCAAATTATAGATTTTATGTGCAGACCACAGGCTTTATCTATTGGTTTTAAGAGTAGTTTTTTTTTGTGACTCTGTTTGGGCCTTGTTTTGACTTGAAATATTCCCTCCCCTCCACCAAACAAAAAAAAAAAAAAAAATAAAATAAAGAGCGCTTTATGTCTAGACACTTGACCGTATTGATTTTAAAGTCAGCCATAAAACTGGAGCATCGACAAATTGATGAGCCAGACCGTCACTTTGGAAAGGCGTGAAATACACATATTGTTTATAGGACAACATCAAAAAAATTACTGTTGGTTTTTTCGGTAAGCCAAAACTTGAAGTTTTCACTCTGATCGGCTGTAATTGCAAGGATGTTGACGAGAAAATACCCGTACTCTTTTCAATTGAGAATGAGAATGAGAATTGAATGTTTAAGCCTTGAGAAGTAAAGACAAATTCTGCATTAAATAATTGAATATTCTTCTATGCTTTTAAGGGAATAGATAGAATTCTTATAGCAGTAAACACTTTTTGTAATTTAACAACATTGATTTTTACAGCATTTTCTAACGCGTTTAATTCCTTTAAATGAAGTGAAGATTCTGTTGATTTTTCCTATCGTTATTTTCGTCAACTATTCGTGAAATGACTCAAAGGTACCCTGCATTTAATTGGTGGTAAGGGTATAGCCAAGAAATGTTGCTTTTGCTTTTGGTTTTGCGATTTCAAGTGCCCTCCGGCGATTTGTGTGTGAGCGTGTGCAATTGTTGACTTTATCGTCTATGGCGTGAAGGGAGCGGGAGAGGCAGCGAAGAGGGGGGTGTGATCAATGAGAAACGTGGAACGTGAAACATTTGAAGGTGGCAGGCATTGGTATTGTCACATAATTGCACAATGAATGAGCGTTACTCGACAATCGGGAGTCGGCAATCGAGAGTCGAGACTCGAGGCTCGAGACTCGAGAGTAGACGCAGTCCCATAGTGGTTCATCCAGTTTCAGTTCAGTTCGGTTCAGTTCCAGTTGACAGTTGAGTTTATCGCTCGGGGTGCTTCCCACACAGCGCACATTTGGCATCTAGTTGTTGTTATTGTTGTGTTGTTGTTGTTGCAGTTGCTCATTGTTAACTTGTTAATTTCATTTGATTGATTTTTAATGCCTGTGCGACAACGACGCATATTGGATGTGGATGGCGCATAGTTATGATTAAATCAAGAGAAATTTGTTAGATAGACTCGCACGCGGCTTATGCACTCAGACAAAAGGACGAACCGCACGCCAAGTGCACAGGAGTCAATAGGAAGTCAACGGCACGTGTCCTTAATTCGGTAATTACTAAACGCAACTCCCCCACGCAACTTTCCACACCAAATGCGTCGACGACAACGCTGACGATTTGTGTCATGTTTTTAGCTGGATTTCGGTCTTGCCTATGGTCTCACACAATAGTAGCCGAAAGTATAGTATATACATATATATTTGTAGATGAGCGATATAAACGCAAGATAGGCATCGACAGTTCTTTTTCCCATGGGCAGCAGCACACAACGAGTTAATTTATGCGATGAAGTTGAGCAGATAACCAACCCTTTGCCAGAGAGTTTTCACTGGGAAAACGTAGTTGGATCAGGTAACTAACTGATGCCAACCTGTTGACAGACGCACAGTAACAAAAATATACATAAATCGTCCCGGGGGCGACAAACGTTGAGAACAAAAGAACAGCATTTTTAATCGCATTTATCTGGACAACTGACGCAGCCAAAATGATAAACGCTTGTAAATCGCTGCTAGTCGCTACTAAAAATGTCTCCACTGGCTCCACCAGAGGCCCCGACATAATAGACTTATCTGGAGGGTTCCCTACTCCGCTCCCACCGCTCGGACCGTAAACGATACCGATATTCAAACTATCCCGCGCCAAGTTTTGATTAATTGTCGCTGCTTAAACTTCGTTCGCGCTCATAATTTCCCTTCATCGTCTTTCACAAATACAATTATCATTTTGTGGCTTTTACGTTTTGAAAAATTTCTATTGTGTGTTTTATTGTTTTTACAAAAAAAGAGAAAAAAAAAAAAAACTTACCATATGCATGCGGACGCTACATATTGCATATTATTAATTCAAAATGCTCTCCCCTCCGCAGCTTCTCTTCCACTCTGAAGACACAATGCCGACCACCGACAGCTGCCAGCGCCGCAGTCGAAGTCGAAGTCGCAGTCGATGTCGAAGTTAAATTGCTTTTTTATGAAAATCTCTTATGGGCTTTTAAATGTTTAATCGCTTATGAATTTTGATAACGCCGCCTTTTTTGGGTCTACGAAAATGTATTTCGTGTGGCTGCAGAAAGAGCATCAACAGGTCGATAAATTCAAATGGGTTTTTGGAGAATACATAAATTATATATAATAGAGCATTTTGCTAATCTCAAATACTCTTTAAATTTCTATTCTTAGCATTATTACGTACAGCTTATAGTTATATAGAATCAATTTAAGTACAATGTTGACCTTTTAAGAGCTCACGAATTGTTGCTTGCCAACTTTGCTTATAAACAGATCGTGAAAGGCTTTTTCCACTAGACAGAGGTCTGATTATTTAGTTACTATATAAGGCCAGTAATCATAAATATTTGGTATTTTTATCGGAGCTCATGCTTTTGTTCTAAAGAATTTAATTCGCTTCCATATTCTGTAACACTTGAGCCTCAAACAAAAGGCGAATGATTAGAAGCCGTATTTTGTGGGATTTAAATTGCTAATTATAATGAACTTATAACTCTATAACGAAACGCGAAACAATAAAGAAAGCTAGTTATAGTGTTTGAATATTAAAATGCGATTTGTTATCAGAGAAAAATGAGTTTGACGGAATTCTGTAATTTAATTTGCTTAGAAATGAGCTAACACCAAACTGCAGGTGCTTAAAATATTCAGAATTTGAATGAAATAAATTTGTTGAGTTTATGGCTGTCCTTCCATCTCAGTTTATATAAATTTATGAGTGTTTTATGGGCCGCCACCCTAAGTGGAAACAGAACACGGAGCTGGCATTTGATGAATTGCGACAGGCAACAATGTGAAGTTCTTGGAATCATTTGCCAATTTTATGGGCACTATTAAAGTCAATTATCGCAGGGGAGGTTTGGGGAGGTGGCACAGCCACCTTTCCAATGCCGTTAAAAGAGCAGAGCAAGAATTCAAGTCCCACTGCAACTGCAACTGCAACTCGAACTCAAACTCAAAGCTGGAGTTTAGAGTTTGTTATCAGCGATATGGCATCATTGTAATAGACTCTTCACTGTGCACATTTTACGATGCTTACAAGCACTTCAACAAGTTTTACAGCTTTTCCGCTAAAAGCGGCAGCCCCCAAAACTTGTCGACACACAGACAGGTAAAACCAAACAACAAAAGAACAAAACTACAAAAAAAAAAAAAAAAATGAAAAGCTGGGAAGCCCAACCACAACCGAGTCGAATAGAGTCGATTCTGTATTTTTTGGTGAAATGTAGTACTTGCCTCTGTCGCTTGGCCATATGCAAGCAAAAGAAATCAAACCGAAATGAGCCATTAAATGCTGCTAAACACGCGGGCATTTTCCACCGTTTCCACCATTTCGACCGTTTCCATCGATTCCATTTGCCTCCACAGTAGTGGATGCCGTAGCGACGGCATCGTTCCGAACAACAGTCATAAATTTCCGACAAAAGAATGTAACCCGATGCCAGTCTCTGCACTGCAGTCTAGTCTAGTGCAGGGCCCAGGTCCAGAGCTCAGAGTCGCCGTAGTCCGTAGTCTCTATCTATCTATGTTTTTGCTGGCAGGTTTTCTTTTTCGTCTCTCTCGCTCCATCAGTTTCCCGTTCGATTGCCGCTGCCAGATTTCTTCTGAATAAATTAAAATCCAAATCGAAATCACTGGGAAAAACGTGGGAAATGTATTCATCACCGCAAAGAGTCAGGTCAAGCTTCAGATTGGAATTGATCTTATACGCAATGGCCATGGCGCATAATATTTTGTTGTTATTCCCATTTTATAGCCACTTAAGTGGCCCCATAAGCCGCAGTAAATGGTATTACAATGATTGTATTCTCCAAAACTGCAAGCGGGAAATTGAAACAGAATTGTGAAAATTATTAAAACGATTTTCTTTTAATTAAATTAGTTTTTATTAGTGCTTAGCGAGAAGTAATTAAATTGCAACTTTTATCAGAAATTATTTCATATATATATACATATCAGAATATTTAACGAAATATACAAAATCTTATAGTCATTTAATTTAGTTAAAAACTGCTAAAAGTTTCTTCCATAGAAATGATCGCAAAATGCCATTTATTGATTATTTCGTATAATTGCTTTAATACATTTTTCTTTACTTAATTCTTAATGATGAATAATTTCCCGCTGATTTTATTAGCAATTATTAAACTTATTTAATTTTCTAAAGCATGACTGAAGTCTTTTAAAGCTACTTTGCCAGGCCAAGCTTATTTCTACGTATACTTAATTTTTACTATGTTTGTTTTGAGAAGTATTTGTTTTCCTTTTTTAAACAAAAACTTATTTAGTAGTAGCATTTTACTAAAACTCTCGTAGTTGTTAAAAGTTATGTTATAACAACATTTTAGATTTCATTTTTGAACAACTTTTCGATATAAGAACTTCACATCTTGCAACTGCTTTATAATCTTTATAAATACCTACACTACATTTCTATTTTAATTCACTTCTAAGTATTACATTGATTTGATAGGCTCTTTGAGTTGTTACCCTAGTTCTGCGTCATTCCCTCAGCTTATCGCTCGGTGCGTCATGTAAATTGTCAGAGCTCAACAGGCACTAGCTCAAAGTAATCACGTGGCAAAGCCGGACAGTCAAGTCACAAGTCCACAAGGCGGACAGGCTTACAGTCCTGCTGCAGCTGCTGCCAGAGCTAGCCAGAGGTCGGTTATCCGAAATTCCAGTTAAATATCGAAATGGTCGATAAGATTTTCCACTTACATCGAATGGGGGCTAAAGCGATCTCTGCATCTGTTGCTCACATTTGACATTTGAAGTGCGCATATCTCTCTCAACTCTATGCCGCCCCTGGGGCCGCCAAATTGGTATTAAATTACTCACTTTGGTGATAATCGAAATGGACACGACACGATTACAACAACAGCAACACAGCAAAAGTGTCTGCGACACGCAGCCCCAGAGATCGAAACGGAAACGTGGAACGTTGAACGGTGAACCAGTTCTTCGACTATGGCCGCAAACCCATAAAGAAAGTAAAAATATTAAGACGCAGACAAGTTGAAAATGCCACCACATCACATTTTGAGCGTTTTCAAAACGATCAATTTTATAGATAAGAAGCTAGTCTCCAACTTGGGGACTCGGATCGAGGGACAGCAGAGTCCCTAACATGATCATTGCCACTCATTGGCAGCAGGTAACCGAGGAAGCCACAAGGGCAGCAAGCAACGAACAGCGAACAGCAAACGACAACAACTATATTAGCCGGGCTAAGAGCGAGGCTTAAGCGAGGCAATCGCCAATCTCAACATATGTCAAATTGGGCAACTAACTGGCTAATCAGTTGGACAAACAGTCGGCACAGTCGTGTGCAGCGCGACAAGTGTTATTATTTCGCTGGCAAAAACAATTCAGCTGTCAAATGAAAACGACAATGACAACGACACAAAACGAAAAAGGGAAAAGGGAAAATGCGGAAATCCTATTTGCATTTCCAAACAAACGAAAACTGCGCCGCCGCCGACTATTAAAAACAAATATTTGCGGCCAAAAAAGGATCAGAGATACAAAGTGAACATATGTAGGCAGGAAGCTGAAACAGTGGCAGTGGCAGCATTTAAAATCCGGGCAAAGTCAGCAAGAAGCGGGAGGCGGGGGGCAAGGGACAGGCGCACACCCCTTTCTGTGTGTGTGTGTGCAGCGTTTTGTCACCTAATCCTTCGTCTGCCCGCACGCTGGACGCTCGCCTTTGAGCCCTTTGAAGCGTTCAACTATCCCTGGCAGCGTTTCCGCCTTGACAATTTGTACAATTGTCGCTCAATTTATTGTGCATGAGGGGAGTCTGTCTCTCCGTCTGTCTCTCAGTCCGCCCGTCAAGCTGGCTAGCAGCGCTGCAAACGAACAACTTCCGATTACAACTTCATTTGTAAATGTTTCCTTCGCATCTCTCTCGCATAAATACACAAAATCCATGCTGCACAATGCACGTGTAGCATGTAGCACTCGCTCCCCCGTCAATATGCGCGCTGAACTCGCTTTGTGTGATTCGGGGGTGCGAATTGGCCGTGACTGCGACCCACACCTTGGCTGTAGTGCTGTAGAAGACCAGCCCACATCTGTCAACTTCAATGAAGTGTCGAATGGAAGTTCATCATCCGTCCAAATAGTTGCCATCATGATTTCCTTGCATTGCCTTTTTTTTTGTTGTTTCCCCAGCTCTGTTGTTGTATTTGTTTCTGTTTTGTGCCTCAGTTACTGTTTTTATTGCCGGCTGCTGTGCGGGGACTTCACACTCCCACCTCGCATTGCGAGAGGTTAAACTCCTGCCCAGTTTGAACGTTAAATGAAGCCTCTGGTGTATTTGGGGCTGCCGTCAAGTTGCGTCTGTCTCTGTCTCTGTTTCTGCCTCTTTGAAGGCTGCTAATCACTTTAACATACATTTGCATTGCATTTACACGCGTTTTGACCCTCATTACGTGGCAACACAGCGACGCCAGACCTAAGCAACCCAATGCAGCCCAATACAGCTCAAGGGATTGTCACTTCTTTTCATCTGTGAAATAAAAAAAAACATTGGCATATTTACCCAATACCTTGGTGAGCAATTACAAGAATCCCATCTTAATTGAGATTGATACTAAAGAAGAAAAACAGCAAGAGGCGTCATTATAATATTTCATGGGCGGAACACAAAATTAGATCAACTCAAAGAAAGTATATTAAGCTGAATTGCTAATCATTGACTTAAATTTCAAACTAAAGCTAACCATGAGACTTCAAAATCCTCGTATGGTAAATCGTTGATTATTTTATGAGATGTGTTAAATAATAAGAGTTGCAAAAATGTACTTTGTAACTAAAAAAGTACGTTATAACAATTTTTATAACAACATGTATATTTCTGAACGAATTCTTAGTTGTATATTTAAATTGGAAAAAATTAACTTTAAAAGGATTTGGCAATTGGTTTAATGGCAAGGAAATAATCTCTATTTAAAATTTTTGTCATTACTAAATAGCATTACTTGCGAGTATCTAATGACTTTAATATAATACCACAAATTGCATAATCCCCCTCGATTTAATGTCGCTTTTTCGCTGTATTTTCACTTTTCTTCACAGCAACTTCGTCGGCAACTTTGGTGTTAAGTTTGTGTTGGTCTTGACGAATATCGCGTGTCGCTCGCTTAAACAATAGAAAATGTTTTAGAATTGTTTTCGAGCCGTTTGTTGAAGCATGTTTTGCAGTTATCTCTGCCCACTTTTTTATGCCCACTTGGAACGTTTTCTTTCGCCATTTGAAAAATGAGGAAAGCGGAGAATGCGGGCAGCGATTTGTATTTGTATGCTTGTGTAAAGCTGCTGCTCAATTTTATACTCGAATTGTTTTTTGCGCCAAAAACTTTTGTTTACACGGCAAATAGAAGCACTTAGTTGGCGCTGCCACATGCCATTGTCTCATGCCACACATGTACCGACGCCTACACGAGGGGTAAGTTGTAGTGGTGTAGCTGCCACGCCCCAACATCTCGTGCTAGAGCAACGCCCATGGGCATGTGTGCAGTTTGTCGAAAGTTTTGTTGCATCAAAGTTTTTGTTATGCTTCGTTGTCGTCGTTTTTCGGGGCCCGTCACAGTTGAATTCACAAAATTTGTCACGTTTGTTATTTTTGCGACGAGTTCAAGTTGCACTCGGAGTTGGAGATGGAGTTGAGTTGAGCTGTGAGCTGAGAGCTGTAAGCTGTGAGCTGAGAGTTGAGGTGTAGTTAAGTTGTGTGGAGTTGAGTTTGGTTAGGTTTATTTACTCAACTGATTTTGATAACATTCGTGTACATGCAACGATTTTGAAATCGCAATTAATTGAAGCTTCCCCTCTCTCGCTCCCGTTCAACTGCTTCCTCTTGCAGCTTTCAGTGCTACACCCACGACTCAAAGCGTTCGGCATAAATTCAGTTATGAGCATTTTGTCCTTTATAAAGTCTAATCCGCATTTATTTTATGCGCGGCTACAAATCGTCGCTTTAATAGTGTCACCATGAGTTATTGGAGCACCACAACTCCAGCTACAGTTCCAGCTTCAACTCCAGCTCCAACAGATGCCAACTTATGAGCACCACCGCGACGGCAACTGAGACTAAGACGAAGACCGCAAGCTCGATCGCCGGTGGCTTTGGCTGGCTGGGGGCATTCACTAAAAAAAAAAAGACTGAAGAAAAAAATGAAAATATATATAAATGCATGCATTAGTTAATGTCCAGCCGTTGTACGGCGCAGGGGCAACCGTTTGGAGTGCGCCCAGCAGGATGCAGTTTATAAGCGCGCCGAATCGCATCGAGAACAGTCCGTAGTCTGCAGTCCGCAGTTGGCAGTTGGCAGTTGGCAGTCGGCGGCGTCGCTTAAGCCAATTCAAAGTGGCGACCAAAACGGTGGCCGCGCACACTGATCTGCGTCGGGACAGTTCGGACGGTGAGACGCAAACTAAACTCAACTCAACTCAGTTGAAGTCAACTCAACTAAGCTGCACTGAACCCAACTGAACTGGACTGAACGTTGCTCGCGTATTACATTTCGCGCTCGATAAATCTCCGCTGCCTGCCGACCGACACATATTTCATATCAACGCAGATAGTCGCCCGCACAGTGGAGCAAATTAACTGGGACATGTCAACGCAGATTATATTGTGAGTGGTATTTCAAGTATCGCTAAAAATTCTATTAGAATTGTAGCTATCAATGTGTACAAAAAATGCACAAATAATATAAATTTCTCTTACTACAAAATAAATATAAAAGAGCCTGAAATGACTTGACACTTGTTTTATGAAAATCATATAAAGCTGTTTTTATTTTTCAATGGTTCAATGCACTGAATTTAACCTATTTCATGCTGATTTTAAATTAAATGTCTGAATAAACACTAAATTGCTTTGAGATAAAATATACAGTAGTCATAAATTGTTAATGACTATTACTCAAATAAACAGTTGAAATTCAAGACTATATAAATTAATGTCTACTATGGTATATACACATTTAACGAGATGCTTTCTTGACTCTACAGTATAGAATTCAATATTTAATTTAATTTTTAAATCCATTACAATACTTAAATTTAACTGAGTATACTTCTTATTTATGACATCAATATAAAGCTACTTAAAGGTTTTCTTTTCTGAGAGATTCAACTCTTTAAAAAACGAAATATTGCACTGTGTATTCATTTAGTACTCATTTTTAAGAGGTTTCAAATGCATTATTGTCGAGTACATAATACTTCAAGTTACCTGAGTATACTTATTATTTATGACTTCAATATAAAGCTACTTAAAGGTTGCCTTTTTTGAGGCATTGAACTCTTTATTAAACTCAATATAAATCTGTCTATTTATTTATCTCATTCGGTAGCAAATATAATTTCGTCAGGATGAGAATATTTTCCGCATTTTCAAGTACTTTGCGGATACTGTGCGTAGGAACGTCGCCCGGTTGCGCATCATAAAGCAAATTTCATTTTGAATTATTTTCGTATACATTTTGTTATTGCTGTTGTTGTAGTTGTTGTCGTTTGTTGCTGATGCTGTTAAAGTAGTTGCTGCTTTTTGCATGGCAGCTTCGAGTGTGTATGAATGCGAGTGTGAGTGTGTGTGTAAGTGTGTGAATGTGAGTGTTGTTGGGGCGTATTGTGCGGCTGCTGCTTGTTGCTCTCTGTGCGGCAAAAGGTGTTAATGATTATCATCATTATCGTCATCATCTGGCTGGGTGTTGTTGCTGCTCCAATGTGCTCCAATGGCAGCCCATTGATGGCGTTGAACGCACATGTTCTTAAGTAAAATTTAGGAGCTTTTGGCACTGTTGTTGCCCTGTCGCGTTGAGACTGTGCACTTTAGCTTGATTTGCTGTGGCGAGCATAATTCATTTATGCAGCTTCGACTGCGACTGCGACAGGATGGGGCAGCAGCTGTGGCATCTGCCACAAGACAGCTCTGTGAATAGGCAGCGATAACTTAGGGATTTCAATGATCAACGTCAGCGACCGCCTGGCAAAATTGTCATAATTTATGAAATTAAACCATGAAAATATTTACACTGCAACAACACACATGCGGCATAGTTGGCCAATCTACTGTGGCAGCAACAGCACGAGCGACAAACGGCTGCAAGTTCAACCTCAACTTCAATTCCAATTTCAAGTCCAAGTCCAAGTCTGAATCCAATTCCGAAGTGAGGCTCATTAAAGCAAAAGTGAAACAAAGCAAAAGTCCATGTTTTTATTGCTGCTGTTGCTGCTGCTGTGTGGCATGTTGCCGGCAAGAGAAGCCACCACCCGAAAGTGGCTAATAAAGCAAATCTTGTTGACAACGTTCAAGGCGACACTGCCAACAAAGTTCTCCTTCTTTTTTGTTTTTCTCTTCTTTTTTTTTTTTTTGGTTAGGCTCTACATGGAAATTTCGCCAATTAACACCTTTTAGCATGTTGGGCAAAGACGACAACAACATCAGCACCGCAGCAACAGCAGCAAGGAGGCGACAACAGCGGCAGCAGCAGCAACAACGAATGCGTTAATTAAAATTATATAAAAAGCGGCAGCTGCTGCTACAAGAATGAGAAATGAGGCAACATATCGATAACAACATACGCAGTTGCTCATATTGTGTTGTTGTTGTTATTGTTGTTGCTGCTGCTTCGCTATTAATATAAAACTGCAAAAATACGATTAGCCAGAGAAATGTTTTAAAGCAGCAAACAGCAAGCAGCAAAGCCTTGGCAACATGTTGCTCATGCGGCGCATAGTAAATATGGACAACAACAGCGGCAGCAACAGCAAGTTGCAACTTGCAACGGCAGCAGCAACATCACATCGCATCGAGCAACATGAATATCGCACCTTGTAAACTCATTTGCGCGTACGTGTTGAAACAAATGTTTGCGGGGGGTAACAGCAGCCAATGGGCAGCCAGCAGCCAGCGAACTGCAACTGGCAACAAATGTTGCATTGGCAATTGCCATAAGTCAGCAGCTCAGCTCGGTAGCAATAGCAACATGACCACGCCGCAGGAGCATTGGGCAGTTGCATGCAGTTTATGTGCGGCCTAATGGGGTTGTCGATGTTATTGTTGTTGTTGTTGTTTAAGTTGTTGCTGTTGTTCAAGTTGCTGCTGCTGCTGCTGCTGCTGATGTGAAGCCACCAGCAACACGTCCATCTTCATCATGGCCAGCAAAGTCGCTGCTGCTGTTGCTGCTGCTGCTGTTTGCCATGCTGTGCACTTTGCGTTTGTCTGGTTTCTTTTCCTTCTCTCTTTTTTTTGTTTTTTGGCACCATGACACCAGCAGAGCAACGGTGAAGCTTCCACTTCACTGCAGACTCCCCCAGTTGCAGCCTTATGCAAATGCGTCTCGGCTGCCGCTGCTGTTGCTGCCGCTGCTGCTGCTGCGTGTCAATGCAAACTTTGCTGACTTGCATGCGAATGTTGCTTGCACAAACATTGAGGTGAACTGCAAAGTTGTCGTCGCCAGTCGTCAGTCGTTGTTGTTGTTGTCATGTCTTCTGCTGCAGCAACACAAACAGCAACAGCAGCAGCAGTAACAGCAGCAGCAGCATCAGTGGAAGCAGCAGTAACCGCTTGGCTTGTTGGCCTGTTTGACCACAGCTGGGTGTCCTGGGCGCGCACAGTTAAGCAAACTTTGAGGGCAAAGGAATGGCACTGCGAACAGCACAGCGCCACAACCCTGGGCAGCAGAGTTGCCAGCCAGTGCTGTGCAATTTGGCTGTGTATTTAACAGAAAAGTGAAAGTTTCTAAAGCGCATTCTATTTAATTAAAATATAGAGAATATGGCATGAAATTGTAGTTTGTATGGGAAACTTACAAGAACTGAATGCCCAACAGCAACAGTTGCTTATATATCATTATATTTAATTAAAATATAGAGAATATAGCCTGAAATTGTAGTTTGCATTTGAATATATGTGAGAAACCGACGAGAATTCAGTTTACAAAAGCAACAGTTGCTGTTTTATGTGCAATAAATGCAAACACAAATCATAAAACATGGAGACAGTGCTAGCGTCTAATTAGAAATTTATTTAATTAAATAACGAATAATCTAACAAGGAGTTTTTGCAACTGACTGCTTTAAAATACATGAGCAACAGCAACAGAAAGAAGAATTCTTGGCAATAGATGAATTTATTATCTAAAACATAAAATCACAAGGAGAATAAAAGTATATTTGAGTTACAAATTGCATTTAATTACATTCTTCACATACTCACAGGTCATAGAATTTTATGGAAGTAAAAAAGTTTTACAAGAAAATGCTAAATAAGATCTACTTTTACTTAACAACTAAGTTCATGAATGAATGTGATTACATTACTTTAGTCAATTCTTATTGAAAATTTTACGCTCATTATTTGCACTAAAACACCCTAAAAGAGAACTACATTAAACTACTTTCTTGCTATCTACTTTAAAATTCTAAACTTAAATATTTACATTGCAACAGCAGCTGTAGCTATTTAATGTGCAACTGTTGCAAGCGAAGCCTGTCTGTGTTGCTGCTTAGAATTGTGAAACTTGTAGTTGGCGAAGGAAGCCTTCAACTTCAATAGAGAGCCGACAACACGCACTGATGCTTCAGGCAGACTTTGGCTATAAAGTGGCTAGATTAGCAGCTCAGCTGCGTAAGTTGCCAGCCGCGCAGTTGGTGTTACATTTTTACGTGCTCCAACGCCCAATGATGGCACGCAACACGCACACACACACACACACACACACAGATGCATAATCAAACACACACACTGACACAGAGACTAACAGGCAACTCGGTGGTCAGTTGAGAACGCCTACGCAGGCAGTCAGAGGCCGCCACATGATAAATGTTCAATCTCTGGCACAACCTAGGCGAGCTGCAGCTGAAGTTGAAGCCAAAGCTGGAGCTGAGGCTGAAGCGCTGTGTACGTGCTTGGCAGGAGCAGGACGTGTGCCGGTGAGTTATGCGGCATTTGGCACATGGCGCGGCAACAACAACAACAACAACAGCAGCTCTCATGCCACAAGATTATTCGGACAAAATCAATTAAAATGCCAAGCGGCATGAGTCACAGCCAGGCGCAAAAAAGGCGACTGCGGGGTCGAAGGATGTTTGTGGCGTTGATGAAGAGAGCAGCCGATGAAGGTGATGACACGATGGCGATGACGATGATGATGGCCACATCAACGCTGAGGTTGGTCTTCAAAAAGTGTTGAAAGCTGGCCTTTTGTTTGCTCGCTGCATTGATGGGCCCAATAGTCTCGAAATTACAACGCTTATGCATGCAGGCAGTTCGTGAATTGTGGGCATGCATTTGCATACCCAATCATCGCCGAGGCTCCTTCTGCGACTCTGCCACTCTGGCACTCCGGCGGCATCCTCACACTTGACCCCGTTTTCGTACAAGACACAAGCGGCGAACTGAGGCGAGGGAGGTGGTGGCGCGGCACGTTCTGTAATCGATCATCAATGCCAAAAGTGGCCGCATGTCAGCGGCTCATCGGAGTCGACAACAGAGTGCAGACATTGTGGCAACAGCCAAACAGCATTGGGGGCAACAACAATGCGCATACCACAGATATCAATTAATTTCAACGACGTGAAAAGGCCAACAAATCGTAATAAGTCAATGCCTTCGAAGTCCAGTCCAGTCCAGTACTTGGGCCTTTTTTCTTATTTTTTCTCCATTATGCTGCGCTCGAATGCAAGAATCTATTGATAAACACACAAATAAGTTTGTTGAGAGTCGCGAGTGTGTGGCAGGATGAATGTGGCCGGTGAGCGGCCAATGCGAGAGCGTGAATCGATGCAAAGTCACAATCATCATCAATCGGTTAAGAAAATATTTAACAAGTGTTTGAATGATTTTGAAAAATGATGTGTGCAGCATGTGCAGCAACAGGCAACGGGCAACAGGCGACGGTTAACTGGCAGCAGCAGCAGCCAGAACGAACGACAACAACGACGACGAAGCGGCTGCGAGTTCTCAATGCTGCTGCAAGCAATATCGCAAACAGCTCTACAAATTATTGCACGCGATCGCTCATTTCCAGCAGAAATAACACAAACACGGCAGCAACAACAACATCAGCAACGGCAACAGCAACGGCAACGGCAGCAACAACAAGCCAAGATTCGATCATAAACCAAGCAGCCAAGCCAGTCTCTCTGTCTCTCTCTCTCTCTTTCTCATTTACTCTGTCCACGGTGTCTCGATCTCAGTTACGGTGTCGGTGTCCGTATCCGAATGCGATGTAGAGATATAGCAAATAAGATATGGCTGGGGCATGTCATGCGCCCGCGACTGTGAAAACATCTCAATGGCAAAAGTATCACATCATTCATAATTTCATTGCCGGGCAAGTGGGAATTGGGGAATGGAGAATGGGGCAGAGACAGCGACAGAGAGTCAGAGAATGGGAATTGGGAATTGGAATTGAGTTGTTGTAGCTTGCCACGAAAATCTCTTGCCTCAAGTGTTGAATGTTTGCTCAAATAACAACAGCAACAGCAACAACATCAACAGCGATCTCAAGATCTTGAGCTCTCGATCTTGTTGTCGATCTCAGAGGCGCGGTGAAATTTGACAAATGAACCACCACCAAAAAAAAAAAAAAAAAAAAAACGAAATAATAAAATACGTAAAGTAAAAAGAAGAGAAAAAACAACTCGCACTGATAGCAAACCTTTCGTGCATATGCATGTGCTGTGTCTGCTGTGTGTGCGTTGCCTGAAGTGATCATTATTAATGATGACGATTTGTTGATATTTTTGTAACGTGTTATAGAAAAAGAGGCCCACGGTCTGCGTTCCGTTCCGTTTCGAATCGAATCGAATCGATCGCACAATAACATCAACAGAAATTACAAACAAGTGCAGTCCTGCAAATGCCAAGTCACGCAACCATCGCCAGCATCATCGCCACCCGCTCGATCATCATCGCGATCATCATCATCATCATCGCCTTGGTGATGATCCACACAAATTGCTGCTGCTGTTGCTTTTGGCTGTGGCCGGAAATCTTTGCATAATCTAGGCTTATAATTCAATTAATACGATGGCGTGTGCACTTAACGCCGAGTCTGAAGTGCAACACTAGAATGCTGCCACATGACTGGCAACTTGAGTGTCGAGTGGTAAAACGTGCTCCCTCTCTCCCTCTCACTCTTCTCCTTTCTCTCTCTTTCTCTTTTCCCCTAGCTTCTCTCCAGTTCTCTGATGTCGTCACACTGTCTGCTTAAATCGCAGCTTCAACTTCAGCACCATCTGCAGCTCACAACTCCACATTTAAATTGCATCTTCAACTGCAGCTGATCAGTGAACAGTGCGCCGATGATAAAGTTGCACCGGAAATCGTCGTAGAGTGTTTGTAGCCAACGTTCAGTTGGCGTTGCCAAGTGACACATTAGCGATCAATTGCTTTTTTTTACATAAACTGATTGATTACCTTTGCCATAGAGCTAGAGGAGACTCCCGACTCTCTGTTGCAAGTGTTTCTGCATTTAATAACCAAATATTTGTCGTTAAAAGTTCTTTTAATTGGTTGGCCTCTTAAGTGCTAAGTTGATTACTGCAACTTACCTACATTTCCTAACGATGTCCACTTAATGAAACTTTATACTTTAAACTCGTCAACGAAAGTACACAATCGATCGGACTATAATCTTTTCAATCACTTGAGATGAGTGAATCTATTTTTGTTTACATTTTCGCAATTCCATACAAAACCAATTACTGTTTAAAGTGAAACCATTAAATAACTATTTTTGTGATGCAGTCGAAATTTTACAACTTGATTGCCTAGCTTTAAAAATTGAGAAATGAAGATTGCTCAATTTATTTTTATAAGCTTTAATCTATCAATTGCACTTCGTAAAGCATATCTTGAATTCAAATAATAGCTACTAAAAATAGGATATTCAACAGTTTTAAATACCAATATTTTTGTATGATTATATTAATATTGATTCATATTCTCCCCATAAAAATTAGCTACAAAATGACAATTGTAAAGAGAACTTTTAAAAGTGATTAATTTGTAACAATGTTAAACCGACTTAACCACGTCCCGTTAAGATCAGCTATCCACAACTCGAAAACTCTGGCATGACTAATTGGAGTTCAGCTAAAGTCAGTTTTAGAGTCTCCCTCAAAAATAGATTGATAACACATGATGATGGATTTGTTTTTAAAAAGTTGTTGTTGTTGTTTTTTTTTATATTGTTTTCTTCATTTTAATTGATTTCGATTCATCATTAATTGTAGTTGTTTATAATTTGTGTTAACTAAATGTTTAGTTTCGCTTAATCAATTTGCGATGCTTATCAATTTCGGCTATATTAGAACTATGTACAAAATGCCTGGCCAAATTACATAAACATATACATACTATATGTGTATATATGTATTCTATGTGTGTTTGTCTGTGAAGGTGTAGCTGTGTATATATATTATCATATATAGGTATTTCTTTTATACATTTAAAAAACAAGAAAATAAACAAATAACAACGTTTCGCTCTCGTGATAGTTTACATACAGTAGATAATAGTAGTGTTATGGCATATACTATACATATACATATAGATATATAGTACAATACAATAAGTATAAATATTTTACAAAAAAGCCTTGGCAAGCAGCTGCGGTTTCACTTGTTCTAAACTAAATGTGAGCGTGAGATGGATAGACAGACAGTTCAATAGATAGATAGATAGATTACAGCGGCAGCGGCGGCAGCACGAAAACACTTAACAATTAGGCATTTAAACTAAATTAAATTTAAATTTCATTTAAATTAAATTAACTAAACTATGCTTAGGTTTATAGGCTATGCAGGAATGTATGCTGAGATGTCAATGTCTGTATGTTTGTATGTATGAGTGTGTATCTATGAGTCTATGTTGTGTGTTTGTGCTGAACTGGGCTCTTTTAGCGATGCTCAAAGCATTAGCTTCTTGGACAAAACAGCGTTTAATTGATGGACTTTGATTATGTTTTAAATACTCGATTTAATGCTTTAACGACTTCTGTAGCTGTGAGTGTCTGCATGTCTTTTGTAGTTTAATTTCTTGTAGTTTTTTTTTTGTTTTTGCATTTCATATGAGCGTTTTTGCTTTGTTTGCGGCGACGCTTTACACAAAATTTTGACTAGGAAAGGACGTGTTTTGTTTTGCTTTTTTGTTTTGTCGCGACGCTGACGGCGACGGCGACGACGACGGCGGCAGCCAATTTTGTCAGTATCAACGCCAGAGTTCGTGTGTGTGTTGATAATCATCGATCGAGTGCTGGCTGATGATCAGCCCGCGCTAGCGATGAGCACGCGCTGGCGAGGACTGCTCCAGTCACACCTCGCTGGGCATGCAGTGGACGCTCGAGTCCTGAGACAGCTCATCCATGGAGGATTCTAAAACAGAGACGAAAAGAGAGGAAAGAGGACTTTCAATTAACAACAACTGAAGAGCTTAAATTGGGGACAGTGCTGGGATCGTACCATGGGCTGGATAGAGGGCTCCTTTGGTGCCATTCATATGCATGGGATTCTGTGCGTTATTCTGAAATGAGTACGTTAACTGCAGGTTAATATGACGCGCAAATGAGCTTCCTTCCGGTTCGCGTACTGCAATCAGAAATCGTTTGAACAGAAAAATCGAAAAAAACACTTTGATTAGCATCTTGTTGTCTAGTCTTCGAGAAGTCATCACAATAAGCTACAGACTATATAGATAGATAGATTTGTATATATACTACACGGGAGTGTGTGCTTGCTAAAAATATATTTGGATCGGGGTGGGGGGGAGGTTCATAGGATGGTTGGGTTTATGGCTCTAGATCATGCTGCACTAATCCACTACTTACTTTTATTCTTACCAGCATGTATGTGTTTTTTTTGACGCGCACGCGAATTCTGAAACCAAACTTGCGTCACACGCTTGCTCAGACCAGTTACTGAGGCGATGCGCTCCAAATCCTGGCCATCCGGATTACTGTCAATCTGGAAGTTGGCCTGCAGCACTTGCAATTGCTCCTCGGTGAAGGTGGTGCGTACGCGTTTCGTTTTGCTCTTGTGATAACCATCACCATCACAGCCATCTAGAAAAAAAAGTCGTGGAGAGATAGAGAGAAAGAGTGAGTGGGGGGAAATCAGTTGGAAGCTATTACTCAATGCGCAGTCGGCAGTGTACGTGCCTAAGCCAGGGCCTAAAAGCATTTTGACAGTGGACCAAATTGAAAATACAAGAGCAACAACAACAAAAATAAATGTCAAAAGTGTTTATACTTTATGGCCCGCTGCTGTTGCTGCTTTATGGGCCCCTTTGGCTTCTTGGTGGTCTGCTCGAACGAAACTAAAAAAAAAAAAAGGGGCAACCAGCTTTAGTGGCAAGCTGAAGCCGATCACGTCGTCTGCGTCTGCGTCTGCTTTTGTGGCTTGTTGTGCCTCAGTTGTGACACGATTTCATCAGTGGCTGTGGCAGTTGTCGACCTGGCTGCCTGGCGACTGCCTGGCGCTAAGCTCGCCAGTTTGTCCAAGCGTTCCAAATTGCCACAACCGATTCGCTTGCAATTGAAGCGTGCCACATGTAGCTGTTGCTGCCACAAACTACGCGTATTGTGTTTATGTTTGTGTTGTTGTTACGCTTACCGTCACTTGATGTGGTGCCACCCTCGACCGTTTCGAGATAATGAGCCTTGCAGAGCACACGGTCATCCATGAGCGCAAATTGCTCGCCAGTGGACAACTGGCGACCGCACTGATCGCAGGCAAAGCAGGCCAAATGGAATACCAAATCGCGGGCACGTCGCACCCAATCCGAGGCGGAGATGCCGCGACAGCACTTCGAGCACTTGGCGCCGAAATTTCTGCAATAAAAACATAACCACAACGGAAATTGTTGTTAATGTTTAATGACTGATGTTATGTGGGGACTGCAGTTAAAATCGGCAGTTAACAAGCTAACGTTTTACAAGCGTTTTCCTGTATGTTTATTATTAATAGTTTCTGCTTTTTATAAGACCAAAAATATGGTATATGCAACTATTTAACTGCATCTGTAACTTCTGTGCTTCCATGGCGTTTCTTTCTAATGCTTTACAAACTCTTTGGCAATTCTTAAAGTCAATATTTAACTAGCGTTTGCCACGCGTTTTTAAACGCGCGCTTTCCGCGCGTTTCTCTCGCGTTTTTACTGCACGTTTTCTAAGCGGAAGTTGTCGGTCTCTCGCTGTCGCTGCTGCTGCGTTTTTCCAAATGAGTTGGCAACTTTGGCAGCTTATTGTTAGCTTTTAAGCTTATTTTTACAAGCACAACAATGTACGCTCAGTTGGGAGGGATGACTGGACATGGCTCTGACTCCCTCCGACTCCGACTCCGACTCTAGGTCTGAATCTGGATGTGCCCAGCACTCAGCAACGGCAGTGATGATGATGATGTCTCCATCTCTGCGTTTAGCTTGGGCCAAGTCGAAACCGAAGCTGAGGCCCAGCGCCCAATGCACACTTAAAATTCTTAACTTGAAAAATAAATATTTTTACAGCATCTCACGGCGCGTTTGTTTGTTTATTTTCATTTCGTTCGCCGTCGACACCGTTTTCCGCCTGTGTGGACAACGACAGCGACAGCGACAGCAACGACGTACTATGAGTACGTGTATCTGTATCTCTAAATGTATCTGTAGCTATGTGTGTGTTGCGTGTGTGCATCTTTGCTTGCAACTTGCAGCCAAAGGCTGAAAGTCGCTTTCGTAGCGTTATTTTGGCTGCATCTCGCTCTCTCTCTCTCGACTGGGCTGTTTATCTTAGGGATTAAGTCGCAACGTTGTCGAATTGTTACAATTAACCTTAGACTTTATCATGTACTCGCGTCGCTTGCCGGTCTTGTGTGGGAAAATATCTTGAAAACACTTGTGCACTCAGACACACACACAGTGGGGAAATAAGACAACAGAAAAGCGTTTGGAAAATGTATTGAAAATCGTACAATGATCGCATCGATTTCGACATGGGAACAAAAATGCCGAGAAAGTCAACAATAAAAATGTCAAATTAATGCCGAAATTAATGAAAAGATCAAATTAAAACTATGCTAAATCTCGGCTGCCACCTGCTGACCATAAAATCTCGGACTATTCAAGCCAGCCACGAGTCTGTGGATTCGTTTGATTTTGAGTGACAGCAGTTGGCAAAAACGTAATTAATTTATTTTACTCACTTGCTGTAGTCGGCCTTGCAGTAGACCTGACGCTCCCGGATGAAGCACGACTGTTGGCGATCCAGCGGGCACATGCACATGCAACATCTGAGGCAATGGGCGTGCCACGAGCAGCCGCCAACCTCGAGGAAAAATCGATCCGAGATTGGCTCGCCGCACGCTGCGCAGGAACGCAGCTCAGTCTGTAAAAGATAGTGAAGAGAAAAA
This sequence comes from Drosophila siamana, assembly GCA_035047445.1. NCBI lineage: Eukaryota > Metazoa > Arthropoda > Insecta > Diptera > Drosophilidae > Drosophila > Drosophila siamana. The sequence continues at coordinate 949,877 of JAWNPP010000151.1, read as the reverse complement.
CATAACTTTAATAAACATCGCCTTAAATATGTATTTGTATCAACGAAAAATATGTAAGCATATATTAATAAATATGTATATGTATGAATTTGTATCTTCTATCTGGAGTTAGTAGTATAAATTATCACGCTGTATGTGTCTCTCAGTATTCCATCTAAAGATCACTGCACTCTAGCTCACAGCTCTACTAGCGACAAATGCAAATTGTTTTACACAAAACAGAAGAAAAAACGTCGAAAAACAAAACAAAGATAACCAAATAAACTAGAAGAAATATTCAAAAAGAGTTAAAATTTATATGTTATTTTTTTTTCTTTTGGCTCGTTTGATGTGAGCTCAAAGCCGAACCGGATCGTCTCGGTTTGTGGTACACTGATCTTTACTCTAATCGTAGCGCCTGGTTTTTGGGATCTTTTGTTATGCTTTCAACTGAAATCGCTCAATAAATCTATCGAATGTGCCGTCGGCTTCTGTTTTATTTCTTCGCTGCAACATTTAACTTATTAATGTATATTAAAATTCCAACAAAAAACTACAAAAAAAAAACACTACCACTAGGAAACGCCATCGGCTATTTGGCGAAGCAGACGAGTTTCTATTTTTTTATAAAGTCAAACATAAATTTGAAAATGTTATGCTAATTGTTACCATTTCAGTTAAGCTGCTGCCTCAAACGTTACAGTCTCAGCTTCAGCCGCAATCGCATTTGACAACATTTTTCGCTAAGATTTATTCATTTAATTTATGGAGCCTCCATCGATCGTTTGGCGACTCATGCATATTCATTGCGACTGCATGTTACGCTACTTTAAAAGTGTCTCAAACAAATTTTTATTTCACATTTCATATATACAAAATAAAAATAAAAATAAACGTACTACTCGCCAATCGAAATCAGATTTCGTTTTAAGAAATTCGATAAATACTTGTACATATGTATATTATAATTTTGTTATTCTTAAATGGATTTTCTGTGTTCAAGCCGTATATCAACAATTACTGCAACAGCTACAAAACATTTCAGATTCCAAATTTATTGCTGGCAAATAAAGAAATTATCTAAATTACATTAGACACAATTAATTATACAAATTGAATTTGCATCTGATAACGATTTGTTATCTAGCTGCTGCTGTGAAACTAACCCCACGGAATATATTTAATGGAATTAAAGTTTAAAGTTGAAAATTGTAGACTTGTTTTTCTTTTTACTATATGTTTTGTATCTGATGGCAATATATCATTTGATGCGTATCTAATTCAATTGACGTCCATGCAAATGGCAAAACAATATATGCTTAGCATGATTATATCTAGTTTAGCATAGACTCGTTTAGTATCAAGTTCTGCCGACAAAGATTATGCATATTGTATCGGACTGCAATATCTCAGCATTTATAGATTTGATGGAATTGCAGAATATTGAGATACGATTATATAATGCTGCATTTTATAGTTTAGCAGCAACTGGTTTTGACACAATAATTTCTGTATTTTTTTGCCTCAAATACTTGATCGATTTTCTCAGATTTGTTGTTGAAAGAACAATGTCGCTTTTTTGAATGTCTAAATTCGCATTATGTTCAATAAATTATATGCAATTAATATGCAAATGGTTGACAATTTCAATTTGTATCGAAACGTGGACATCTCTTTGTTTGTTAATCTGCAATTTTGGTTGCTTTAAAACAATTCAATTTCCTCTTGTTGAACGTGACATTTGAGTGCAGGGCTTTAAGACATTTAATTAATGGCTAGCATTTTGCATATTTTCAATTCATTAATACAAAACGAAAAAGACGAAACGAAAAAAAAAAATTCAGCAACAAAATTGTCAACGGAAAAAACAAAAAGCAAAACAAACCGCAAAACGGTGACGGAGTCGAAATTGTTTTTCCATTAATCAAAGCGACAGTGAAAATAAATTTACCGTTTTTACAAATTAATTGCTGGCGTTGGCGATGAGTTGATGTAGTTGTTGTTGTTGCTATTGTTGTTGTTGCATTGCTGCTGTAGCAAAACAATTGTTGCTACAACTGATTGTCGTTTTTGCAACAGCAGCAGCAGCAACTGAAGTTGACAACTTGTTATTAACTTGGCTGACAAATTTCTGTTCAAAAAGCCGACACATAAAATATACGTTGCCATTGAGAAAATACACAAAATAAATACAAATAACGCGAGACATTAACAACAACAAACGACAACAGCGGCAAATACACATAATACAAAAATAAATACATATTTAAACAAAAAGTCGGCCGTGACTAGGCCGCAGGAGCGGCACAACATCAAAGCGTGTGTTGTTGTTGTTGTTGTGTGCGTGTGTGTGAGTGTGTGTGGGACTGTGGAGCGACTATACCAATTAATAAAACAATAAAATATATAGTATATCTAGAGATCCGCCTAAAAAAAAAACACTAAGCAAATACGCGTCAGTTGAGGAAAACCAACAGCAGTCGAGCAGCGCCCAACAATATCAAATACTCATACACATTGTATGTTCACAAATTATTCATGACAATTCGTAGATACAAGCTGCCAACTATGTGACCAGGGGGGGGGGAGGTATTGAGGGTTGCGTTTGAGGCTTGGGAAATGCCTGTGGAAGTGAGGCGAAATAGCCGAAAATGCAATATGGCCACCATCAAAGCAGACAAGCACACAAGACGAGAGCAACATGTAGCTTCTGCTGGCAATCTATCTCACAGATACAAATGAATCTCACGTCGCCATATCTGTGTGTGTGTGTAGTTATAACTACATGCTAACATGGTGGCTGCTGTTCATTTGGCTGCCGTTCCCGTTGCCATTTAACTTTTCAACCGCGTCGCGTCGTGTGACACGTTTAATCGCGCCCTCCCCTGTGCAACACACACACACACACAAACGCACACACACACACAACCACAACGAGCCTGCGCGTTGACTCGCAGCGCTCCCCTATATGCCTGTCACTTTCGTTTAACTTTTCACATTGCTCGACCAGCGAGCCAGCGAGCCATCGAGCCAGGCAAACCCAAAACCCAAACCCAAAAAACCAAAACCCACAAGCTGCTTTCCTGCCTCCTGCCTCCTGCCTGGCTACCGTGTTGCCTCGTTGAATCGTTGCCTCGTTGCCTGCACTCCCGCCTTCTTCCCTTTGGCTTCGGGGTGTTTTTGGCAATTTGTTTTCCCGACGCCCGTTATGACACACACACACACACACAGTAACGCAGTGAAGGCCAGACTTTGACTTGACTGGCGGTCTGTACTTCATATATGCATTTATCGTTGCTGCCGCTGTTGCTGCCGCTGTTGCTCCTGCTGCCATTGCTGATGTTGTTATTGTTGTCATGTCTATGCCCACTTCTGAAAATATGTCTGTTGTCAGTGGACAAGCCGAAGTGGCATTTGGCGAGCATGTCATTTGACTGTAATTTACTCATGAATGCTGAGGTTTTCTCTCCTTGTGAACTACACAAAGCTGGCCAAGCTCTTGAATTTCAATAAGCCCCCAAATGAGGCGTAATACAACTGCAGATACATTTACAAAAAAAAAAAAAAAATAAATTAAACAATTCTGTCGTAACTCACATTTAGAAATAAATCTTTATTTTTACTTTCATTCGTTCATTCTTCGATGGCATAAATCAAGCTTATAATTTATGTGCAAACAAATGGAATTCACCTAATTGATTTCACATCGTGAAATACTGTTAAATTATTTAAATATTTTCATTTATTTGAAAGTTACATCTTATTATTAGATACATCAGAAAATCATCGCCCTAATTAGTTAAATTATGGTCGCAGCTTTATTTATGAGCTACACAATTCCTTTAATTGATTTCACTCCTCTGTACCAAATTTAAATATTCCATATTAATATTGATTTATTTATCTATCTTCAGCACATCTGTAGGTAGGCTGTTTTCTCTCAGACTATTACCACATCTCATTATTAAATTCATCGTGATATCATCACCTCAAATATTTAATTCATGGTAATACGCTCGGATTAAATGCTAAAACGTTAGATAAAAACCTTAAAAATCTGTATATAATGATGGTAATGTTGGACGAACAAAAGGAATTATTAACAAATTTTATTGCCTTTCAGATTCTTTGATAACAAAAACTATTGAACACTGTGGACAGAATGAAGATCGAACAGAAAAAGGGAGTATCGGCAACTATTGTAGGATAGATAAGATAGCTATTTATATTACTCAATTGCCGGGTTTCCGTAGAAAACTCTCGACTATTATATAAGCAAATGGGTCGCAAAGATCTCGAGATCGCAGATAGCTATCGTAAAAATTCCATAAACAAAACTTGCACCTTGCAACTTTTGCCCAAATGTCATAAATAACAGAGACTCGAGCGCAATATAAAACGCAAAAAGCGATACAAAAGGCCGGGCTAGAACTATAAAAGAAGCGCACACACAGAGAGGGAATAAAGACAGAAGACCGAAAGACGCTCAAGAGTATGCAATAAAATTTACAAGCTGCCATTTAATGCCCCATAGGGGGATCTGGCAGTTGATAACACGATCCGCAACAAGCTGTCTGCAGATAGGTGTGAGAGTTGAATACAACAGGTGAATATATATATATATATGTCTATATATACATCAATGTTATGTATGTAACAGCCAAGCCCATTCCGAAATCCATTTGAATGTGAACAAGTTGCCTGAAACTAATCAATTGATCAACATTGCCATTGATCTGGCTACGCAATGATTTACTTTGACTTTCAACAGTAGCCGCTGCTTGTGATGACAATAGAATAGAACTGTATCATCTTCAGTGGCTCAGTGGCTGGCCAGAAAAAGATCGATCGATTACCCAAAACGCTTCCAAAGACAATTTTCACGTCATTGCGCAAATTGAGCGATCATCAATGGGAGCAGCTTCAGTTTTTGTATCTTCGATTCTCAATCGATCGATTTTGATGGTCCCAAAAGAGAGACAAAAGCCCTTGGCAGCGACACTTTTGATACGTTTGGTGACTTGTCATCTTTTCAGTTCAGTTTTCAGTCTTTGCTGAGGGACAAATGCGCGGCAATCCAAATAATGAAAATCAACAAATGTAAACAGCGTGAGAATGTTGCAGGCTCCAAGATGACAAAAGCGAGCCAACAACTAGACAACGATATCTATATAAATCGAATGATATATTAAAGTAGTTATGTGTGTGTGTGTGTTTGTGTTTTATCTTTTGTTCAACCACTTGTCGCTGCGGCAGTTTGGCGAATGTTTTCTTAAGGCCTTTCGACGCTTTGGACTCCCATTTAAGGCGCTTTAAGACTTGACATCAACCGTAATAATACTTAGCAATAATATTTGTTGTAATAAAAATAACATCAACAACAAAACTGCAAGTTCGAAGCGCCAGTCAAACAATGAAGGCTGCGCCAAAACATGATTTATAAAGCATATAAATAAAATATAATGAAAATGTTTTCGTTTGAAAATAAGTCTGTGTCTTTTTGTTCCTCTGGTTTTCAAAAGACTTTCCAAAAAGGCAGCTCGACATTTAATTAGAGCTACCTTTTTGTTCTGTTATATGTGGTTATGGTTGTCGTTGTTGTTGCATTTTGTTATTCATTGCGTGGGATACTGTGTTTAAAAATATTTAAAAATATTATGCCAATTTACACGTCGGCGTTTGTTTGGCGTTAAGATCACCGTCGTAGCTGATTGTTATTTAATGACTGCTCTTTATGAATGAAAACGAATGCGATGCGCCCACACAGATACACACACACACACACACACATATTTACATAAACATATATATATTCATGTATATTTAGTATACAATACTCGTTTGCTGCTGCACCATAAATTGGTTAAATGTTTACAAATATTTCACGGCACTCCAAACTCCGGTTCCGTCTACGACTCTGACTCTGAATCTGAATGTGTTTCCCATTGTCTGTGACTATAGCTATAGCTACAGCTGTAGCTGTAGCTGTTGTCGCGTCCATTGATCCAATCAAATTAATGGCCGCTATAATACAACAGAAAACAGAACAGAACAGCAACGAAACGAATTCAAAAAGCGAAAGCTTTTCTATGGGAATACAGTGTGCGCTCACTAAATGGACTTCTATAAGAAAATGAAATGAAATTGCATGTTCATTTTTATAGTAAAATAATCTATTATAAATGTGGGTGAACAAATCAAAAGATAAAGAATGAAGATGAGATGCAGACATATAAGGGAAGAAAAAAGCATTAATTCAAAATGCAGAATGTTGCCTATTTAATTTGTCTTTAAACCGAGTAAGGCATACAATAAGTTATTATATTTTGTAAGTAAATCAAATTTAGTAATTTAAGCACTAGGCATTCTATTTCTGTTTCCTGAACTTATACATAAAATCTTATATTAATAAGTAATTGAGTAATTACACGTATGTTTCACCGACTTTATCTGGGCTTCACTGTGACAGCGGCGGCAACAACGTTTGCAACACGTTGCGACACGTCGACGGCGAAACCGTTGATGTTGTCCTGCTGCGAGTCAGCAAACTTAATTACCGCTTTATGTCAATGGCCCAACATGTTTTTGCTAAATTTATCAGCGTTATTAAATTTTATCACTGGCGACAAAATGTGCATATGCCATTCAATTTTCACAACATATTCGCACATCGCAAACACACACATCAACACACATACACAGAGATAGATATGCAAATGCATGTGCAGATACAGATACAGATACAGATGCAGACAATCGCATAGATACATTTACAGTTTGCCGACTTGAACTGCCGTTGGCAGGTTTCAGTTGCCGCTTGGCCACAGATGAACGCGCTTTTAGCCTAGCCAAATATTATGCTCCACGAGCAAGCGAGACAGACAACGCGCGAGAGAGAGAAAGAGAAAGGAGTATGCACATAGACAGAGTGAGTGAGAGAGAGAGAGGGCGATTGAGCGTGGAGGACAGCGCACGCACATGGCGGATTAGCTGGACGTTGGTTGCCTTTGTTGGCGTAACATCGTAAAATATTTTACGGCCAATAGGCCCAGCGAGCTGCCAACGTTTTTATGGCCAAAAAGAAACACAGCAAAAAAGCCAAAGACTTTACAGATCTTCAGCTGCCAGTCGAAGATGCCACTGTGTGTGTGTATGTGTTTCAGCGTGTCTGTGTTGGTGTCTGTTGTTACCCTAAGGTGAACAGTTAGCCGCTAAGTAGTTAGCCTTCAGTGGCAGCATGTTGCATGTTGCATGCATTTCCATTCTCATTTCCTTTTGCCAAAAACAACAAATACAAAAAAAGCAGGCAAGCAACAGTCCTAATATTATGGGTTTTTCATGCTCAACAAGTGTTATTCATAATTCTTGTTGTTGTTTGTTTCATTCTGCGGTGTGCGCAATAAATATACAAATATAATTAAAATGCCAAGAGAAGTATAAAGTACGCGTATACTATATAAAATGTTTTTGTTTCTGTTTTTTGCTTTTTTTTTTTTGGGATTCAGCTCTGTCGATGACGAAGACGACGAAGACACCGGGATCGCCTCACACTTTTGTTTTTAATGGTTATATTGTTGGGGCCCCGGTGTTGACAAGTTATTACCCCGATCAGCCGACGACTTAAAATGTCGCACTTTATTACACTACAAAACACAAAACTCAACTCAACTCAACTCAATTCCGAGCTGTGCGTGTAGCATCATCGCCAGATCTCTGAACGATCTTTATTCAGTGTGTTTGTTTGTGTGGAGAACTCGAGAACTGGGAACTGGGAACTGGAGAACTGGAGAACTGTTGAACTGGGCACTGGGAAACTGGCAATTGGTTGCCCCGAAAGACCGTTGACTGCCTTGAGTTTTACAGCCGCTATAAGAAATGTTGTTGTTGCTGTTGCTATTGTTGTTGTTGTTGTTGTTGTTGCAAACATTGGGCTTTGTGTGCACTCCCAGACGCGTTTTATTATAACTGTGGCTCGCCCCATACGAAATAAATTTCATTTTAATACTTTCTTCGTTTTAGTTTTCGTATATTTTATTGGACTACGAGCCGTCGACAAGGGAGCACCGAGGGGGCTGCGACGGAGTGCTGGTGGAACGGAGTGCTCCAAAAGTCTGAAAGTGATTTGCATACAAGATCGTTCTCACGTTTTTCCCACCAAGATTATCCACACTCACAGCAGCCGCTTGATAGATCGCTGGCTGAAACGCATCGCATCGGATTGGATTGGATTGGGTTTTTGGGACTCAAGTTGTTCGTATCGGATCGGTTGCAGCCAATACGGTTTTTTATTTTTTATTTTTTTTTCGAGCAGCCGCTGCTGAGGATGCCCACTTCCATTGACCATAAACATAAACAGGTGGCAATATTCATTTGCATAGACAACGTTTTCATATTAAATTTCAAAGCGTTCGAACGCTCAACGACATTCCGTGAGTAGCTCCCCCGCCCTCCACCTTCCCCCTCCAGTTGCTCGAAATGGACTTGCGGTGGCAAACAGAAAATTGGTATTCGATTTGACCATGTCTACGATGTATGTTCCAATGTTCCGATCGCGGTCAGCCCCCTTTTAAAGTAGCCCTACTTTTTGTTTTTCGTTTTTTTTTTCTGTCTGCTCAGATTCTCGAACTTGTTTTGATCATTTGCGGCAGCTGCCGTTGCGTGTTCACAACAAAAAAAAAACAAAAGCAAAAAAAACTGAGCTTATAAATTGATAAGCAAAACAGCATTTGATCTTTATGTTTTACTTTTGGAGTCCGCTCAACTAAAAGCATCCCAAAATTGATTTCAAATGAATAATAATCTTTCACCATTCGTGGCAATCGGAAGCCCTTAGATTTTCAATTCGATTTCCATTTTTTTAATTGTCAATCAGATAGCGGAATTCGTTTCGTTAAGTATTTGCATTTAATACCTTAAATTATTGCATTCCTCTGCAGCTGCAGAATTTCTATTAAAATTGCCAGATAATTAACATTTTATAACACATCTATCGCACCTTCTCTATTGCTCTCTCTCTCTCTCTCTCTCTGTCTCTCTCTCTGTTCTTCCTATGTCTTTAATAATAATACACTCTGCTCTACGTCAAGCATTTAAAGTGCCATTTTTTATTGTCTCTCATTACTTTTTTTTACAATTTTTTTTTTCATTTTTGCTTTTGCTTTAACCCCAAACGACAGTTGTGCAAACAGCGGCAACTAAGAGCGAAGAGCGCATTGTGGCTAGAGAGAAAGAGCGATAGAGAACGATAGAGCGAGAAGTGAGAGGGAGGGAGAGTTAATAGTCTGCAACGGAGACCGGTATAAGCTCGACGCTGCTGCTGATCTGTCAGCCAACACATTCGCCAATAAATCGCTTATAAATCGTCCTCAAGTATCTAACAATTTCGACACGCGTATTTCTTGTTCTCTATACCTACTTAAAATACTCTGCTCCAAGCCTGTGACATTGGATCGCTTAGCTAACATATCTGACTTGTGGAATATACTTACCAAAAAATCAATATTTCAAAGTAGTATTCATTATTTTTGTAGCCCAAATAGAAGTATTTAGAAATATTTAAAGTAGCACAATTTTTAATCAAGACAGCTTATTATATTCACCCCTTATTAAGTCACTTTTTAATTGTATTTTTTGAATGTTAATCTACGATTTGTAAGCATAAATTGCGTTTACTTCACTGCTTTCGCATTCGTGACCATTTCAATGGCTTTCCAAGCTAAATTACAGTTTATAGCCTGTCTTCCATTACTATGCAAATGTGATTCCCTAAAGTTGGCAAGTGTAGATTGAAGTCAGCTAGCTTTGGCTTTACGCTTTCGTGCACACAATACTGTTGTTTATGGTCATCGAATTTTTAAGGCATTCATCATAAAAGTGGAGTCGAGATGAGACGACAGTGGCTGCGACAGAGACTCAAACTGAGACTGAATGCCTTTGTCTTTTGGTCAACATGTCACAGTCAAGTTAAATATCAATGGTAAGACGACGTCGACTGCGCTGCCTGACGTTGGCTGTCTTTTTACAGCTTTTACGATTTGCATTGTGTAAAGTTGAATATGTTTTTTTTTATTGAACATTGACTACAATTAATTAGCTAAATCTGCATTTTGCATAAATTAAAATTAATATTTTTTTTTAATATTTGCTAGCGCTTCGAGTGTTGTTGTTGTTGTTTTTGTGCTCGTGTGGCACACAAAAAGCACGTCTTTTTATTGTTGAATGCAAATGTGCTTCTTCGCAGTGTGTTTATGTCTAAACAATAAATCAAGTTTGAAGTTCAGTTTCAGTTCAGTTCAGTTCAGTTCAATTCCGATAGAGCAACATGCAAATTTATTTAGCAGCTCGGCATGTTTAATTTATTTAGAATCGCAGAGAAACGACTTTGAAAGATTTCGGCGGTGTTACTTCAAAACTAAAATACCAAGTTAAATCTATCAACTTGGCTACTGTGCTAGATTTCCGATTCGAAGATAAGCTAAACTCTGCTACTAACATTTGTATTCGAAACGAGCAGACGACTCTTAAAGCTCTTTACCAATTGCCAAGCAATTAAATAACAATATTTTCACACACACACATACAGAGAAAGAGAGGGAAAATTTGATAGTGGAAAACTAATGACCAAATCGGCCAGGACAACAGGCAAACATTTATTTTGCCAAACGATGAAAGTTTTGTGGAAAATGTAAAATAAAATCGAATGGTTTGTCGCTACGGATTGTTAGACAGCACAAGGGCGAGGGGTGAGGGGCGAGGGAGACACAAGGAATGTGGGTTATGCAGGCTGGTCCAGCATTGATTTAGGGGCGGGTTTTCAGCCCTTTGCGTCTCCCTCTCTGCCCAGAGCCCCTGCATTTTTTGTTTTTTCGAGCACCATTGACAGGCAACAAGGAGGCAACAACAAAACACAAAACAAAACACACAGAGAGCGAGAGATATTTGTTAGAAGTTACAATGATTTGTGGCATTTTACAATTTTATTTGCTGCCACCGAGCCCCTGCATCATTTGTAAGCCAACTAAGCGTCCTTTAAGGACTATTTTGCGGATGCACTCGACGAACAATGCCGCAGAGACCTCAAGAATGCTGCTTCATACGCACTTCAAGTGAGTTTCCAGAGTGTGAGTGTGAGTGTGAGTGCGACTCCGAGTTCTTCTTTTGTGCGGTTGGTTGCCTTTTGCCTTTTGCCTTTTTCTGGCCGGCTGGCGTCTGCATTTGATTTTCATTTTGGGAATTTTCACATTTACCTGCTAAAAATGCTGCTGTGACTTTGACACGTTTCTTCTGCCTGGCGGCAAGACGAGGGGCACAAGGGGCGCATGCGCAACAACAGCGGCATGAAAGCAGGACCAAACAACACTCAACGTTCAACATTCGACATACAACTTCAAGCTGACCACTCGAGTTTTGGGCCTTTTGTCTTGTCTTTGGTTTTGCAGTAAACAAAGGTGTGATATTTGTTTGTCTTTTGTGCCTGATCGGGGCAATTGGCTCAACTCAAGATGCATTTTCCACTTCCCTCTCTTCTCTTCTCGTCTCTTGTCTCGACAGGCGTCGACTTCTTGTCAGCATTGTCACGCCACGCCGCAGTTGTCAATTAGGCATTCGAGTGTTGTTCTTGTGTCCACTGCCAAAATCCAATTACATTGCCTAGAAATCGCTGTGGGCAGCTGCTTTTCATTTCTTCGCCTGGCTAAAATGTCATTTCGGTCGAGTTGCAGTTGGCACGCGTTGTCTGTTTTTTGTCTTCACCATGTGTGGGATTTAGCATCTTGAGATCTGCTTACAAAATGCACCTTTTGTGTGCTAAAGAGATGTAATCATAACTATAGAATGCCTAAGGCGATCACGAATGACAGTTTTGTGGTAATTCGAAGGCAAGACATTTGCATTTTCAGCTATTCTCACCTCATTGTCTTGTTCTGAATTTGTTTCTCTTTCCAAACACACAATAAAACAATACACTTATTAAACCCCGTTTTTATGTTATACAATTATCTTTTTTATCCAGCAAAAATATTGAGATACTTTCTTTATAAAGCCATTTAGAAGTGAATTATTACAGGAATTTATTAAAAATTAACATTAAAGTCAGATCGTATATTAAACTCCACTCGAAAAGTCAATGCAAATAAATTCGAAAGCAAATTGCAGCAATTGAGTGTTCAAATATAAATGTTACAGTTAATAATTTGCAATATTTATATAAAGCAGAAAATAAGTTTGAAATTGAAATTAATTTAGCCAACATTTTCATAATGCTATGCGTAGATTTGAGAACATTAGCTTGCGCTCAAATATAGTGAATTAATGAAACTTCTAGCTTTATATGAATACATCTTTTATACTGCCAACTTCAGTTCGTTCTTGTCTGTTAATCAAAAAAATTACTTGGCGCTGGCAAAATGCCTGAAGTGACACATTGGGCATATTGAAGACAAATTGTTTATGTTTAAGCTCAACTCATGATCATTCACATGTCTGGCTAATAATAACTTATCGCATAGTTCTCAATTAAAGAAAACATGCCGCCGCTCTCTTGTGTATTTTATTTTGTTTTTGTGCTGTTTTGTTTTTTGCTTTTTTGGGAGGCGTTAACAGCTTTTCAGTTTGGGTTTCTATATTTTTTTAATTTCCTAGTGAATTATTAATGAAAAATCGTTTATTGAAATATGTATATTTTATAGTTGCTTTGCACACATTCGACATTTAAGCGCTTCACTATTTATGCCTTTCCTTTGCCTCTTACTCAGCTTGCTTCCTCCAATACCCCCTCCCAAAAAAAATTGAATATTCATAAGCTGCGCTTTGTGGCGTCATAGCTCTGGGCTCACAACTTTAGCTGGGTCAGGGAGAGGGGCTCCACAAACTGGGGCGGGTCAAGATCGATGATGTCAAGTAGAAATACAAGCACACAAAAAACAACTGAGAAGCTGAAATAAAAAGGGACTTAAGCCCGGCTCTATTGTTGCTTAGTTGCGGCTTAGAACTGTTGACATTTGATTTGAAGTCGCGCTGCTGCGGCATTTTTCCTAAGATCTCCCGCTGTGCATATTGACAGTTATTAAAGGTCTGCCAATAGAATACAAGCACACGTATCGTCGAGTTTTCAGAGTCAAGAGTTAAGAGTTAAGAGTTAGACACATGCGATCATCTTTAGAATTTGTTTCACGTGGGCCTAAAAAGATCAATTATGAGAGAAAAAAAAACAACGCCGACCAAGTTCGCCCCCAAAAAATTGTTGAAATTTATAACAGATTTTGGCCTTTTATGTGCGGTCCAATAAGCGTCAGCACCTTGTCTAATTTGCTATGGTAATGAAAATTATGTTTATGGATAAAGCCATGCAAAATACAACAACGAGACGTACAAAACCGTGGGGCATAAATCATGCATTCCGACTATCTGTATCTGCATTTGTATCTGTAAGCTGTAGCTGTATCCGTATCTTAATCTGAAAGAGCCAACTCATTGCTGTCGAATGTCCAATATTTAACATTTTTACAACATTGTATCGCCATTGAATCCTGTGGGTGGCTCAGCACTTGCGTCAGAGTTCACACAATGCACCCAGCGGGTAGCCAAAAAAGCAAAAAAAAAAAAAAAACAGAAAATAAAAAACTACAACACTCTCGATACCTGAGCCAAGGCAAAAATATCTTAGAGAGGTACAAAAAATCGATTAAAGCAAAACGTTGAGCTCAAACGTTTTCTTGTGCTGAATGAACACATTTGAATTGAGCGACGTCATCAACGAATGCCCCCAAAAAGATTTAGAAATTAAAAACGTTAACTAATGATAAACGCGCCTATCATTGACTGCAACTCCACATCAAGCATTGAACACAACAAAAAAAGATTCCCGCCTCCTGCCTTCTGCCTCCGGCTGCCGCTCAATAAACATTCATAATTTCAACGTGTGGGCTTGACATGGTCGTCATTCAATTGGAGTCCGTATAAATACGGAATCGGAATATTCAAAAATGTTGCACCCCCCCATGGTGCGATTTGTGTGCTTTTAATATTCACCGACTCTGCCTTTCTGCTGTTTTGAAAACTCATCGTTTTCCAAAAGTTATTAGTGCGGTTTGTCCAGAGAGTTTGATGGCTCTGAATTGCCCCATAGGCATTGTTTTAGATACGATACGTTATAATACCAGACTCCTCCTCTTGCTGTCCTCAAGCTTTACTCTCTGCCCTTTCGCCTTTCCCCCAAGATTCAAAAAAAAAAACAACTCACAGACAAAACTAACGCCGCCTGTTGCGTCCCAGCGGGTTTTTGGTTCAATCTATTCAGCACGTTTTGTAGGTCACTCGAAAAGGTTTTACATGTGCATCAATTAAAACAAAAAAGATATAAAGGAAGGCAACATTTCGTCCGCTCGTGTAGGTGTCGATCAGAAAAAAACCAACGTTTCCAAATAGATTCAGATACGCACAGAGCGTTATGATAAGATCAGAAAATGATTAAGTCTAGTTTTCACTTTGTATTGGGCAACTGCAAATTGTTTCTGATTGTTTATGGATTTCTTTTTCCTGTGACTATTAAAATTCAAGAAAACAAAGATATTAATGCTTTTCAAATAATATATTTGACGAGTCTGTTTATTAATTCAATTCTATTTATTGTTTCTAAGTAACTGTGCAATCAAAAGCAATTATTAAAATTGTTGTACTATAATTATTTGTACATAAATAATTTTGAGTTTTCATTGAGACTTTAGTAAACAATTAAACATTAATTTGCTAATACTTTGTAAATAGCAACAAAAAATGCAATTATGTATTATATTAACTTGCAAATTTGCATTAAACAGTTTTGAAAATGTACAAATAAATTATATAAGAAGCTATTAGAGGGTCAGTTATAATAGAGTTTGCTAAAAAAAAAAACTTGCAAATTGAGTTGGCAACTTAATGTGTTAAATTTAGCCACATGTTAGACAGACATTTTATATGCAATCCAGTTATAAAACCGAAAGTTCAGTTTAAATTTCTTATTTATATTTGAGCAAAGTGATTTCATTTCGATTTTATGCAACTATATACATATATCAAGTTTTAGATGGGAATAAATTTAAACAGAAATACTTTGCGTACCTTCATTTTAATTGCCTCCACAATTTTGGCGATTTTTAATCCAAGTCTTTTGCACAAAATTCTTCAGCCAGCTTTTGGCGATAGATCGAATTGATCACTTGTTGCTGGACACGATGTGTAATGTTTTGACGACGACGACTTGACGACAATCAGTTTGTCAAGCGTCCAACAGTTGCAACTGAATGCATGCAAATGAGTTGCATAAGCGATTTGCGAATACTATGACTATGAGTGTGTGAGTGTGAGTGCGAGTGCGAATATGAAGTATGAGTAGAGCGACGCACTCGTATAACGCGTGTGGAAATTTGCGAATAATTTCCAGCAACACTTTTTATTGATTAGCACATACAAAATTTTGAAAATTGTTCACTGCTTGTGTTTGGCTTCTTTCCTTTCTACTTCTTCTCTTTTCATTTGTTGTTGTTGTTGATTTTGTTTTGTAATTTTGTGTATTATTAATTTTGTATATTTTGTGGTTGTTGTACGTTTGATTTGTTAATTAAATTTTTGTGGTTTGCGAGAGTATTCGCCGACGCTAAAAACACGCAGCGGGCTGCTTATCAAACGCGGCGTGAAACGTGAATCGCGAAACGCGTGGCGCGATAACAGACGACGCCAAACGGGGTCCGATTGCAAGACAGCTCTGACTCCGCGATATATGTCTGCGGCACTCTGGCCGGCGACGAGAACCCAAAAAACTCACACAATACCAATACCAAACAAACGACGACAAATACAGAGCGAGGCGGCAGCTGCGGCAGCTCACGAGACGTTGAGGCGAGCGACGACGTTGTTACAGCTACGAGGCCACTGCATAAACTGCCGGCGCTCTAGCCACAGCTCAGCTTATTGCCCATGGCTCATGGGATCAGCAGCAGCAGCAACGACAGCAGCTGGATGTGACGACCCGGTTTCGAGACTGTGTGCGTTATGAGCAGCATAAAGCAAACACCAATACACACACACACATACACACACACACCACTATAGCGAGAACTCGCTCAACTGGTTTCAGCTCAGCGCGTTTGCCGGGGGTTGTGTGGTGATTGGTTGCCATGGCTTCGGTGCTCGAAACGGCAACGCCCCGCGCTCAGCACGCGAGGAACGAGTTTCGACAGCGTCCCCCATTTTGAGTGAATTCGCCGCATTGCTCACCCCCACCTCCCTGCGCCCAACCGTTCACCCAGCCCAGTTGTGACGGGCCAATTGAGTGCGCCGGCGCGTGCCGAGCTGAGTTGAGTGAGTCCACTTTGAGTCCACTGACAAGTTGAGCCGCTGCGGTTGTGTGCCATTGGTGGGTGGGTGCTTCGCGCTGCTGGATGCCCACGCTTCAATGCAGCGTGGAGCGTGGAGTGAACGACGGATGACGGAAGCGGAACGGAGCGGCGCACTTGACTTTTTTGGGGTCAAACCGCTTGACGGTCCCAAAAAGCTGCTGCCAGTTGACAGTTTTTCAGACATATTTTCATTTGGCCAACGCCACGGCATTTGATGCATGCCACCACGTCAGGGCAACAGCAACAACAACAACAACTGCCAGAGATGCGATACGAGTGTGTGGCGGAAGTCGAGTAGCAACCGAGTAGCCATTTAACGCATTCAACTCTTCAAGATTCACCAAATACAATTCAGCTTGAAGTCCAGATGTGCCGCGAATTGCTTTAAAATCGCTGCCAAAAGAGAGGCTTCAAAATTGATTGACTTATTGGGGGTTGTTTCTAACAGGCTTTTATAGTGCTTGCAATTAATTAAACCATTTCAAAATCAACAAGAATAAATTATCTTGTAATGCAAATATTTTTCTTAAAGTAGAAATTTACTCGAATGAAAAATTATTTTATACTTTATACACTACCAATGAAATGAAGACTGAAATGTATAATTATTAATTGAAAAACTAGATTTGAATTTACTTAATTCAAATAAAAAATTATTTATATTTTATACACTGCCAATGAAATAAAGACTAGAATTTTATTATAGATAATTTAAAGACTTGTACTTAAAATTACTTTACTTAAATACAAAATTATTTATACTTTATACACTACTAAAATGAAGTCTGTGCTGTAGTATTATTAATTGAAAGGCTAGTATTTAAAATAACTTAATTTTAATGTTAAAATTTTATGACCCGTAAATGAAATAAAATTTTTTCTGCTTTCTCCAATTATATTAAAGATATTTTAATTTGATTTGGCTAATCAAAAAATAATTGCAAATAATGAGTTATAGTCAGTGAAAATTAGAAATAAATACTCTAAGAAATGGTAATCAACAAAAGTAGTAATAATTGTGATGAAGAAAATTCTCAATTTTGAATATTAACAAAAGTTATAAACTTAGTAATAAAAATAACAATATTACAGATGTACAAAGTTCTCAATAATACGCAAAGATTAAATCGTTGAATAGAAATGTATCGGTAATTATTTGTAAAATTAATAACTCCACCATTGAAGCACATTCTATTCTAACGGCATCTTACACTTACTTAATACTCTCGGACTCTGTCTTTAAGTCGCTTCCGCGTTCAGTCGTATATGGTATGTATGTATATTATGCTATCGAATAAAGCAAACACGCATACAACTTATAGTTCGTTAAACATCTGTTACTGATTCGTACTTTCCCATTTCATCTTTCAATTTAACCGCGCCTCAAGCACTTTAACAGTTCCTGCTCCCTCTCTCTCTCTTTCGCTCTCTCCCTCTATCGTTCTTTCGCTCACTCGTATTCTGTTCTTCTCGGCCAAGTGCTCTTTACAGTCAATGGTTTATTTATTTTTTTTTTTGTGTTGTGTTGTTACTTTCTCACCAGCCGACACTTAAAGCCGCTTGGCATTCAATTGGCATTTTACTGTCGCCATCATCGTCATCATCAGCAGCCTCTGGCTGACCGTCCCGCCTCCCCAGCCCCCCTCGTTTCCTCGTGCACGGTGCTCATCGCCTGCTCACGTTATTTAAGGATTAACATCATTTTATGCTGCCTCGCAATGCCTTTTTTGCAGGATTAAATACTGCCTGACTGCCGCCCTTTTCCCCACTCGCTCTCGCTCTCGCTTTGCTTTGTAGCAGCCCTTCTCATGCACTGGCAGCTCTTTTGAATTGATTGCATTGCACTTTTTTCCGTATGTGCTTTTGCTGTTGCATAGTTTACGCTGATGCGCCGCCTCCACGAAGCTACCCTGCCCCTGCCCAGCCCCATGCTCCCAACTGGCCAGACTACAAAGTGATTTTTATGGCTTTTCGCTGCACACTTGTGCGCCTGTAGTGTATGCAAATGTTTGGCTATATGTGTGTGTAAGTGTGCGTGCACTTTGATGTCTCCGGCTCACAAAGGCGGCACTTTAATGCATGCCATATATCAAGAGCGCAAAGCTCGACAGCGACGTCACCATGAAAGCTTTAACACGCATACGCCCCGTTGCGGCCACTCCACAAACTGCACACATGCATACCGTATGCCTAGCAGCTATGCATGGCATCTACATAGATATAGATATGCATGGTGCGCTTATCGGGCAAGTG
Organism: Drosophila siamana; assembly: GCA_035047445.1. Taxonomy (NCBI): domain Eukaryota; kingdom Metazoa; phylum Arthropoda; class Insecta; order Diptera; family Drosophilidae; genus Drosophila; species Drosophila siamana. The sequence continues at coordinate 931,269 of JAWNPP010000151.1, read as the reverse complement.
CATCGCAGCACCTTTCACTCGCTTATCCTTTGGGCCATCTGCGCACGCCGCACAAAATAACTTCATCCAGGCACTAAATTGATTAACAGTAGCCCCCCCTCGAGTCGATCGATGCTGCAACTGCGTTTGCGTCTGCGTCTGCGGCCGCTGACTGAGGTTAGGGCTGTCAACGCTTCCCGGAATGCCTTCCATTTACATGCTATAATTTTTAAATGTCACCAGTTTACAAAAGCGCTGACCATTTGATTTTGACCGCAGCAGCATGCCGCCGCCTCATCTCTTTTAGCGATTGTCTTGTGAGAGTGAAAAAAAACAGGTTAGTTAGTCGGTGGCTTAGTTGTCTTGTTGTCTACCTGCCGATCCAAAATCGAACAGCGAACCCTAAATGAACTCATCCCTTTTTTCTGCGGTCCATAGACCAAGAGCATATTATATTTATTTAGCTCTTTATTGAGCTGCAACCTGTCGCTGTTTTCGGTTTCCTCTACGTGCCTCATGGCAGATTTATGGGAGAACTCAGAATGTGGTCGACGTCTCCACTGATGATGGCACTGCCAAGATACCGCACCGGCTGCCCAGATATATATGTTATTCTATCTAGCCCATTTCTAGTTGCGGTCAAAATTTCAGGGTAATTTGTTGTTGCCCCGTTTCCCAAAACTGTTGGTGGCACGGTCAGTCTAACGATGGGTTCTTTTCTTTTCTATCCATTCTTTGCTTTCGATTCATTCGCGCGTGTTATGAAAACGTCAAAACGTCCAATGTTCCGAACTACCCCCAGCCTGAAACTGTGTTTTTAATTATTGCCAGACAATGGAACCTGCGTCCACTCCATTTTGCGGGGGAGGAACGCAACGCTCCAACTCGTAAATTCCCCTGCATTTTGTAGCGCTGTCTGTCTGGGTTATTAGGTCGCAAACGTGTTTGCATACGCATATCGTCATGTATCTCTATTTGCTTGAGCTGTTTTTATGTCCTCAATGCCAACATGTTTCGGCTGAACTCGGAATATTTGGCAGTTGTACAGTATTAACCTTGAGGGTGTCCGATGCGTTTTCAAAGCTCATAAATCATATTAGTCTCCTATTCGTACAATTGTCCTATTTATTCAGCTGTAATTTATGCGCTACATTAAAGCTCATAGGAGGTTAAACTATGTTTAAGGATATGCCAGTTAATAGTTAAGGCAGATATTCAAAGCATACCCAAAACCAAGAAATAGTTGTGATACGTTCTAAATTACGACATTCTTATCACAGAAAATATATATTAAGACATTTTAAAATAATTCAAAAGCTCTTCCATTTTTTAAATTTTTTAAAAGGCAACCCAAAGTTGGGCTGAAAGAAATAAGAGATTTGGAATTTGAAAACCTTCAATAATCATCCCAAATGCCCATATTATCTATTAAGCAATGAATAGACGTTACACTTTCTCCTTTTTTTGCCTTATACATTATGTATATATATATTTGTAATAACTCTCTAGTGTATATATAAATTAAAATAAATAAATACATTTTATTTATTTTGTTTTTATCATCATAATTATCATTATCGTTATCCTCGTCGGTAAAAACTTTATTTTTTTGTCTTTATCTCATTTAAATCGTTATTACGAGTAATTTTGCATGCGGTTTGTTTTTCCTTTTTTGTTGTTCCGAGTGGTTGTTACTGTTGTTCTTGTTGATTTATTTTCATGTCGCACTTTGTTGTTTTGTATAATTATAATTACGATGCATTTTACCATTAGATTAATCATGATGTAATAATAATATTGTATAACATATTTTCCCCTCAAGGGTTTTTTTTATTTTCATTTCCCATATTCTATGCCTAATCTCTTTACTTTTGTTATCCCGCTCTCTCGCTCGCATTCTCGCTCTCCCTCTCGCTCTCTCTCTCTCTCCTTGCATCTCTTCTCTCGATATAACGATCCCAACATTACTCTCAACATTATTTCTTCTTTTCATAACAAACAGAGCAACAAACAAAGAAATCGACAACAGGAGCAAATGTTCGATACGTGCACGAGTTTTCCTTCCGATTCCAACTATCCGTCCGTCCATCCATCGAAAGTTTCTTCCACTCTTCCTAGCTACCTCTTAACTGTCTCTATCTATCTGGTTATCGGGACCAGCCAACAAAGCGTTTCAGTGTTCTCTGGTACAATATACGTTTTGTTCTCAAGTTACTCAAGTTCTCTCCAAGATCTGTATCGGATTTTTGTTTTCTTTTTTAATTGTATGTTTTTATTTATTTTTTTTTTTGAGCAGTTTCACTAACTTATTTGGTACGTTTTTATATACTCTTTAATCGTATTTCATTTTAGATATATGTTACTTTATGGTGTGTTATGTAAGCTTCATATAGCATTATTATTATTTTTAGCGCACTTTTGAAAGCTATACTTATTTTTAGGTGTATGAGTGAGTGAGTTCATAAGAATTGCAATGCTCGAAATGATAGTAATAATAATAATACATAGTAATAATCATAGAATAGATATACGACTTCGATAACAATTCTAATTGCTGTACGTATTCGGTGCAAATATTTATTGATTACAAATCTTGCGCCACATCATCATAGTCTATTGTTCGAGTCCTGTCCAGTCCTTCTAACCTACTTATCAGCTAAGTCTTTAGTCGCGTTTGGTTTTTTTTAGCTTTTTTTTTAATTTTTCATTTTGTTTGTTTTGCTTGTAAATTATTGTTATGTACATTTAGACATACAGTTTTGAGTGGGTTGGTATGGTGACAGTATTCTTGTTTAAAGTCCAAATTCGTTGTACGAAAGCAGAGAACGAAAGGCATATTAACAAATCATAACGAAAAAGTCTGTTGTTTTGTCACAGATCAGAATTCTTGGGGCGCCAACTCAATTAAAATCTCTTAAGATTGCGCCGATCCGTTTGCCAGGGCGAAAACTAAAAATAGAAATCTAAATCGAAAGAGTAAGCGAGAAGAAAGCGAAATGAAAACGAAAATACAACACGGCAACTTTAACTAAGATTTTTATTTTGTTTTTCTCGTTTCACTTGCCTAAATATTTGTATATATATTTATATATATATATTTATATATATATATGTATATATATTAAATGGTACATATGCATATGTAATTTATACGCTAAGCTAAATATCTTGTTTAACAATAAATGTATAGCTGCTTGGCTTCTCCTCACTTCTCTCCTGCTTGCCACTTCTCTTGCCATCTCTTCTTTACTATGTATATTTCAATTTATATGTCATCTTAACATTAATCATAACGAAAATTAAAGTGCAGCTTCTTTGCCATAAGGAACAGAAATTAAAAAAGAACATAAAGAATTCAATTCTAATTCAAAAAAATGGAGAAATCAACATAAACATAATAAGGAAATTCAAATCAAAAATTTCACAAAATCATCGGCATAGAGATAATAATAATAATAATGATAAAGATAATAATAATAATAATTACTATAGAAATAATAATAATAATAATAGTAGTAGTAATAGTAATAGTAGTAATCATAATAATAGTGTGTAATATTAAATTTACTTAATAACAAAACTTGTATTATTTCGAACAGTTGGTTGGTGATTTCGAGAATTCCTGTTGGGAGCCAGACAGCACGAAGAGCTTCACGAATTACAAATTTTGCAGAAACAAAATAAGTTGAAATATATTTATATAGTACACGCCACGCCCAATTGTATTATTTGTATTATTTATTCTCAGTTTGTTTCTCAGTTTCTCATTTGGCAGCAGTCTTTCTCGGCCAGTGTCGGGTCGTTGTTTTTGTGGTCATATCAATTGGAGTTGCATTTGCATTTGCTTTTGGTTGAGATTTCTAACATAATTAAAACGCATTCAATTAAACACACCAAAGCAAGACCATAATTATTAAATATAATACATGTTTCGTTAGAATTAGCAGCAAATGATTTTCAGTGGAACTGAAGTGAACTGTTTCCCTAATAAGAATGCGAGTTGTGAATACGTCAAGTCTGGAGATTCTGCTGCTGTTTGTTGGTTGTCTTGCTTTAGCTATCGGACATTTCTGAGGTTGCCGTCAGTCTCTATAAACATTTCCGATTGTTTTGCTTGCTGCGAGAATTCTGTCAGAATTAACGCCATCCATCCATATATAAGTATAGTATTCTAATAGTTTGCAGTCCAATTGTTGAGTGTGTGTTTGGGTGTTTCGTCCTCTGTCCATCGTCCATCGTCCCTCCGTCGTTGTGTTCAATTATTGCTTCTTCGGTACTCGTAATTAGTTTTGTTCATTTTAAAGACTATTTTTAATGGCACAAAATATACAGCATTATTTATATTTTACTGGTTTTTCTTCATTTCTCTTCTTTGTTATTGTTGCATTTTCTTATTCTTTTGCTTTTTGTTTATGTTTTGTGTTTTTGTTGCTGCCCTTTGTTGTTGTTTCTGTTGTTGTTATTGTTGTTGTTCTTGTTTCTGTTGCTGTTGTTGTTGCTTCAGTTTATTGTTTTTTTGTAGCTACACACACAATACTTCTTAACTAGGGCTATATGCTAAGTTGTTGCTGTACTCTCCTCGCTCTCTGTTTCAATTTGCGGAAGATAACAATTTTGCTCACACTTTCCCCATACCGCTCCCTATACCCCCTAATTATTCACACCCCACAGTTCCTCAGTCTCCTCTGCTGCTGCTTCTGCCCAACAACTCTGACTGTGTCTTTTCTCTGTCAAATTTTTGTTGCTCTTCGGCCCTTTGCTCCTTTTTTTTTGCTCTGTGTTCTCGTTTCTGTTCTTGCTTCTATTACTCTTCATTTCCTTTCATTTCCATTCCTTCTTTCGTTCTTTCTCTTTCTTTTTTTTTTGTTATGTTTTTCTTTTGTCATCTACATTATGTTCCACTAGATTAGGTTGCTATTTATATTTATCTTAGGTATGTCGTTATGTGTATGTAGGTTTCTTTTTTTTATCTTTCTTATGTTTTTGTTGTTGCTTTTTTGTGTTGTGAGCGTCCGTCCTTCCTAGTTGACCACGGGGCGGCTGATTTACCGCGGACGCGATCCTTTGTAGTTCGGATTCGGATGACGACTTGGATGACGTGGAGGTGCTGAAAGCGAAACAAAAGTATTAGAATTAATTGGTTACTAACAAGTAGATAATAGTTCAATTATTAGTTATTAAATTGTAGTTAAAAGTTGCAAAGATTCAGAGGATGCAGGTTACACACAAAATCTTCAACAACTTACTTATTTTAAAATTCGATTGAAAACTTCCTATCTGCTCTATAAATCCACAGGCTTTCAAATTCATTTCAAAGTTAAAGCTTGAAATAATTTTTAAAATTTCTTTTCCTCATTTATTACATTCAGATTTGTTGGGCTCCTATTTAAGATACATCACTATGTCGTCAAGGTACTAAGGCTTTTACACAAGAGCTTATAAATAAAATAACTGCAGTCCATGTGTGAAGAAATTCAACTGCACCAAAGTCTGATTACAGTAAGTTTACGTCTGACATTGTAAGTTTTCCAAACACTCGAAAACACGATGACTAAAGGTTGAGCTTTAAACTTTACCACGTTTGTAATTTTACACCAAACTTTAGATTTTACATTGCATAATTTGTTTTCCTACAACATTTATGATTCCTAATAATTCCTACAGCACTTCTTTTGTACACTAAGTGCGCTCAACTTATTCACTATTTCTGCAAATCTTATTTTACTCTTGACACTCCCAGCCTCCGCCTCACCTTGTATCATCATTGCGGCGGGATACATGCCGGTAACCTGGGCCATCTGCGGTCGAATGTCGCTCGAGGGAGAGCGTCGATTGTTGGGCAAGGTCACCGATGGCTGCAAGACACAAAAGAAATTAGTAAATTAATTAAATCACAATCCTTGTTCAATGCTCTGTCCGTCCCACTCACATGCGCAAAGTATGTCTGGCCATACTTGATGTACACGCCGGATGCAGCGTTGGGATTGTAGCCACCCAAGGCGGCCACGCCGCTGAGCACTGCGGCAGCCTGCTGGCCACCGGCGCCGGCTGCTGCTGCTGCTGCCGCGGCGGCCGCCGCACCGGCGTTGTGATGCAGCTGGGCTGGAATGTGGGAGGCGCGCGGTCCGGCACCGTTGCCGCCACCGCCGCCGCCACCGCCGCCGGCGTTGCTGCCACTGCTCAGATACAGCGATGGCGGCGAGGTGTTAACAGCGGCGCCTGTTGCATGGTCGACGACAATGTACTGCGTGCCCAGATTGGTGGCCGTTGTTGCATTGTTGGCATTCGGTGTGTTTGCCGCGCTATTGTTGTTGCTGTTGCCGCTGTTGTTGTTGTTGTTGTTGTTGCCACCAACGCCAACGCCGGCAATACTGTTGGGCGAATTGTTGCTGCTCTCGTGGCTGTGGCCGCTGCTGCTGTTGTTGCCATTGCCGCTGCCGTTGCCACTGCCCGCCCCATTGGCGCTCGGCGAGTTGCGCTGAGAAACGCTGCGCCTAAAGTCGGCGTTGATCGACTTCTGGCTGCGAAAACTGGCGGCGCCCGCATTCAAACGCACCGGCGGCTTCGCCTCGTAGCCCGCTTGACCCGCCGGACTGCTGGCATTCGCATAGCTGGGCGGTGGCCCGCTGATCAGCGGCATCTGCGTGGGCTTCATGTCGCGCTTGCCCAAGCCCGCCGGCGGCGGTCCACGATGCGCCGCATGATGGTAGCTCGAGGACGCGCCGTGTGCGCCGCCAGGTCCGCCCAGGCTGATGCTGCTGGGCGAGGCGCGCGGCGTCGGCTCGTTGTTGGAGTTCAGCAGCGGCGTCTTGGCACCCGCCGGCATGCCGCCCAGCGGCACCGAGTGTCGCGGATTGTAGCCGCCGGGATGATACGGTTTGCGACCAGGTGCTGGCGCTCCCATGCCTCCGCCTCCACCGCCGCCGCCGCCGCCGCCGCCGCCGCCGTTGTTGCCGCTCAGATTGTTGCGCTTCTCGTAGGGCGCCACATAGCCACCTCCACCGCCACCGCCGCCGCCCTCGTTGCTGCTCTGGCTGTGGTAGTAGTGTGGCGTGGAGCTGTTGCTGTGATAGCCAGCCGCGGAGCCAAGTCCAGCCCCCATGCCGCCACCACCACCGCCGCCGCCACCGCTGCTGGCGCCACCATTGGGCGCCGGCGGTGTGCTGAACAGCGGCGCCTGGCGTCCCGGCGCCGCTGGCGTGCTGGGCGCCGACTGCGAGGCTGCGGCATCCATGCTGGCCGCCGAGTAGAAGGGCGCTGCCGTTATCAGCGCATGATGCGGCGCCGAGTGCGGTGCTGGTGGCGGTACCTGCTGCTGTTGCTGCTGCAGCACGGCGCCGTGTGGCGCTGTCGGCTGTCCGCCGGGCGCTTGGCCAGCGGCGTATGGGAAGATGTTGGTCGGTATGAGCGCTGTGGTGTGCTGGGCGGGCAGCGCATAGACGTGAGCACCGGCTGCAGCCGCTGCAGCCGCGGCGGCCGCATTGAGATCAGCGTTGGCTGCTGCGCCGCCATGCGCCAGCGTCAGCGTCGGCAGCGCATGATATGTCGTTGTGCCTCCCGCGCCCGGTGCGCTAATGATCTGCGCCGATCCGGCGCCCGGATGATGGCCAGCGGCCGCTGCAGCCGCCGCCGCTGCTGCGGCCACGTGTCCGGCTGCGGTGGCCTGGTAGCCGCCGGGATTGTAGTGTATGGAGCCGCCGCCGGGTGTGCGCTTGACGCGCGCACCGCCCAAATAGCCGCCGCTGGCGCTGCCGCCGACCAGATGCCCGTTGCTGGCCTGCTGGCCGCCGGCTACCGTCGGCGGTCCAGCCGCTGAGGCAGTTGCGAGATTCAGCTGCGCCGCCGCCTGTGCAGCCTGCGCCTGCGACGCCGCACCGACCGCCGACTGCGGCCCATTGGGGCCGGGCTGAGCGGTCGCAGCCGCTGCAGCCACCATGGGCGCCGCTGCGACTGCCTGTTGGGGCACATAGTAGGGTATGGGATAGTAGTGATGATACGGATACCCGATCGTCGGATACGCCGTGGCCATGGGCAGTTGCTGCAGCTGGGCGCCGGCCGGTTCACTGGAGTAGATGAGCGGCGCCTGGTAGATGGGCGCACCGTTGGGTGCGCCGGCAGCGGCGGCGGCAGCAGCGGCGGCCGCGAACTGGGCCGTCGGATAGGTGGCGGTGGCCATGGGCATCACAGCGGTGGCTGGGCCAGCGGGCGTCTGGTAGATGGCCTGGGCGGGTATCAGGCTCTCGCGCTGCTGCTGGGCCGGATCGAAGACAGGTATCATGTAGGTGCCGCCGGGCAGCTCGCCGCCCTCCTGCGAGGCAAAGAGCGCCTGCGTCGGCTGGCTGCTGCTCGTCAGCTGGAAGAGCGGCTGCGAGGCGCCGCCGCTCACCGTCGGCTGCGGATACGCCGCATACACCATGCCCTGTGGCACAGCATAAATGCTGCCGTCGGGCTGCAAAAGTGAGATAGATATCAATTTAGTTGTGAATCGAATAAGGCTATAGCTCATTACTACTACTCACTCCTTGCTGATATGTGGTGGCGCAGTAGGGCGCAGCGCCGTTGGGCGTGGTTGTGGTGTGGAACACGGTTGAGCCATCGGGCGCCTGGTAGCTTTGCGTGTACGCCCAGGTGGTCGTCTTGGGCTCCTCGACAGCCACCTGAGCTTGGCTCTGGCTGGCGGGCATCTTCACGTCGCACTGGCTGTAGGGCGTGCTGCTCGGCGACAGCGATTGCGCATCACAATTCTGCGCCAGCGGCACCACCGGCAGCGGTGTCTGGCAGCTCTGCGGCTGCAGCTCCACTGGCGCTGCCGATGTGCTGCTACTGCTGCTGCTGCCACCGCCGCCAGTTGCCGACACCACAACAGTCTCGTGTTCGGGCTCCTGTTGCAATTGTGGTGGTGGTGGCTGCTGTTGCTGCTGCTGCTGTTGGGCAACAACGTCGAGCTCCTTGTCGGCGGCACAGCAGGCGGGTATGTTGGGACTGGTGGCCTGATTCTTGTACTTTTGCACCTCGATGCGATCGTAGTTCTTGGTCGACGTTGAGGTTGTAATGCTCAGGCAGCCGGTGGCACTCGACAGGCTATCACATTCATCGCCCTTGGCATCAAGTGGCGACTGCTGCTGCTGTTGCTGCAGCTGCGAGTCTGTGGTGTAGTTGTCGTAGCCATCGGAGCACTCCATGCCCGGTGATTGCACCTCCTCTGCGTAGCTCTCCGTTGAGCTGCTGGACAACTCATTGCTGTAGACCTGCTGCTGAGTCGACTGCTGTTGATGCGACTGTTGTTGCTGCTGCTGCTGCTGCTGCTGTTGTTGGGGCGGCGGTTGATGCGGCGAGGACTTGCGATAGGGCGCATAGTTGCCACTAGACTGATAGTTGCCACCACCGCCGCCGCCGCCACCGCCTCCATTGTTGCCCGCCTGATGCTGCAGCGCCTGGTTGGGCGGCAAGTTGGACGGGTCGTAGTGGTAAATGGAGCTGGAAGAAGGCAAAAGCAGAGTTCAGTTCATGACCCAATAGAAGCTGACAACACGCTAGTGTGTGTGTGTGTGAGTAGAGTAAGTGAAAAAAAGTTCAGTTGTCAGGGTTGCCACAAGTTGCGTTTAAAAGTGCGCAGTGCGGGCGACGGCAGCGACAGACATTTCTCTATGTTTTGTTTTTGGTTTTGTTTTTTTCATATTTTAAACTAATGGTAAAACAACAACAACAAATGCGTTTGATACAAGAAAATGCAATGCAATTAGAACGAACAACAATTAGACAACAACACTGGCAGACGACACACTTATAGCCTATATAGTATGTAGATGAAGTTTAACTGTGGGCAGAGTTGCCGCGCGACAACCAACAAAAGGGCAGAAGGCGAGAACGATCAACAAAAACATAACTTTAGGAACAGTGTGTGGGAGAGATTGAAATAGCGAGAGGCGAGAGAGAAAGAGAGCGAGAGTGACGAGTGTGAGTTTGGGCAATGTACAGTGGGTGAGGCGAGCGTGACAGCGAGAGCGAGAGCGAGAGAGAGCGCAAAAGGCGAGCGAGCGAAAGGCTGAACTGAGAGACAGAGAGAGAGAAAAAGAGAGCGAAAGGCGAGAGAGGCCGAGCACAGTAAATCGTATCATAATCATATTCGATTGATTTTAGGCAGATAATTTACAAAAACAACATCAACAAGTTGAAAAGGTAGCACTTCGAAATGGCATTAATAATGTGTGTATATAATAATGCAAAAAAAAAAAATTAAAATAAATACAAATATCAATATCGATTTCTCGTAAATATTTATGAAAATATTTGGTTGCATTCCTGAACAAGAATCTCTATTAAAAAAAAATAGATATATATGCAACTAGCAAAACAAGCTCGCTTAACATTGGCAGATTTAGATTAAAATATGAAATATAAATCGGAGAATAAAAAAATTTCTAGTAAAGTTGGAATTAACAATGGAGAGTATTAAAAAAATGCAGCTAAGCTTGTGTTTTATTTCCAAGTAATATGAATAAATATAGAATTGTATCAAGCAGACAGACGCATAGAAATATCTAAGAAATATTTTTTAAAAATGGCAAATTCATAACATTAAACGTTACAAAAACTCTATTCGAAAAGCTAATATTTTCTATTCATGTGAAAACATTGTTCAAATTATTTTCAGTGAATTTTGTAAAAACAAATACATAATTTAAAATTGTATTCTTTAGAATTACTGAAAACTATTTATTTTTTTTTTGTGAATTAAATCGACAGTACAATTGAGATATCAAATCATTTTTAACATCTAACCAATTTTAACTAATTTCTGTCGCTTAACTTTTACACAACCAAACATTTTGAAAATTTTGCGAAAAGAAATATGAATAAAGATCGAATGCATTGTTGGGCTCTTTGTACACTGAGAGTATTAGTAAAAAGTATTGCATAAAAGAACTAAATTAAAAAAGCAGAACGAAATCAAAGCGTTGCGATAATTATTTCATCTTAGAGCGCACTCATGTAATAATTTTTGTGACGATCGATTGATATTGATTGAATTTGGTTAATGTTTTCATTTCTTTGGTTTTTTGTTGATTTGAATTAGAAATAGAATTTGGATTTTTGATTTGATTGGTTGGTTGTTTTATTTATTTTTTTTTTTTGTGTTTGGTTTTTGTAAATTACCCGTCTGGATTGAGAATTGGTTGGAGGGTTTGCGGATCAATGAGGACGCTGCCAATTGGCACACTCGAAATGTCTGTGACCGCCCAGACGAGTCCCGACGCTGATGCCGAGTCTGGGGCATTGGACGCCGCCGCTGCTGTTGTTGTTGTCGTTGTCGTTGCTGCCGCCGCCGTTGCGCCCTGCTGCAGATAGGAGGAGGCCATTCCCCGTAGCCCCGAAGACTGAGCTGAGACCTGCCCCGGCTGCTGGCTGAACTCCGGCGTCTGCCTGTCGCTGCCGTAGCCCGTTGGCGACGGCGTCACCGAATCGGAGCGCACGGATTGTGTGCGTGTCTTGTAGCTGAATATAATTTTAATTTGGTTTTGTTGTTGTTGTTGTTGTTGTTGTAGGTGGTGGTTTTGTTGGTTGATTGGTTGGTTGGTTGGTTGGTTGTTTTGGGTAGCATACAAAAATGGTTTTTCGCAATTTTAACAACGGTTTCAAAACATTTGTTAAGATAGATTGAGATTGAGGTAAAGATATAGATAGATAGATTGATAGATAGATAGATAGAGAGAGAGAAAGAGAGTAAGATAGAGCGAGCGAATTGGGAATATGGAATGTTTGGGTCCAAATTAAACACACGCTTCTTCTGTTTTCTTCATTTAATTCTAGGCTCTTGTATTCTTGTATTCAAAACATTCAAAACTCACCCGCTGCTCGAGGGCGACAAACGCCAGGGAGTGCTGGTGCTGCCAGTGGAGTCCTGCTTGGCGAAACCGCCGCGCCCGCTCTTGCTGGAATTGGTGGAGTCGCCACGCGGCAGCGAATTACCGCCACCGGGACCGCCGGCGCTCGGCGGTCCACCATAGTTGCCGAATTGATGCGACTTGGGCACAGCGCCGCCTGAACGCATGCCGCCGCCTCCGCCATCGCGGGACTCTGTGGACTGTAAGTGGATATGCGATTAATTTTTGTACAAATTTTTCGCATAGCAGCTAGCTTACATTCTGCATCTGCAGCATCTTGCCGTTGGGTCGCTTGGGCCTCGGCGGTTGCTGCTGTTGTTGTTGCTGCTGCTGCTGCTGCTGTTCGACAGCATTGTGCCAGCCACCGCTGCTGCCACCGCCACCGCCACCCCCTCCGTAGCAGTCATCATTGGGCATATCGTTGCCGTAGCCATCCTGCTGGGAGGTGCGATTGAAGATGCGGCTGCGCGCCCGGTCGTAGTCCTCTTCGCGCTCCTCAAAGCTCTTGGCCTTGCGATCGAGCATCACACGCTCCGGACAGAGATACGGCGACTGACGCACCTCGTCAAAGCTGTGCGTGTCCCGCTTCAGAATTGACTTGCGCGCATCGTCGCGATGGTCGCCACGCACCAGCGATTTGAAGCGAATCTATAATAAAGAGTCACAGTTTAATAATCGTTAAAAGAAAAACACACACACACACAAACTCACCTCTGGTATGCGAGTGCCCTTGGTAACGGCCACAATGACGCACTGCTGCGTATCGGAGTCTACGTTGTGATCCATGCCAAAGAAGGCAGCGGTGCGATGTATGAGCATGCGATTGTACGAGGAGGTTGCCGGAAATCGATACTCACAGCCACGACTGAGTAGCAGCAGCAGTAGTTGTATAAAGTCATAAAAAAAGGGAGAAAATACAGCGGCGATATGTGAGTGCATAGTTAAATATAGATTTAGTTAATATATAATCTGACTACGTTTATAGCCTAGCAGCGAACAGAAGCAACAGCAGCAGCAGCAGCAGAGGAGTTGCACTTTGTCACGACATGTAAAATAGAATTGTAAAGGAGCTAAGGAAGGACGCGGCAGGAGGATGAACTCTGGGTGCGTCATAGCTGCTGAATAAGTCAGGCGAAGTTATCAAACTAAGATGTTTATTAAGTGGCCGGCAGTTCACGTGCTAACTATAAATAAACTGCCAGCTTATAATGCAATAATTAACCTTTCTAATCAAAACAACACTTCTCCAACATTTTTCACTTTTCATCTTTGCAACTGCTTAAACCAAATATTGACCGCTTTTCTTTTTCAATCAGAACTTCTACACCTTTCCTAATATTTAGGCACTAAGCGCAAATAACTATTTTATTTATCCTACAAAGCATCAATTAAATTCCAGAAGTTAGCCATATTGTGAACTTTAAGATTTTATATTTACTTCCTAGGTAACAATCTAATTAATTTTATTTTAAATTTTAAGAAACACAAAAAATCTTTATGGCTTCAACACTTCTTAAACGTTGCATTGTTAATTAATTATTTAATGTTTAAGAAAGCTTAGGTTAAGTTTTAAATTGTCTAACTACAATTTAATAAAAATACATCGTTTATAAAGTAAACTGCAACTATTATCATTTCAACTGCAATCTTTCCTCTTATCGAAACTCAATTCTTATTCTGTAAGAACTTCCATCAAAATCCCTCTTACTGTGAAGCTAATTGTTTTAATTTTGAACCTTAAGAAATACATTTAAAGTCTTAACACTTCGTCAACCATCCGTTGTGAACTAATTATTAAATGCTGCCTTAGGTTTTCAATTGTCTGTCAACAACTCATCAAAAATACCTCGCCTTTATAGAAAACTGCAAGGGCAACTTCAACTATATCTCATACGAGGGCAATATTTGCCTTTTCAAAACTCACCTCTTGTCCTGCACAAACTCCATCAAGTCCTTCTCGATTTTCAGCAGAATATTGCGATCCTTGGGATTCTTGTTGAGTGTGTCGCGAAAGAAGGTCAACAGATCGGTGCCCCCAAAGTCCGTGTACTGCTCGCTCGAGTTCTCTGATTGACGAAAGACTAGAATCAATGAATTGAGCCATAGTTCTTGCTGGCTGGATGCCTTGTCTCGTCTCCACTTACCGCGTGATATAAAGCCCGACGTGTTGTTGCTCGAATTGTTTGAGTTGAGCGCCTGCGAGTTGCCGCTGCAATTGTTGATGCCAGCGGCTCCTCCACCACCCCGCCGCCACCACCACCACCTGGACCAGGCCCACCACCACCGCTGCCGGTACCGCCATCGATGCTGCCCGATGAGCTGCCGGTGAGATTCTTCACGCGCGGTTTGGAGCCCTTGGAATTGGTGTTGGCGCGATGCTTCTTGCCACCGCCGCCGCCACCGCCGCCGCCGCCAGCGGCACGCTCGTAATGATACTGCTCCTCCTCGTGGTTGCTGTTGCTCAGATTGCTGTTCTGGCTGGACATCTCGTGGCGTTCGTGGCGCTCGTGACGCTCCGCTGCCTTGTAGTTCATGCCCGAGTTGTAGAGCACCGTGCCAGAGTTGTTGTTGTTGTTGCCGCTACTGCTGTTGTTGTTGTTGTGGTGCTTGTCGAGTCCATTGGCTTTCAGGTCCACCACATACTTCTTGCCATTATTCCCACCGCCGCCGCTGCTGCTATTGTTGTTGTTGTTGTTGTTGTTATATTCAATGCCGGAGCTGCCGTTGCTGTTGGTGCGATTATGTTGGCCAGCTCCGGATTTTTTTGGCGGCGACAACTTGGGAAACTCTTGCTCGTCCCGCAGGGGCACATTCAACGGCTGCTGCTGCTGCTGTTGTCTCTTTGCTGTTGCTGTTGACTAGTAACAATCACAGCGGGCGTTTCCATGAGCGGCGAATTGCCGCGTCCAGTTGATTGTGCTTTGCTATTGGTATTTGTATTTGTATTGCTATTATTATTTAGTATGGCATTGCTGTTGTTGTTGTTATTGTTGTTGCTGTTGTTGTGCTCGTGGGCATCGCTGGGGTGTTGCTGCTGCTGCTCGGAGGCAGCTCGAGGCGTCGGCGTGCGTGGCGGCGATGTCGACTCGCGCATGGCATGACTGCGTGTGAGATGTTTGCCCTTCATGTTGCCCTGTTTCAGGTGAGAGAGAGAGAAAAAACAGAGAGAGTGAGAATAAAAACAAGAACAGTAACAAGAGTGAAAGCAATTAGTTTCGAATTAGCTGCCACTAATTTAATGCCAGAGTTGACAGCGGGCAGCAACGGGCAACAACTCTCGAAAAAGGCGTCCTAACACCAAAAACACACCAACCCGCCAAAAACCCAAACCGATGACGCGTTTCTGCTGCTCGTGATGCAATTGTTGGCTCATTAAAATGTAAAGCAAATGCCCGCCCAGGCGACGTTAACGATCCACATACCCAGAGAGCCACAGAGAGTGAGAGAGAGAGAGAGAGAGAGACAGACCGCCAATAACGTCTAATATAGCCCGATACTTAATTTAATACCCTGTAAGCATACCAAGCGCATGACGAGATGAGATGTGTGCTCAACTATTTAGAATAACAAACAAATTGTATGTAGAATAAATTCTATAATTGCTCTGCATATTTAATTAATTTGCTCTCACTTTAAAAACTGTGTACATTGTCTTGCTCTCAGCGCATACAAGGTATCCACAAGTCGAGCACTCTTCTTCACTCTCCGTTGTTGCCGTGCCAGCCACATAAGTTGTTTCATAGCCTTTTGCCCTTTGACATTTCAGCCCCGCCGAAGGACAACACAACCAATTGAGTTAGTCAGTCATTCCCTTAGTCATGCCCTCATTCACTCGGTCAATCGGGCAATCAGTTAGTCAGTCAGTCACTCAGTCGGTCGGTCGTTTGTGGGCGACTTTATCAGATATCAGTTCGTCCCGAAACACAGGATTTTCCATTGCGTTATTAACTGGTCCCCATTGATTTTTGGCCACGCTACGTTAAGGGCACATCATTAATCAGTCAATTTCGACTTCGCTTCGCTTATGAGACAGCAACTACTTGAACTACTCCCCGCTGTCCCATTTGGCCACTTCAGCGCATCCACCAGAGATTGTTGGATAGAGTGGTGTGTGGCACTGTGACGTTGCAAGAAAGCAGAAAGCAATAAATGGCAGCAAACGCAAATGTCAAAGTCAAAGGCATTTGGCGAACTCTCAGCAGCCCAGTTTTATTTATTTATTTGCCACAGTGAGCACCAGCATTTGACGGCTAGCGACTTAATTAAAACATATTTGAAATATGCAATGGGGCGAGAAATTACATTGTTGTGTGCCTTCTGAATTTGCAGATTAACAGCAAACAATTAAAGACTCTTCTAAAATAAGCCCAGAGAACCGAGCAGAGAACATTATTTTATATGAATATTCAAAGTATTTAAAGTAACAGATAATAATCAGAAACTTTTCTAAAATCGAGCTACAGAATAGAGCAGAGAAACTATGCTAAACATTTAAAGTTTTTAGAGTACTTCCTGAAAATATACAATTATTAGAGAATCCTCAACTATTTGACATAAGTTTTAAGCAAATTTTGGTTTAACTTTTAGAAAAGTTCAAAATCAATGCGATGGTTTTCATCGTTATTTTTAATTTATATCTAATAAATCTAAAACTGTTTTTTCTGTTTAAACGAAATTACTTCTCAAGCGAGTTTTGATTTAATTTTGAAGAAAGTTCAAAATCAATACTGATTAATCGTTCCTAATGTTCAAATTATTTCTGATAAATCTACAATTCTCTTGTTTTTTCAGAAACGAGCTTACTTTACTGTCCATTTTATGGCATAAAATCATCCTGTATTATGTTAATTCGCCAAACTCTGCACATTTCCGTTCTGATTGCCACACACACACACATACATACACACTAACACACAAGCACACGCACGACGCACAGTCTTCCTGTATTCACTGTAATTTCAATCGCTCTGAGATTTGCTTTTTGACCATAAACCTGCCACGTGCTTAGCATATGCAAATAAGCAAATTTTGTTGGCATTTCAAATGTGGCCTGGCATTTAGTTAATCGAAGTGCAGACAACTTCGTGTTGGCCAACTTCCGTGAACGTCATCCGCTCCACTCTGTTCTGTTCGGCTGAGTTTGCGTTGGGAAAAATCAATAAATCGACCTTGGAAGTCGTCCCTCTCAGAGGCTCAGACTCAGAGGCTGCTGCTTCTGCTGCACAACAATTTTCAGTTCAGTTTCATTGCCTCTGACTCGACATTGACTTTGTTGTTATTGTTTTGCACTGGACAGTTAGTTGTTAGTGTCAATTCGAATTGAATTAGTTACTTAGCTACCATGCTGCATGCCGCATGCCACATAAATAACTAACAGCAAACGCCACCCCCCCCAAAAAAAAAAAAAACACATACACATAAACCTTGAACTCCGTGGAAATTGCTGATACCCGTCTGGGGACCTTTTTATTTTGTTGCTGTTGTTTTGAGCGTGGGGCGCGGGAGGGAGGTGGGCTGCAATCAAAAGCACGTTTTCAATGCAACTCTTTGGCATTTGGCTGGGTCGATTGGGAATTTCCAGCAAATGGCGTTTCCAATTCCGATTCCCAGAAACTGCAACCCAAAAGCCAAGCCCACCTTCTCGGCCCCCTTTTACAGAGCTGACCTGACCCAGTTAATGCAGTTTTTGGGCGTGTATCTTTTTTGCACGGACCAGTTCCAGTTCATGGCTGCACTTATGTATCAAGCATATATACCGAGAGAAGAGAGAGAGAATGTGTGTGTGTTTGTGTGTTGCAACCAACAGAGAGAAAACATACTCAGAGAGAGAGAGAGAGTGACCCGACTCACAACTGACCTATTTATAATTGTTGCAAGACATATTAATTCTTATGTTTTCTTCCCGATTTATGAACTAGACGTGTTTGTTACTTACGCGTCTATTGCCGAAACTGTTCTGACGTCCCAAATTCGAGGCGGAAGAAGTATCCTCGTTGCTGCTGCTGTTGCTGCAGTTGTTGTTGTTGCTGTTGTTGTTGTTGCTGGTTGATGTTTGTGTTGTGTTTGTTGACACGGTTGTTGCAGTTGTTGCGGCTGCTGTTGATGACGTCACTGCCTGTGTTGCAGTTGTAGTTGTTGATGCTGCTGCTGCTGCTGACAGAGCTGCTCCTGTTGCTGGTGACGTTGTACTGTTATTTGAGGCAACGGCGGCGACAACAACAACGGCGGCGGCCGCACTGGAGGTGGCTGAGGCGGAGGCGGAGGCTAAGTTGGTTGGAATATTTGTAGCAATGGCTACTTGAGATTTTGTGGAACTCATAATCACAGTTTATGTAAAATGTACTGCAAAAAAAGAACACAAATGGGTCAATTTAATATATTGATTATAAACAACAGCGACTTAATAACAATAATATTAAATATTAAATTGAAATATTTAAAAGAGTTACTCTAAGACAAATTATGAAATTATCATTGAGCTTGATCACAAATACATATGTTGAAAAGATCTTAAGAACAGTGCAGCAAACAAACATTTTGATAATCACCAATCTAATTTTAAGTAAATCGAAATATTTCCCAATTCCTGGAATTTACAATCTGAAAACCACACAAATTACTAAATTTTTTTTACTGTTGCAAATGAATCTATCTGTTGTAATCAAATGCGTTATAAAGGAAAGAGAATTTTCATATACCAAATATGAAAGAAAACTCTCACTATAATGAGTAGAGAGATCTGAAATTCCAAATGTTTTGCATACATTTCCGCAGAATTATATTAAAGATCATTTCCCCAACATTTTATTATTCATTATCATAGATATCATAGTTTTCTGCTATATTGCATTGAATTTTAAGTATCTTTCACACTCCTTGGTATTATAGCATTACCTTTGCGAGTGAGAATTACTATTGCATTTTGTTTTTCGCTCCAACTTCTGGTTGTTTCTGCTGTAGTTAGTAGTTGTCTTTTTGGTTTGCTTGTTTCATAAGAATCTTTGCATACGATTTCAGTTTTCAGTTTATTTAATAATCTTTGTACGTATGTATTCTGGTATTTTGGGCTTCGTTTGTTTGGTTTTTTTTTCCTTTTTTTTTCGTGTTGTTTTTGTTAGATTAAAATCATATATTGTCAAAAATATGCCGGCAGTGCAGTTGATAGAATATTAAAAAATCACTACGCCTTTTTCAGCTGCTACTCCACGGGGTTATGTTTTCTTTTTTTTTTTTTTTTTGTATTTGTAGAATTTCTTTTGGTTTTTGTGCGACTTAATTTAGTTATATTTGTAGTATTAATTATTATTTAATAGACTTATAGAGACAAGGCTTAGTTTAGTTAAGTTTAGATATATATATATATCTATATGTATATATATGCGGGTGTATATAGTATAGGTATATAGTTATTATTGTTGTTTGTTTTATACGATTCTTTTTTTAAAAAAATGTTTGCGAAATGAAAAAACGTAGAATCGAAAACACAATTCGCTAAGAGTTTAGCTCTTGTTGTTTGTTGTTGTTGTTGTAATATTGGTTTTTATGTTATTATTATTGTTGTAATTGCATTTAAAACTTTTATAACATCGTTTATCACATTTACACCATATCACCGAGAATCACAAAACTGCCATTAGGTTTATATATTTGGTTGGTCTCTGCACTTGCGATAGTTCTCAATTATTAAGTATTTTATTTAATTTAAGTTTATGTACGTACTTATTTAGCTTACAGCTAAGTTCTTTTCTTTTTTTTTGGTTTTGGTTTTAATTTATGTTTATGTATAGTTGTATACTTAAAAAATATTTAAGTTAAAGCTTTTCTTTTGGTTATGATTTTTCTCCGTTTTCCGCTGTTGATTATGCTTCCACTTCTCTGCTTCAGTTGTTTTGTGTTATTTATATATATTTTTCGTTTTCTTTTTCTTTACTCTGGCGTTCTTCACTTTCTGTTGTCTATGGAGTTCAGGTTATGTGAGAATTTCTTTGATTTGTTGTATGTGGCACACATTTTGCTGCAAGTTGAGAAGCTACACGGTTAACTTAAGGGATTCAAAACATTCCAGAGAAAGAGAGAGAGTGAACGAGATTTTAGCGAACAAGCAAGCAAACGAACGAGAACGAGCACAAAAGTTTTCTGTGTGTATCTGTGTGTTTGTAACGCATCTAAACACTCACACACTAAAACACACACACAGTCCAGAATGTGACCTTGTTTACGATTTATTTTGATATTCAAAACTGCACGAGCTTTAAACGCGATGAGAGCAGAGTAATTGAAATGCGTGTGTCTCTGCCCCAGGATACGAACTAAACTGAGCCTGAGCCTCATACAACATTGAGTTCGTTCGCCAAATGCCAAAAGGGATGCTTTTAACACAATCGCGCGACTCTCTCTAGTCGTGTCTTTGACCAGTTGTCGTTGTCTTGTTCTTGTTGTTGTTATTATTATTGTGGTGTTTCCTCCTTTTTGGCGAGAGCGTTGTTCACTTTTCGACATAATTATGTTCATTTCTGATTGCTACAAGTTTTTTTTGCTCTTTCTTTTTTTGGCATAGTTTAGGTAGCGTAAATTTCAAGGGTCTCAAAGGGGTTGTTGAACGATAAGATGCAGATCTTTATCTTTGCAAATAATACGAGCCTTTTTAGCTAATATATGAAGTGAAGCAGCCTGCAAAATCAAAGCAAAACGTATTTTGTTGCCAACTCAAAGCTCAAATAAACTGTTAGGAAAATTTCAAACTAATTAGCCGAAGTGTTATTAGATGGTATGATTAACTCTTCTAATTAGCTACTAACTTCTTTGCTTTGTGTTTCCTGTGTATTCTTTCTTATCCCATTTAGCTACTAACTACTCTACTTTTTGTTTGCTGTGATTCTTTTCCTAATCCACCCCATCTATTTGAAGATGTACTTTGCATTGTGTGCAGATTATAAAATAATTTGCGAAACCCCACAAGAAAAATAAATCGAAATGTTTACAAGTCGCTGCCTGTGGAAGAAATCCAATTCAGTGAGACGTTAAGAAAACAAACAACCAACAAGCAGCCAATTGCATGGACACTTGAAAGTGAAAACAAAAGCGAAATATGAACGAGTCAGAGCGCAAATACAAATACAAATATAAATACAAACATAGATGATACCCATTCACAACCCTTTCCAACCCGCCCCCTCGGCCCAACCCTGCCCCATCGGGCCAGCAAGCAAGTCATGCCACTTTTGATATTTTCTTGGTTGTGTGTTTGGGAAATACCCGCGAAATATGCGCAAGAAAAAGAAAAATATAAGAACCGTCAGATTTGGAGAAACAAAAGCGAATGCCAACAAGAGCGTGCACGAGAGGGAGAGCCAAGATGCGGGCACAGGTGACAGCAAATGGATGACGTAGTCGCCAGTTATAAGAAGAAAAAAACAAAAAAACACGCATACGACGTGTGGCACACGACCAAGTAAATGCAAAACGTAAGACGCCAAAACACGACGAGCATATCACACACACACACAAGTCAAAGGCAAAGTTTGCTCAAAAGCGAAAAGAAATAAAAGCAAATTGTTAGCACCAACCGTGTGGCAATTGCAGCGATTAGTCAAAAGACATAAAAGTTTACTCAAATGCAAGTGCTCCATCTCAATGTTAGCCTGTTCCCTGTTCCCTTTTCCCTTCTCCCTTCTTTACACTTCCCGGTGCCCAGTTTCCTATTCCCATTACACACGCCACATTCCCTTTAACGGCTGTCGTCCCCCCTTCCCACTTCATGTCGTATCTCAGCTTGTCTGACGACTGTTTACAGCAGCTGTCGCTGTCACTGTCTTCGGCACTCAAAAAGCTCCCACGCTGTACTCGAAAATGTGTTGCGGCTGGCGCGTTGTAAAAAGTGCAAAGCTTAAAAGCGCCTGCGCTTGCGTGGGAGAGAGTACGCAAGGAGCGCAAAACACAGAGAGAAAAAGATGACGGAAGCCAGAGAGAGAGGGAGAGCAATGTGTGCATTTTAAAGCTGCGATAAGTTTGCCGCGTTGCATAGCTAAAAGAGAACTTTAACGCAATTTCTACATTTTGTTTGCATTGGCAAACAACAAAAACAACTGCGCCATTTGACTAAACTTTTTACAGGGCTTCCTACGCCATCAAATTACAAGACCAGTGACAACAACAACAACAACAACAACGACGACGACAACAACCAAGAAACGCGAGCGCCAAGCGGCGTTGCTTCGGCTATGGGGCGAAACGACACGACACGACGAAGATGCGACGACACGACGACGCGAAACTGAAAAATGAAACGAACGAACGAATGTGCATGTGTGTGCGTGTGTGTTTGTTGTGTGAAAAACGTGTGTCGTTGTGTATGTATAATACACCAAAAAGGCAATGCGAAAAAAGGCAAAAGCGAACAGAAAAAAAAAACGAACTTTAAAAGCCAAATGAAAATTCCGCTAGAATTTTTCACGCGACGAACGACGAAACGAAATAAAATAACACCAACAATTTCGTTTGCTTCCTTTGCGTTTTCGTATTCTTAACACATTTTTCGTGTAGTTTCTTTTGCTCATCGTATTCTTTTTTTTTTTTTTTTTGGTTTTTTGCACTTTATATTTATACACTGCGCCGGGCTGCTGCTGCTGCTATTGCGGCTAGCTTTGGGCTTCCTTTTCCTGCATACACAGCAGGCCTATATGTAGTTTGTGTGTACATATATAGGTGCTATACATATACTAAATACGTTGTGTTCTTATCGCTCGTACACACACACACACACACACACACTTAAACACAAATACACGCACACACAAATTCTTTAGTGTCTCTTCTCGTTTGCTGCTGTCGTTTTATTTATTGCTACGCGCGTGCCATTTTCATTTTTGTGCGTTGCGTATTTTTGTATTTTTTGTTGGTATTTATTTCAGATTGATCAGCGCAAAAATTAATTCATTTTCTCGCTTGCCTTCGCCTGTTTGCTTCATTGTGAAAATGTATTTTTAAGCTGCTGCTTCTGCTGCTGCTACTGTTGTTCCTCTGCTGCTGCTGCTGCTGCTGCTAATGCTGCTTCTGCTTCTGCTTCTGATGACAATGACAACGTTGACGACGGCTGCGACGAATAGTGCGACGGTAACGAGCACTGCGCTCCGCTGGCAGACATTATGGGAACACGACCGAATGGATACTGGGCCACCGCATGCGAAAAGGCCGTCCGAAAAGCATCGCGCCTGCTGCTACTGCTGCTGGGGCCCTCTCAAATGCGCGCTCTCTTTGGCTCTCACTCCCGCTCTCTGTCTCAACCGCCGTCTATGCTCTATGCTCTATTTGTGCTTTGGCTACGGCAAGGCACACAAAAAGCAAAGGGTGGCAAGGTGAGAGAGAGAGCTGCAAGCCGACCGACCGTCCGAGTCAACGTTAGCGTCCGCATCCGAGTCCAAATGATTAAAAGCTTTTGCGGAAAACAGGTTAAAGCGTGTGCCCCCGCGACCCGCTTAATTCTCTCACTCTCTTTGTACCTTATGCTCGATCTCTCTCGCTCTCTCTCTTGACTCCTGTGCCTGTGTGTTTTATGCCCCAGAGCGAAAATGCGCACGATTTGTTTTTGGGGTGGCATTTCAACATATTACAGAAAAGTACGTTTGTTGTCCTTCCTGATGCGTGTGTTGCAATTGTTCGTGTTCTTGTTGCTGTTGTTGCTGGGCATCATCTTTGCCTATCTACACATCGCTTTGGCTTCCAAGCAGGCCACGACAAGACCTTGGCGTAGCCTAAATCCGTGTGTGCGTTTATCTGTGTATGCGTGTGTTTGTGTGTGTGTGTGTGCGTGCCAAACAGGAATGTTTATGGCAAAAGTTTGTTGCCTGCAATCAAAACTTGACGATTTCCTCGCATTACCTGGCAGCTAACTGAACTGAACTGCGATTCAAATAGAATCGAATCGTATCGAATAAAGATAAAACAACCAAAACTCTTAAATTGACCCTTAAGTCAATAACAAAGTAAAAAGCAAACGCTGTAAACTCGAATACTGAATGGCTCTCCAATTTAATTGAATGGAAAATATAATATGCACTTATTTTGTAACAAAAGGTTTGCTTAGTTTAATCCCATTAGGCATCAGTTTTTTGCAGAAAATTGCACAAACTAAAATGTTATAGGTATATGTGTGCACATGAAATATCATCAATTAATCTCGTGAAATTGTTAGCAATTTATAGAACTGAAATGGGAATTTAATCATTTAAGACATCATTTCAAACTGCTTAATTGTAAACACTAAAATGTATAGTCAAAGCATAGAATGTTAGTTGTAAACTTAAGTTAATAAAGTATTCAAGAAAAGTTGTTTAATTTCTTATAATATAATAACATATTTATATTACATCCAACAGTTGAGTAAGTAAATGGCCAAACATAAATAATTATTTAAAGTATTAAATCGTAGCAATTATATTATTATTATTATTACATTATATGATTTGTTTAACATAGAAACATGATCCCAGAAACGTAGCTAATGTTTAAATGTAGGGTACAAAGTTGGCAGGCTTATTAAACTCACTTGCCATATCGAAGATTCGATGAAAACTAATTAAATGCGTTTCACAAGTTGCGTTAATCAAAACTTTTTATGAACCAAAACTGGCTTAAAAGTTCAGAATGAGTGCAAAATACTTGCAACTTTATTGAGGCGCATAAATGTGATTTAAAACTGTGAAACGAGAAATAGTTTCGTCAATTGATTTAAGCAAATTATAAAGAACGAAAAAAATGCGAAAAACTTGTTGAAATTCAATTATCAGTGACGGTGCAATCTCGATTCTAAAATCCCGATGGAATATTGCAATGTGCGCATCGCTGTCAATTATGCAACGCAAATTGCATTTACTTTCTGATGGGATTGGGTTATTTGAGTATTTCATCCGATTGATGGCATTCCATTAAGCGTGCAAAGTGGGCAATAAAAAAGCTCTTAGAGCATATAAACGGAACGCGTCGAATTTGGCAAAGAGACAGAAGTCAAATCGCAATCAACTGGAAAAAAATCATATTGTGTGTTGTGTGATGTGTGAGGAAGGAGGTGTCAAATAAGGATATGCCACAGCAACAGCAACAGCGGCAGCAACGGTGTGTCCTAGATTCTAAAAGCGCAACCGCAATTTTGCAACTTGAAGAGCAAGGCTGCGACGGCCGCAAAGTATGCAACAGAAAATTGATTATCAGCTGCGGCAATATTCGACGATTAGCTTCATTAGTGGCACATGCAACATTTAAAATAAACAATCAAATGCCAGCCGGGTGGCAGAGGGAAAAGGAGAGGGAGGGGGGAGGTTGGAGGGTGGCAAGTGCGTTGCGAAAATGCGTCGTAGTAAATAATTCATGCACAAAACACAGCACAGCTGAAACAATGGAAACGAAACGTCACTTGAAGCTATCAGCTTGGACTCGTGTCTCTTATTGTTTACTTTGAGCCATCGACAGACAGAGAGAGAGAACGAGCGAGCGAGCCAGAGGGAGAGGGAGACAGGAAATGTGTGCGCGAGAGGGATGTTGCGAGTTTACGACTGTTGCTCGGCGACTCTCGTTAACGTAAATTGCATATAGAATGTGAATGTCGTGAGTGTCGCGCCTTGTTGCAATTACGACATCTTATTTGGGTCAACGTTGACAGAGACAGTGCGAGTGTGTTAGACAGAGAGCGCACGAGAGAGTGCGCTGAAGCTGCTTGGCGAAGAGCGCCACTCGTAGACAGAGACACCGAGAGAGAAGAGCGGGAGAGAGAGAGAGAGCTCGTGAGTGAGTTGACAAGTGCCTGTCGCACGTGTGAGCTTAAAAGCGCAACGCGTTTCGAGGCCAAGTGCCAGGCGAGGATGAGCGCAAGATGCGCTCCGTCTGACACTTCCGCTGCAATCTCTGCTGCAGTGGGCCACACACACAGTGGGCGTGGCACCCGTCCAAAGTTAATGGCCATGCACAAAACAACAAAAACAACAACAGGCAAAATAGAAATTCAGGTAAGCTCCGAAATCAGCTTGAATTGCCTGCCCCCCACCCCCTTCCGGCCAAAAACCGGATGCGAGTTGCCGCCACTAAACTAATCTCATCTAATTAGGCGACAAATGGCAAAAGGACTTCGAGTCCTGCTAGTCTCCAACAGGCCTCTCGCTTACTTGGCGTTTGCCGTTTGGCTTTTACTTCGGCTTTTATGACGCAATTAAAATGCTAAATGTTTTACGACATCGCCTGGGGCTCTTTAATTAATTCGTCGGCCGTGAAAGGTGTCAACAACAAGGCGGCAGTGAAAACAAGGACAACAACAGCAACAGCAACAACAACAGCTCTTCTGTTGCGTGTTCTGGCTGCTTACACTTTAACGCTTGACCCAGACAAGCGACACAACAGACAACAGCCAACCGACAACCGACAACCGACAAGCGACAGGCGACGCATTCACTTTAAGCGTCGCGCGTGTTCAGCACCTACAGAATCCTTGCTACCCCCTCTAGCTCTCTTCGTTGACTTCTACACGATTATGCAGCTTATATGAGACACAAGCGCGTGGCACTCTTCATTCTGCCAAAGGATGCCAAAGCCAGGCTGGCTAGTAATCATGTTGTCTTGTTTTTTAGCTGACACAAGGCGAAATGCTCGTGTAGGCCCAGCTAAGAAGAAGGAGCGCGTGCTGTGTCCTCTCCATGCTCGCAAAGAGCATAAAAACGCCAGCTAAGCATCCTCAGACAAGCTCTGTGTAAGAATTCACTGTGGGCGGCTTTAGATGACTCAAAGATGTCCTGCAATGATTGCAACAACCCAACAAGCGCTTAAAGCGAACCCAAGCAACAAATTGAAAGACAAAAACCCAATTGAGAAACTGCTTCAATTTAAGCATTAAAGAAAGTTATTATGGCGTTTAATATCGAGCAGCGTTCGGTACTAATTTTCATGGATTATGGCACTTCAAAGTGTTTGAACTGAGAGTCAACTACAAAAGGGGGAGAGTCAACTTCAAACCTAATTTACTGTAATAACTGAAGCATTTAATTGAATTAGGAAAATAACTTAATTGAAATATTGTTGTATTTGCATTTACAGCAGACTTGGAAATATATATGAAAAACTTTAAAATATTGGTTTAACAATTGCGTTGCAATCAAGCTATTTTTCTTTAATTTAATTTCCTTTCCATTCATATTTTCAGAAATGAATACTCTTTATTACTTGAATTAAATCAATATGACTGCTAATTAGCAAATTTAGTTTAGTTAATCTTCCACCGTCACTTGAATTTCATTTGGAAGCTGATGAACCCAAATAGTTGAAGCAAATCGTGTAGACAACATTATTAATATGCCTTTAAAGTCCCAAGAATATGAATATATTTTATAGATAATCTTAAATAGTTCAACTTAATCGCCCGGCTTGCAATATTTGACGTAATCTAATAATGTCACATAAGTTAAATATTTCTCTTAATTTTATCACTTTTGATCCAGTCAACTGCCTGAAAAGGCCCACGAAACGTGCAGACGCAAGCATTTCTATTACGGCAGGTAGGAAAATTCTTGTTGCATACACAACGGGGCACATGCGGGTCGACTTTTGATTGCTGCTGGTTCTGGTGCTGCTGCTGTGACTGGAGGGGACGCTTTCATGCTACACTCTACCCCCTACTCCACGGCCAGGGGCAGCACCTGCGGGAGTTATGAATTATGCAAAAAAAAAAAAAAAGACGAAGAACTGAAGACAACAATAACAAAAAGAATAAGAGGCAGCAGCTGCTGCTCTACCTGGCCTCGCCTCGCCGCCCCTCGCCGCTTCCGACCCCGCCTGGGGGACTGTCAAAATAGAATATGCTGCGCCTTGAGAACTCAGCCAAAAACTCTTATCAGAGATTCATAGCATTTATATAAGAATAAAATAACATGTGTGTGTGTGTGTATGTGTGTGTGACTGCAACATACAATGTAAAAATGTAGAAAAATGAATAAAGTGCCGTGAAAAAAGCCATAAATTAATTTTCACAAATTCTCTACATTCTGCGAGTGCGAAAACACATAGAACAACAACAATAACAAAAAAAGAATTAATTTTCTATTCTTTCGTGCAGTAAAAATGGCAAATTTTTGTAAACACAAAAACGGGCGAACGAAGCGCAACCGAGCGAAACAACAACTAACTAACAACAGCAACAACAACAACAACAACAATCGACGATTGTTCAAAGCATAACATCCAAGATGACGACGACAATTCGTTTATAGCATCATCTCGATACTCGGACAACGACGTCGGCCAACTGCAACTGCAACAAACTGAGGCGTGCAACGCGTGCTGTCTGTTTTAGTTAGATTTTCGTGTAAATATCGGCTTTTTGTATACAATTTTTTTGTATGTCATACATACATATGTACAATACGCCTAGGTACATAGCATAGATATGTATGGTCTAGCAATAAGTAATGCCCGGGTTTTCGTTGGGCCTCTAGCAACAACAGCAACCACAACAACAACAATAAGACTAACAAAACTACAGAGGAGACGACATGATCGCGACGCAATGAATGCGAACTGACGGCCCCCGGTCGTCGTCGTCGTAGTTTGCTTCACAAAATAGATTTTCAATAAAAACCCACTCGAAAATAACGCCAACAATGGCGAGCCGAATAAACGCATCGACCAGAATCATTCCGAATCTATTTTCGAAACCCAAACAAAAACATTTCAACGCGCCACAAAAAAAAAGTACTTAGTACTACAAACTTTATCATCAGGTTTCCATGCAAAAATTTGACAAAGCGGACAAAAATACTAATTAAAAGCTGTCTTTATATAAAGCATTTCAAATGCGTTCATCATTTTCAATTATGGACAATAGAGACAAATTGTAATTTTAATGAGTAAAAAATAAATAAATTCTGAAAATCTGTTTAAATAGTTGATTATTATAAGGTATTTTTTATAATAATTAATTGTGATTTCAGTGTTAGAAAGTATATTGCATAGCTCAAAAATATTATACAGTGAAAACTGCAGACACTTAGCAGAAACTCCTCTGAAGCGGATACATTTATCATAATGTTCCATTTAAAAGTTTGCAGATCCAGTTCCGCCTCTTTTGAACGAACCATTTCTTAATCGGACGTGGGTAAACTAATTTTATACTCGGACAAATCTTAAGCTAAACACTCTCTTGGCCGGACAGGAATTTCTTGTAAACTTAGGATGATTTGCAAAACCATTATTATAATCGAACACTTCAATTCCCGAAAGTTGAGCGAGTTGGAATGTCCGCTCAAGAGAGTGTAACTCGTTTTAATAAATTTACTTCACTTTAGAGATAAACGACTCATTTTACGGTCTTAGCCGAGACCGAACAAACGGCACTTGAAAGAAAATGTATCCTCATGTGAAACAAGGGAAAATGTTTATTAACTTTTTTATATTTTCTTGCATTTTGCGTGTAGAAAAACTGGTCGCTAAGTGAATTTTGGCCACAATTACCGTGTGACAGCTAAGTAGAAATGACGCAAAACGATTCATGTGTGTGCACTTTAATTAAATTTTACAATTTGCATTAATTTCATAACTAGCTATTCGTTTTGAGCACAAATCTAGTGTCATATTTGTTATATTTTAATAATTGTTGTCAATACAACGTGTTATTTTGTAGAAGTGTTTCTGCGTTAGAAGTTAAGAAGTGTTTTTTTTTTCTTACTTTTCCAATCATTTTCAATTTGCACTTTTTTAAGGTTATTTTTTGATAGTATTCATTAGAGAAATGTTTTCGAATCTGCCGCGCGGTTCATATGTGGACGAGCACATCTCCAAGGACTACAGCAAAGAGGTGCTGCTGTCCAATTGGCAGGAACGACGCCAGGGCAGCGATGAGAAGAATGACTGCATTGTACCAGGGCTACAGCGAGTGAACGCCTGCGAACAGCACCTGACCGAACTGCAGGACAACTTCACTGAGCCCTGGAGTGTGGAGGAAGCAGGCTTTGCCACACGCTACTTTCTCGGGGCACGCAACGAGGCGCTGCACAATTGGATGCGCAATCGTGAGGTGCAACTACGCTTCCCCCTCGCCCCCGACATGGTCGAGAACTGCACGACCACCTACAAGATCATGTTCGACTTGCTGCCCAAAGGTTTGACGTTGCCGCTGAAACAGGCCACCGTTTGCAGCACTGTGCCGAACAAGCCACAGCATTTGGACCTGATGTTGAGCTACGGCAATCGCAGTATAACGGGGCGACGCTGTCAACGGCGAGCGGAGATGCGATTGTTGCAAATGCAAAAATTGCAGACAACCTATGCGGCTGATTATGTTGCGGCCGCCGCAACATAAAATCAGAGTATAATTACAAAATTATCGAGTAAAATTGGCTATGGCCATATGTATGCAAGTGTAACATAATGTGTTTGCATTTGTTTATGCAGTTTTTGGTTTCGCATTGCAACTCACCATTTTCAGTTCTGCTGCCCCTTGGCGATGCTAGAGCGAGCAATTTGCACACTGGCATTTTTTTTTTTTGTTGATTTGCGCCGTTTGCGGGGATGTGCAATTGTTGGTTGGGTGTTAAGAGTTTTGGCTATGCGTTAATTGATAATTTGCAGCTATAGCTGCTTTTGCACTTGCGGCTTTTTGCTTGCTTTTCACGGGGATCACGAAATGTTTGTAAATTGCACAAAGAAATTTTTCTTTTACGCTTGCTGGGCAAGTGTTGCAAAATGCCACTAGGCTAGAGCAAAGAAAACAGCTGGGGTTGTGCACTGCACTGTTATCGATACTATCGATGCCAAACTGCACCCATTTAACAGCTTTGCTCCACACTTAACATAAATTGCTCACCTATCGCATTATTAAATTTTAAGTGCATTAAAATTTAAGTGCACAATTTAAATCGATAGCATTTTTTTAAACATTTATTTCGCGATAAAAGTGTTTTTAGATTGGCAAATAAAGTGTGTAAGGCTTATTCCAAATAAGGCATAACAATGCGAGTGACTGTAACGTGAGTGCAACAGCTACTGCTGAATATTATTTTGTGGTGCGCGGTGCGAGTTTTTTTTAACTAGTTTTAACAGTAATAATTTACAGGTGGTCAGACGGCAGTTACTTAAAGTAAATTCAATTTACGGCATACAACATAATTCAGTTCCTTATTGTTTTTGTTTCGTTTCATTTTAGCGAATTTCACAATAATTTATTTAGGATTTCGACATATTTCTTATATGGGTTTTGTTTTGTTTTTTTTTTAGTTGGTTGGTAATTCTTCACTTCTTCCACGACACTTTTTGCTTAATCAGTTAATCAATCTTGCTTGGTTCGCATAATTCTCTTCGGTGACGTACTTGTAAATACGTCGGCTTTGTTTTGTAACGTATTTGTTTGTTCAATTGGATTGCATATTTATCTAAACTAACTCCAGGCGCTTCATCTCCTTGTACAACTCGTAGCCCATTTTGGCTGGACTTCTGGTAACAATAACGCCGGCCTTCTCTAGCGCAGCGATCTTATCGTTGGCACCGCCCTTACCACCAGAGATGATGGCACCAGCGTGACCCATGCGACGGCCGGGTGGCGCGGAAACACCAGCAATAAAGGAGACAACGGGCTTAGCCTTGATACCCTATAAAAACCAGATAGAAACGCCTATTAGCTACAATTGGATTTTAAGGAAATTGTATTAGCTTTACCGTATTAAACTCAGTCAGGTAATCGGCGGCCTTCTCTTCGGCAACACCACCGATCTCACCAATGAGAATGATACCCTTGGTATCGGGATCCTTGAGGAACACATCGAGGCAATCGATAAAGTCTGTGCCGTTGAACGGATCACCGCCAATGCCCACGCACAGGGTCTGGCCAAGGCCAACCTCGGTGGTCTGGTGCACGGCCTCATAGGTCAGGGTGCCAGATCTCGAGACGACGCCGATCTTGCCGCGCTTGTGTATATGGCCGGGCATAATGCCGATCTTGCACTGTAATCACACAAAGCAAAGAAAACAAAAAACAAAACAATCAAAATTAGTGATATAAATAACGAAACCGGTTAATGCGTCAGCGTACCCAGTGAGATAAGCGCTAATAAGACTAATAAGCAGTATAGCTTCGATACGAGGGACAGCGAACGACAGTTGCTACCTGAACTATAACATTTAAAGTGAACAGCTATTTCATGAATTTTCATTTTCTACCTTGTATAAATTGAAAGATAATGCGACATTATATTATTATTACTGTTGTTGTAAATAATAGTCAAATTATGTTAATGTTAATGTTAACAACAGCTTACTGTAATTAGCAGTTCTCAAATATAATTACAGAACATCAATCAGAGCATTGATTATTGAGCATCTAAGAGCCTCTGTTAAGTTAATAATCGATTACATATTTTGTAGCTTTAAACTTAACTGGTTTATCATATCGAAAGCTCACTGCAGTGTGTATAAAACGGTCGTAAATAGGTTATAACGCGCAAAGCAAACAGCGGCAACAACAACAGCAAGCAAACCGGCAACCGGCGTTCAGTTCATTTGACCGCTCGATCCACTTTCTGAACTTTGTACCGAACGCGCTTATCGCAGCGGCTGTTGTCTTCACGCATCTCAGCTGATTATTCTGTTATAAGCTACCCAACCGTATATCATGGCATGGAATTGCATTGGGACAACATGTCTTTCACGTAATCACAATCTCGACGCGCCCTCTAGCGGACCTCCACGAGATGTTCTAAAGAAGTTCCCCAAATTAAATTAAATTGGAATAGTATACGAACCTGTTCGGGTGCAATGATGCCGGGGCAGTTGGGACCCACCAGACGCGACTTGTCCTGGCTAATCAGAGCGTGCTTCACCTTGACCATGTCGTGCTGGGGCACACCTTCCGTGATGCACACAATCAATGGAATCTCAGCGTCAAGCGCCTCCATGATGGCAGCTGCGGCACCAGGTGGTGGCACATAGATGACGGTGGCATGGGGATCCGTGGCCTTCTTGGCTTCGGCAACGGAGGCAAAGACGGGCAGACCCAAATGCTGAGTACCGCCCTTTTTGGGCGAAATGCCACCGACCAGTTTGGTGCCGTACTCCAGCGCCTGTTGGCTGTGGAACGTGCCCTGTTTGCCGGTGAAGCCCTGGCAGATGACGCGCGAGTCGCCGTTCAGCTTCAGGTTGCCGCGCGTCTTGTTGTACTGCGATCCACAACGTACGCTGGCCGTGAAGCCATCTAAAGGAGAGATAGACAATAGAATACATTAAAGTGTCAATTGTATGCAACGTAAAACTAGGAACGAAAACACAATTTCAACGCTATATTCCATAGTTATCTACTGTATTGTTCTATATTTTAACTATCTTATTAGAAAATCCGTAAACTATCACAAAAATCATAAAATAAAATGTTTCTATATTATTAGTAATATGGTTAATGATCATAGGAATTCATATAATATTTTGAGAAATAAATTCTTGATGAAGAAAACTAACAAAAAAAAACCAAAATATATTTATCTGTCTTGATCGAATCAATATCAGACTAACTTTACCTCTTATAATTGGACTAAGTGCCCGGCTAAGAGAGTTTTCATTAGCATTTCAGGCTCCGTTATATTATCATAACTTGTTTTTGTTTGTTTTGTGGGTCACATGTGGACCTTGAACATGGCCAAACGTCAGTCCACTCATTCCCTTCACCCCCGCCCCCAATCAAATTGCATGCTTCTTCTTTCAGCACAGCACACATACCAATACCAGGAATCACATTCACACACCGCAAAGCGCAGCCACGTCGTTTTCACATAGTTCTACATTATTTTCTAATTAAAAAAAATTAAATTCCAACAGTTTGCCACTTGTTGCAGCTGTGGGTTTTGTTCAATTCATTTTCTGGCTGCCACAAATCTTATGAAAGTTATATAATTTCGCATACATATCGTTTTTTAGATGTTTCGCAATACTTTTTCCGCTCACCTCGCACTTTAAGCAGCGCCCTCATTGAAGCAGCCATAATTTGTGTGTTTTTTTTGTTGCTGTTGTTGCTTTCGCTTGTGCGAGATCTGTGCAATTAATTAAAATTGCCCTGACAAAAGTTGACCAGCGTTTGTGTGTTTAAAACGCGTTTAATTAATGCAGACGACTAGAGCTGGAAAATTATCGATGACCACCCTATCGATAAAAAGGCAATGCAATGTTATCTTTGCTGCAGTTTCGATAGCTGCTGATAGAGGGCGCGTTCACCACCGCTCGTTAACAGTGATTACTGTTGTGAACAGCGTGATTAATAAATGACCATGATAATTCTGTAAACGCATTACATTCATTTATGTATTAATTATACTGCACTGCAAAGCTAAGCTGCTAAGCTAATATTATATTCATCAGCGGAATTGCTTCTAGCCAATATCGATATATATAGTATCGAAAACAATAAACCACATCGATACAATTTTGAATTCAAACAACCTTTTTGATTTCTTTCGGCTTATTGACTGAACCTTTATTTGCAACACTAATGAAAGGACAGTTAAACAGTATATTCATGTATTCTAAAATATATATATATATATAACTCTATATATATATTGCCTCAATTTAGACATATTGGCCTAATACAAAATAGATCAAAACTGTCACAATACAAAAAACGTGTTAACTTACAAATGGACTTTCGAAAACGTTTCTAAAACTTTGCTTAAGGCCAGACATGAACTAAAATATTTGTATTTTTAATTTCATTTGATTGCTTATTGCTTCTTACTACTTGTTTGTTTTTTTCTTTGAACGGAGGGCTAAATTATTACTTCAAGTCTTCTGTTTAAAATAAAAAATGTATAAAATGGCATTTTAGAATTTTTGTTGAACGTTGATTTTAAGTAAAAAAATGCCAGAGAAAGAGAGAAATGAGTACTTTCAACTAATTGAACTGATTCTCGCTTGGCAAGGCTTCTGGCTCAATAGCAGGTTCGGCATCTTGGAACTGCTGGCGATTAAACGCATTCTCCTCGCCTGCTTTCAGCCGCTGATACACCAATATTGCCTTGCCAGTGCGTGATTCCACAAACTGCAGAAGAGAGGTGATGTTAGGTGGATTCGTGCCCAACACCGACGACCATTCGTTGAGCAGCGCCTGCGAATCGCTCAGTTTGTTTACCTCGGCATGCTCGATGCTGTGCACCAGCCTGTAGCTGTTGAGGAATTCGCTAATCTTGTCGCCCAGTGAATCAAAGAGCACCACATGCGTCGGCATCGCGGTGCGCGGATGCACTGGAATGTGAGAGCGTAGCCAGGACATCGGTGCATCGTAGAAGCGATCGGCCTCATCCTTAAAGTTCGCCAGCTGCTTCAGGTTGGGCTCACAGGTCAGGAAGCGCATGGTAACGTTCTCGTGGATGTGGCTAAAAAGTATTATATATTAATTTTTGTTTAATCAAAAAGTGTATAATTGTGTAATAACAACCAAATGTATAAAAGAGTTTGAAATATGAATAGCATGAATATAATTAAAATATGACATTTCAATTGTTGTTCATATAAAATCAAGGAGAATTAATAAAAATGGTTTAGTTTAAACAATTTTTCAGCATAAAAAAGATCAATTGTTATAAAAATGATTTTAGATTTTGTTTCCATCAAACTATTGAAAAAAAATCCATATTAATTTTTAATTATAAACAACATAAACAAAAAGTATCTTAGCAAAAAATACTACCTAGAGTTTGAATTATTGCAATGAATATAAAAAAGGAATGCAGAAGACAATAATAATTAACGGAAACACAGATAATTTTGCTACTTTGTATGTTGGAAATGAAAAAGTGAAAAATAAACTATTGTTTCGAATATAAGTTGCAAAAAATCTAATTTTAATATTAGTCTACAAGTAGAAAGTTAAGCTGGCTTACCTGTAATAAGGCGTCGAATGACAGGGCATGAGGAAGAGTATATTCGCGCGGTGATCGCGCTCGTCACGATACTCCTGGGCGATGTCCCTCAGCTTGGGCATCAGCTCAATGGGACCCTTCTGATGGATGGTGCTGAAGTACCAAGCGGGCAGTGCATTCAGCAGCAGGATGGCCAACGCGGTCAGCCAGAGTTTGGTGCGTGTGGCGCGATAACTCCAGCGGGAGAGCACATCGGAGGCGACATACAGGCATAGCGGCTGTAGCGAAGACACAAAGCGTAGCTCCTTGTGCTCCACGGCGCTGAGCACGAGCAGCGTGACCAGAATGGTGATCAACAGCTGCTTGCTAATGGGAAACTTTTCGCTCTTGCGCACGGTTTGAACGAGGCCGAAGACGAAAGGCAACGTGTTGATGCCCAGCACGGTGGGCAGGCCGGTGGTGAAATACCAGTGCCAAGGATGCGAGCCGTAGAAGCTGCCGATGTTGTTGAATATGTTGTACTTGAGAAACTCCCAAGGCGTCACAATCAGCTTTCCATGCCAGTAAGTATCAATGGCAATGCCAGCAGCAGCCACCAGCAAACTAAAGAAAGAAAGATTAATCCAATGTCATCCTAGAAATGCAGCTGACTTACCCAATAACAACAAACCGCTTGAAGATTAACTCCACCACGGACAAGCGACTCTTGCGCAGATGATAGAGCGTCAGAGGCAGCCAAATAACCGCCGCAGTGGGACGCAGGAAGCAACAGATGGCTGCCGGCCACAAGTAGGCGGTGCCCTCGCCATACCACGGGAAGTAGCTGAGCGCAATGGTGATCAACGAAGCCTCCAGAGTGTTGGCCAGCGTCCGTGAACCCGTGTAGAACCAGAACCAGGGTACTAGGATCAGGAAGAGCGCCCACTTGCGTTTGCCCGTCCACACATAGAAGCGATAGTCGGAGTAGGTGGTGAGCAGCGCCTGCAGCAAGCGTGGCAACAACACCAGCCATTGCACGCTGTCCAGCTGGAGGAAAGCGAGCACTTTATAGATGGCCGCAATGGCCAAGGGATAAACGTAGCTGCGTATGCCCTGCACCCATTCCCAGGTTAAGTAGCCATAGCTGTGCAGGGGGTGTGAGTGATAAATACACACATATGTATATAGAAAGCATTTTTTGTTAATTAACTTACCCGAAAGTCAGTTTGTGGGCAACTTCCAAACTCTGCCAATATTCGTCGGGCACAAAATACGTTTTCACTATGAAGACGGATGCGAGCCGCACGGCCAGTATCAGGCCGAACACATAGAGCAGTCTCATTTTTAACTGAAAACAATAATGCGATACGCCTAATTAATTTATGCGCTCATTTAAATAATTTGATTTTTTCTTTTGTTTTTGTTCGTTTCTAACCTGCAAACGTGCGTGTAGCGCTGCGTGTGAACTTTTTGGCTGTTTTATAATTGAAAAATACGCGTCTTTTATTAGTGTATATGGAATTTATTCTATTTTAGCCAGCAAAACACACATTTGGCGCGCTGGCGTTGTGTTGTGAACCAAAAATTTAGTAGTGACTTGACACGGCCTAAAAATAACGCGAACTCAAGAGCAAAGCAAAGAGCAAAGTGACGCCGGCGTTGCCAGGGCTACGCCAGCTGCAACAGCAAACTAAAACGTTATCGATATTTAGCACAGTGTACTCTAAATATTTATTTATTACTTTTTTGTTTGTGCAGTGTACTGTTTTTGCTTATTACACTTGGCTAGAATTCATATTTGAGAAGTTTAAGGAAATGCATATTAAAAATACAAATGAATTTATCGATTGCCGGCGCTATTGCGCATACAATTGTGCTTTTTATAGTATTATTGTTTGTCACTGCGCATAGCATCAAAAAAATTGTAATTTCGTGTAAATTACGTTCGTTAAAATTCATGTTTCATTCAATTTATGTGGCGCGAACGCACTCAAGCAGCTAGTGTTCTAAAAGCAAATAGTTATCGATAGAACCGCCCATAGTCAATCGATTGACACTGCTATGCAAAACAAACACGAATTCATAACGTGAACACAACATACGTAGAGTAGAACGGAGCAGGAGTTGGCAGCAATGTCCACCGTGCTGCGAACGCTGTGCTGCCGTCGCCTGCCGCCAGCATTATTATCGCAGTCCAGCTGCCGTCCTCGCACATTCACCGTGCTGTGCACAAAGAAATCAACGCTCCGTTTCACGTCTGATGTAATCGGTAAACGTTTTAGCAGCCATGGCAAGGGCGAGACAAGCAACGACTTGACGTTCATTGTGACGCGCTGGACCAAACAGGTGTGGAACAAAATGTTCGGCAAGTATCTGCTGGTGACCAACGTGCTGGGCTCCGGCCTCCTGATGGTTGTGGGCGATGTGATTGCCCAGGAATACGAGTATCGTCATGGGCTGCGGCCGCAGGATCGCTACGATAGCGATCGCATGTATCGCATGTTTGTGGCGGGTGCGTTGCAGGGACCACTTCATCATTATGTCTACAATTGGATGGATCGCGTTATGCCGCATCGCACGTTCCGCAATATCGTGAACAAAATACTCATCGATCAGCTGTTTATGTCGCCCGCCTGCATTTTAATCTTCTTCTATACGATCTGCTACATGGAACGTCAGACGCTGGAGCAGACGCACCACGAACTGATCTCCAAGTTCCCGTATATCTATCTGATGGACTGGCTGGTTTGGCCGGCGGCTCAATATGTCAACTTTCGCTATCTGGATACCAAATACCGTGTGGCCTTTGTCAATGTCTGCACGGCGGTCTACAATGTACTCATGTCCTATATGAAGCATGACTTTGGCATCGAAGAACTTTTGGACGCTCCCGGTACGACGCCAAGGAAACTCCCAAATGAATCGTTGGCCGCAACAGAGCACAAAACCACAGGAACGAGTGCAGTCAATAGCAAGATTGAAACTTAGTGTTCATTCTATATAATTTAAAGATCAGCGTTTTGTTTGTGATATAATAACGACGATAGCGGGGTGAAAAAAAAAAAGTCGACAAAATTTGTTAGTCAACCATCGACGTACGTTTGTGCGTAACTATCTATACATATCATATCATTAAAGAGAGGCTATTAACAAAACTTTTACCAAAGAAATCACTGACGATTTATTAAAGTATTATGTGTGTAAATACTATGAATAATTAGTTGCAAATATTTGCGGACTAATTACATCACTTTGTGAACTGAAGCGTACAAGTAAACAATTTTAAATGCGAAGAATTTTTTGAAATACAACATTTTAGAGCTCACTATTAGCTAGTCTAGTCAGTTACATCATTCCTAACCTAAATCCGTTCATAACTCACAAACAAATAACAAATGTTTAATGACATCATTCTGATGGCGATTCAAACAAAATGTCATTTAGTACTTAAGTACGTGTTAAAAAGCAAGAAACGCACAAAAACCTGAAGCGTACTTATTAAGTAAAATAATCTTTTTCTTTTTATTGTAATCTTATATGAAAGCATTCCTTCATAATACTCTATATACACACAGCTTTAACTAGTCATATATTGTTGTTATATTTATAGAAAATTGACAAGATTTTCTACCATTTCTTTTAGAAAATATATTGTTGTACTGTGAATGTTATTTAGAAATTAAGATATAAATAAATTGGGTATTTAATGACAAACAATTGCATCCGTAATTTCATTTTTTAATTTATTAGGACTTTTCGTATCTCTTATCACTCTCTCACTCGCTCTTATCATATGGTTGTATAATTCAAAATTTCAGAAATTTAGTGAAATATTCATATTTTTTATGTGTGCAAAATTCTGAGCAATACAAAAACTTGTCACATCAATTTTTAATGAAATCATTACTTTCCAAGTTGATTTTTATTCTATAAAATTTAATTATTGGATGATCAAAAATGTGTCACAAAAGGGAATTTTAAATCAACTTGTACTTGGCCTTCACATCCATAGATATATACATATATACACATTGCCATCCACTTGATTTCGCTTGGTGCTTGAGCTGCTCTTGTATATTTATAAAATATATAATTTAAAATCAAGCAATTGCAGACAGCTGCCACAAACATTCGAATTTCTACTCCCATTGGTTGCCTCACTTGATGACAATGGTTTCCACTGGCGGCGCCATGCCAAAGATGTGCTGCGCCAGCGTCAGATGCTCTTGCGTTATGAAATTGGCCACCAGCACCGGAATATTCTCATTGCATCTGGCAATCTGCTGTCGTATCAGCGACTTGAACTCATCCCGCGCTCCCTTGTCAGCGCCTCGAGTGCCAATGCGACGCGGTTGCGCTGAGCCAGGGACTGTAGAGCTGCCAGCGCCTCCACCGCTTGTGGGTGAGCCCGTGAGCTCAAAGTTGGCATCGTCCTGCTGTGAGTTCCAGATGAACGCCAGCTCCTCGATGATGTCCGTGGCAATAATGTAGTTAGACAGCGTGTGCAGATTGAAGGATTTGCGTTGTGTGATCAGCTGAAAGATGTGTTGCTTAAGCAGCACATCCTTATCGCCGCTCAGCTGCAGCAGCGCCAACAGATCGCCCAGCAGCCGATCCGAACAGTTGGGCTCGAAGAGCATGCGACTCAAACGACTCACAATGGCACGCGTGCAGTACTGGATGAGGGCGATCTTGGTGAGCGGCAAGAAGATCATGTGGCGATGACTCTTCAGGCTGATGTTCTCCAACAGCTGGCCACTTGTGGCAGGCAGCTCGGCTAGAATCTTCAGTATGCACTGGAAGCCCTGATACTGCAAAAGACAGAGAAATAGTTTGAATATTTCGCAGAGTTTACGGAAACGCGGGGTTCGTTATCATTAGAAGTTATAGTAAATATAAGTATAAAGATTATAATTTGATTTATAAAGCTCTTGATTCGAAAATAATGATTAGTTTTCCATAAGTTAATTTTTGACCATATTCACATTTGAAAGTTGTATAATAAAAATTAATTAGGAAAAATGTTATTAAATGTTAATGTTAAGGGAAACGTATTAAAACGTAAGTATAATGTTATGGAAAATTCATCCGAAAACAAGGACTTTTATATAATAAATTTAATTCCTTTATACGTCATTATTTCTGGTATTTCATTTAACTTACTGTCATGCTGCCCTGCATCAGATTGAGACTCAGTATTTGCAGACTCTGCACTAGCGTGTTGGATGTGTTCATGTCCGCCATTAGTTTGTTGGCCTCATCGCGATGTCCAAAATAAATGGCCAAATCGAAGAGAAAGCGCGAGATCCAAGGCGCCAACGGTAGCGCCAACATCAGTTGACTGAAATCGCGTTGAAACTGCTCAGTGTTGAGCAGCTGCCAGCAGCGGGCGGCATGCAGAAAGGCCTCGGACAGCTCCTGACTGATGGCCGTGGTGGCGGA
Organism: Drosophila siamana; assembly: GCA_035047445.1. NCBI lineage: Eukaryota > Metazoa > Arthropoda > Insecta > Diptera > Drosophilidae > Drosophila > Drosophila siamana. The sequence goes on along the minus strand of JAWNPP010000151.1, from coordinate 890,117 downwards.
GAACTTGGGTGGCTCCATGCTCTGAACATCGCCGCCATCTGGCTGGCAATCCATGCGCTGCACTTCGTCGGCCTCCGTCGGCGACCAGTCGACGAAGCCCTCGACAAGCACATGACTGACATCGGCGTCCTCAATGCGCAGCTTGCGTATGTAACCATGCAGCGAGTAGATGAACAATGTGGTGGCATAGAACAACACCTGAGAGCTGCCGGCTGGACTGCCACGTAGGATCTTGACCAACTTGTCCCAGTAGACGTTCTGATTGATCTGTTTGCTGAACGGCAGGAACGGTTCCCAGCCCATCATCTGGCCGCAGAGCATAAGCACCTTGAAAATGTTCTTCCAGGCCTCCGTTGTGTCGCATTTCTCATCGTCCATGATCTGACGCAGATAATACTCCAAGGAGTTAGTGTAGAGACGACACGCGAGCAGTGGCGACAGCTCTGGTGGCTTATTTTGTATCATGGGCAGCACCTCCTCGACGAGCATGCGCTGGTACATATCGGGATCAGCCTTCATGCCCTCGGCGAGCATCTCAAGCAGACGCGGCGCCTGCCACAACGCGGTTTTGGGAAACTTGTTGAACATGAGTATGTAGCTGTGTATGCATTGCTGCAGATTGTCGCCGCTGTTGTTGATCGTGTGTACGAAGATGTTGTGCTGCACCTCCGGCGTCAGATGCTTGTACATCTTCACATAGAAATCCTGTTCTGGCGTGTTTTCATTCTCGTTGCGGAGTGCATTGGTCAGTGCATTCACCTCCTGCCAGAGCTCTGCATGTTGGTTGGTAAAGGTAGTGGCTCTGCAAGAAGTAGTAGTATTAATATCTAGATGTGATTCTAGCCATTCCCGCCTACATGACGCTGAAGCACTTGGCAGCCTCCTCGTAGTTTTTGGCATCGCGTTCCAGCAAGTATGCCTCGTACTGCACGTTGAATGCGTTGGGGTATAACGTCTTGGCGGTTAGAATCCATGCCTTGGCTGAGCTGGGATCCGTTTTGCGCACATTTTGAGCTTGTTTTACCATATAATTCTCATTTTCCTCGACAGAAGTCATCGTAAACTGTTGCCGGCTTCAACACAGATGGGAAAAACATAATTTAGCGATGAGCGTTACTTAGAGTGCTATCGATAAATATGCTGTATGAAATGTAAACATTAACATAACATGCATTAATAGTTTACATATTGAATTCCTAAATAAATAAGGAACTATTATTTTTTATAATTAATTGCAAAATGTATTGAGCTTAAACTTATTTGCATTTGTTGAAATTTTTGAGATTTATTAATGATATCTTGTTGAACAACACTGGAGCTGCATACCTGCCGCCACAATGTAAACACTTAACAGTGTTTTATCGATAGCGTTAATTCCGATAACTTGCCAAACAGGTGGTTTTTTGCAAACAATATTTTATTTACGGCAGCTAGTACTGACTTGCTGCGTTATTGGAAACCAATAATGAGCAAAAAGAAAAGTCAATTTCGTTAATTCGTGTAAATAGATAAATGCGTGTGTGAAAAAAGTGCTGTGAAAGTGTCTCCCCGCCCGCCACTTGCAAATTTTGCATTGTTGTTGTATTTTGTGCCAAAACGCAGCGAGCGTTTAATTCGTAATCAAATGAATTCCATTTGATTTTCATAAATTAATTTATTTAAAATAAAATCGTGTACGTAATGCGCGCAGTGTTTTAACCTACTTAACGTGCAAGAAATGTCGGAATCAATTAAAACAAACAAAGACGCAGAAGGCGCCGCAACCGGCACAGCGGGTGCAGCGGGCGCAGTCGCGGCAAAGGACGCAGCAGCGACGTCTGCGTCATCAACGATTGGAGCGCTAGCCGAGGAACTGGAATGTTAGTAAGCTTGCAAATATTTGCCCTAAAATTAATATTAAAAGAGTTATCAATATGTATGTGATTTGTAGTTGAATCGTAATTAGATGTCACGTTGTAAATAATATGAATATTTTTCTTATATTTGCTGGTTTGTGTATTGCGTTGGAGCGTCTTCACAGACGTTCCACAGCGTAGTATTTAATTTATTTTTTTTATCATTGTCGTTATCTTATAAGTTCGCGACGTTTTTTGATTAATCAGTTTGTGTGTAATGGTAGTGTTATTAATTTAAGCGGAAAATTATTGAAACCGTTAGACGATTTCCTTTTTTGGTTGTAACTATCCGCATATGTTCCATAGCGCAATATTTTTTATCATTGTCGCTTTTTTTGGAGTAAGCGATGTTTTTTGATTCACCGCCTTGTGTTTAATGGTAGTGTTAATTTTTGACAACAAAGAATAAAATAAACTTTACATGTTTTAACTACATATTTGGTTTGTGTATTGCGTTGAATCGTATCCGCAGACGTTCCACAGCGCGGTATTTAATTTTTTTTATCATTGTCGTTATATTATAAGTAAGCAAACAACGTTTTTTGAATGAAGAGTCTGTTTTTAGTAGTGTTATTAATTTAAGAGAAAAATCATTAAAAACTTTAGCTTTTTGGCTGGACCGTTTCGATATACGTTCCACAGCGCTGTATGTTGTATCATCGTCGCTTTATTTCGAGTTAACCATTTGTTTTTTTGAAGTATTACTTTGTGTTTAATAGTAGTGTTCATTTCTGTCAACAAACATTTAATAAATTCCATTAAATTTTAGCTGTTTTAACTATTTCTTGTATTGCGTAGGATCGCGTCCACATACGTTCCACAGCGTCATATTTTCTTTATCTTTCGTAATCTTTTGCATTAGCAATGATTTTTGATTTATCATTTTGTGCTCAATGGTTGTGTTAATTTATTAAAATGAAAGTAAACAAATGTTTGACATATTATCATTTGCACTTAGTCATCATATATACATATATTTTTTTGGTGTCGCATGCCACATACGCACACACACACCTTCACACCCATAAAATCGCACATATCTGTATGCAGGTTAGTTGGCTTGATTTGATTTGATTTTTCGACTGGTTTTATGATTACTAATCAATGTGATTCTCATAGACTTCAAACTACCACCGCATTCTAGTCCCCAACTAAACAAACCAAAGAAACCAATTACAATCCACACCAGATCGATGCAACTAGTACAACAACAACAACTTGCCTCATTACAGTGGCCAACGGGCAGCAACAGCAGCAGAAGGAGGAGGAGGAGGAGGAGCCACTTTGTCTGGAATATGCCACGTTGCATGCGTTGCCACTGCATCTGCGCCAGTTGCTGAGCACGTACAATGGACGGAGTGCGTCCAGCGTGGAGCTGCTGACGTTGCTCATCTATGCGCTGGCCCTGGAGTGCGGCTACGCGGAGCGACACATCTATGCGACGAATCGCGCTGAATTGAAGCCGGTGCCGGCAATTGGCTGCTTTCACATCTACAATGTGCGACTGCTCAGCCAGCAGCTGCCGAAGCTACAGAGTGGCAGCGAGGCGACGCCGTTGCGATTAGAGCTGCGCACGCTGGTCGAGGAGCAGCCGGGGGAGGAGGAGGAGGAGCAGGCGGAGTTGGAGGAGGAGGAGGAGAGGAAGAAGTCAACGGAGAATACGTTGCTGTCGCATATAATGATCTCGGCGCTGGGATCCGATTTATTGATCGTCACGCTGGGGCCTGTGCCGCCAATTATCGACTGTGGCTTCAGTGTTTGTCTCACTGTGCCACGCTATGTGCTCAATGTGCAACTGCAGCCGCATCAGCTACGCTTTCGCAAACTCGATGAGCTGACGTTGCAGCTGCGCGAGAAACTCTTTCAGCCGATGCGCGCCCAGCAACTGCTGCGACTGAAGCTCTATCGCCATCCGACATTGTTGGGACTGCCCGAGGAGCTGTATAGCCGAATCTTTCGGCATTTGAATCGAAATCAATTGAACATCGTGGCCAATGTCAATCGGCAGCTGTGCGGCTATCGCCAAGAGTTTAGCTCGCGGCATCCAAAAGAATCTTTTTAGTTTAAGAAATGCGATGTAGAAATAAAACGCGCTGGGCTTTTATGTTTACACACACATTGCATCAGTTTGTGATTTGGGTTTTGCTGGAATTTAGGGGAATTTATCTTCTCTTTTTTTTTTGGCATTTGTCATCTTTATTTTTGTGTTTTTTTTTTCTGTGTCTCTTTCGCTTGTAGTGGAAGTGCCGGGAACACCGGGAGCAGAGTCCTGTGATTCGTACAACATATTCGAGCCAACGCCATTGGACTGCATCAGCATTAAGAGCAGCGCCAGCAACTACCTCCACGATCACGACCTCTACGGTAAGTGTTAAAGTTAAGTGGGAAACTAGTTGATATAGATAACTTTAACGGCCTCAACTGAAATCGAATATCATAGGCACCTTGCTTTTAGTTTTTATTTAGGATGTGAACTTAAAGCGATTTTTGACTACAGTGAGGCCGTTAAATGAGATAAATAGAAGCTATTATATGAGTTGCGGATTATTCGTTTCTTAGCAATATTAAAAGTAAAGAAAAAATTAGTTTTTTTTGTCTTCTCAACCAGTATTTAATAGAAATCTTAAGATTTTTTAAACTTTTTTTAATTGCAATAACAAGTGTGTATTTCCATTAAAACCTATTAAATCTTGAGAGCAAATTTAATTTGTAAACTTATTTTTGTCTTCAATAAATTTTTTTTTAATACTGTGAAACATTTATTTAAGACAGAAACAAATTACTTTTTATACCCGCTACCCATAGGGTAGAAGGGTATTATAGATATAGATAGATATAGCTTTGTGACTTCAGGAAATTTATGTAACAGGCAGAAGGAAGCATTTCCGACCCCATAAAGTAAATATATTCTTGGTCAGGGTCACCAGCCGAGTCGATATAGCCATGTCCGTCTCTCCGTCTGTCTGTATGAACAGCTAGATCTCAGAGACTATAAGAGCTAGAGATTTCAAACTTGGTAACAGTATTGGTGTATGTCCTACGCAGATCAAGTTTATTTAAGATTTTTGCCACGCCCCTTTCCGCCCCCTAAAATCGATAAAACGATTTACTAGCGCAATTTTAAAGATAGAGTCTCCAGTTTTGGTAAATATGAAGATAATAATAGTCTTGATGAGAGAATTTGGTCGCGATCGGATGAAAAACTTGGAAGTTATTCAGAAAACAGTTTTGTATGGGAAAATCCATAGGCAGCGTGGAGTGTTTCTGATGAACAATGTGACCGTGCATGGTATATTTTACACTTTTTGCGATATTTAGGATGTGATGGAATATGAATGTACAAATATACCAAAAATACTTTTTGGTATATTTTAGTATATTTGAGCTGGGTAGCGTGTATATCACAATCGAGCACACTCGACTGTAGCTTTCTTACTTGTTTAATTTTTAAATTATTTATTTAAATCATTAGGCTCATCTATTATCTTTAAGACTAAAATATCGGTAGAAATGAAAACAGTTGAGTAGACGGATTTGAGGATTAGGAGTTTGATTTCTCTGATTTGTGTGAACTGTTTAATGAAACGGCATTAATGCCTTCAAAATATCTGCAAATGCAGTTTTAAAATTTGTCAGAGGTCTGAAAGAAGCATCATTAAATAATTGACACTATTAGCAAAACAGTTGGCAACAACTTGGAAGACCTGAAATTATTTAATTTCAATTTTTTTGACTTGTTTACAATGCACAAACAAATTTAGCAAATTTGTTTAAGCTTAACCTCATGATCGACTGTCCTATGGCAAATATTTTGCAAACGTCTCGTTATCATTCGCGACTTTCGCAACCCGGGAACGCCCCTAAAGCAATCGACCCTTAACCACAGCACTGCAGAATTAGAAACAAGCAACGGCGCCCACACATTGCGCCCGCTTTTCCTTTTTGCATTTTTTTGGCTCGTTTTGCTTACTTCCCCTTTGCACACGCAAAATCAACAAACCCACGCAAACAGTGGCAGCTTCCCTAGCTGCCCCTCCACCCCCTCTTCCACCGCCCAACGCACTCCCTGCAAAACTCCCTCTGGCAAATCCTGTGATATGGCAAAGCTGCTGCGATGCTGCGATGTTGGCACTCTGTTGCTTTCGATGGGCGCCTGTTCCATGTTTGTATTATGATATCGACTTTCTCGACTGCCTTATCATGGGGTTGGCTCCCTAGCACCCTCGACGCCGCCTCCCCCCGCCCGCTGTTCCGCTTGACTCCTGGGGGAAACATCGAAATTATCTTGCAACAACTTTATCAAAAGACCCAGTGACAAATACATAAATAAATTACGAGCACAACTTCGGTTGCTTCGGTATTAAAAAATCAAACGCGATGTCGCGTCCTCTCTCTCTCTTCATCTCCGTCTGCTTCTCTCGCAGTTTTAAATTTTATATAGTTGCAAAAAAAGCTCCTGAAGAGCTTTGCAGCTGCTCTTGAAATCCATTGCCCAGGAGCAGCTGTTTTTTTGAGGGCCATCGCCGACTGTCGCTGCACGAATCTCTGTTTGTGGCAGCTTCGTTTTTGGGTTTGGGTGAATGAACCCAGCAGCCAGCTGAATGTTGTGTATTGTGTGTTGCGTGTCTTATGCCCCAATGTTTTTACTGCTGGCCACCACTGTCAGAACGCACTTCGACTGCACCAGCGACCACCAAGGACTCGAACTTTGTGCACCGTGTGCTCTTGCAACGTACTGTCGATGGCAATTGAAAACGTTTTTGCCGCCAGCCAAATGAGTTTTCTTTTTTTACTGCCCCGGAATGGACAACAAACGGAATGCGATATCTAATCTTGAAATGTTGTTATCGCCATTTCTATTTACTGTTTGCTATTTTTTTTGCTGATTAAATGGATGGGCATTGTATCATTCGCTCTGAATATATTATCAATGGAAGTGAGTGTTCTATAAGCTTCAAATTGATGTTATAAGTAAGGGAAATTCCCGAAATCCTACATATAAAAAAGGCATATGACACAAATTGGGTCAAAGATAGAGAAAGGTTGGGTTGAATGACTTCAAATGCATTAAAATTGATTACTTATATTATATGGCGCTGCAGATTATGTATTTAATTATACAAAGATATGTTTGGCACTAAGGGAAAATAGAAAAATAGCCGAGATTAAGAATAACACAAAGTTTTTCGTTATTATATATTTTGTTATAATAAACACATAAGTAAATAATAGTCATATAAAATTAAGCGCTTTGTATTTTTAAGAAGTCAGTTTTTAAATGATGTCTAATTCGGGACACTAAATTATTAGCAATAAGCAATAGTAAGAAATGCACTCAAGTGTTGACTGTCAGAGACCCTTTTTGCTATGAAATTCTAAGGGTAAAAGAAATGATTTTTTTTTGATCAACTTTAGGGGGGAATTTATACAAATGTTGTTGCAGTTTTTTTCTAAATGCATTTATTATTTTGGCACCACTGTGGCATGCCTCGTCGGTTGTTTTACTCTTGCCTTGTACGCTTTTTTACGGTAAACAAAGTGAAAGAGTTGGCAAAACATACGTTCGCTGCATGCAAAAGAACTTTCATAAACAGAAGTATCGTTATGGCGCCACCATCTCGCCCTCCACCTCCACCCTCGAACCCTCACACACACCCACGGAGGCACAAGGACCACAGAGAGTGGGACAAGCCTCTGGAGGGTACCCTAAACCATGGCCATCGAGCTGGTCCAGTTCTGTGCAGCTTCTCAGAGCAAGAATCTGTGCTTGCTCTCTTCGCTTTCTCGCTCTCGTTCGCTCTCTGGGAAGTTGCGCTTTTTGGTGGCAGCTTTTTCGCAGGATAACAAAGCTTGGCGCAATCAGTCGTTGTACTTAAGCCCAACGTATCTGGTCGAGTTTACGGTTCACATTCACGTTCACGTTCACCAGACCAAAGCGCGCTTCTCTCTCGCCTTGATAACCTCACTGAGTGTGTGTGTTAGTTAGTGTACGTCTCTACGTGAGTGTGTGTGTGTTGGAGTGTATTTGTGTGTGTGTGTGTGTGACCGACATACATGGGCCATAAATAACTGACAATTCGACGAGGGCCGACGAAAACTGCATCAGCTGTTGGCAGAAGTCCCGTTTAATGTTGCCCCATTTGGCTGGCGACGTGCGGCACCTTAATTAACGCTTAGCACACACACACTAACACACACACGCAGACACTCACAGGACTCTCGTCTTGAGTCCTTCGCACGCGCCTCAAACTGGATTACAGCGGCGACAACAATGGTCCCTGGGAGAAGCAACAGAAGCCCGCTCCCCCCACAAATGCGAGCCAAGGCGACGGCAATGCCGCCAAATCGAATGAGCAACTGCAGCACGATCTGTTGCAGCAGCTGCAGCAGCAATTCCAAATGGCGGCTGTGCAACAACAGCAACACCAGCAGCAACACCAACGTCAATTGCTGCAGCATCAGCACTCGCATCCGCCATTTCAACAACAGCAGCAACAGCAGCAGCAACAACAACAGCAGCAACATGGAACGTCTGCTCATCACGCATACGCCCCACATGCCCATCCACATCCGCATCCGCCGCTGCAGCATCATCTGTCGCTAGGCGGCGCACCCATCTATCAACAGCTGCAGTCGGCCACCGTGGCTGCCACATCGATGGCGCCCACCGCGTATCATTGTCAGTACTCAACGCCCCAGCATCATTATCGCTCAGCAGCCACAACAACAACAGCGACATCTGCAGCGGCAGGAACAACAACAGCTGCGGCAGCTGCCACAATACGCCGTCGCACGCTGAGTCATGTGGCGCGTTCCTATTCCGTGTGCGCCACCATGACACCTGCCACACAAATAGCCAGCAATGCGGCCACAACATCGCTCACAATTGCCCTTGCAACAGCAGCAGCAGCAACAGCAACAGCAACAGAAGACGACGCATCAATTGACTGGCAGCGTGATCACATCCTCCTCGAACAGCAACAGCAACAGCAGCACAACATCCACAGCACAGCTTAGCGTCGCCGGACATCACAAAACTGGCATCAAGGTCGCCGCATCCCGTTGTCGTTCCCCAATCATGCTGTGTCACAGCCACAGCGATGGCGAATTTCCCATGTACCGAGGTGAGTGTCAACCAAAGACAAAAGAACTCGGGTGGGGGTGGGGGGTGTAGGGGGGATTAGGGTCATCGGCAATGGCACAAACTCTAATTACCTGTCGCAGTTCACAGCTCACAGCTCAAAGTTCGCGTTGTGGGTCAACGGATGTCGCTGCCAACTTTTTGGGTCAGCTCGGCAAATTATTAAGGATTTGCCGCGTCAAGAAAGTGTGACTATTGTTCTTGCATTTGCTTTTCATTAATTTGCGATACTATATATTAAATGCAAAGGTTTCGAGATAATCCTTTGCTCTCATTCACAGCGGTTTCTGCAAAATGAAACAGTCTTTAATCGCATTATACAGCCTGAAACAGCAACTAACTTTGACCCTTGCAAGATTAAATATTTTCTTGGAAAATGAGCTTAGTTTGATGCTAAATTCGCTAGATGCAGCTATGTTATGTTATCTTGTACGTATTCATTTGACTTATGTGCTTAAATTTGCTAAAACATCGATCTGCAACAAAGTATAATGTAGATAAGTTCAAAGAAAACGTCAAATCAAATACAAGAAGAAAGAATTTAAAATTTAATATTTCTTAGTACTATTGTATTTGATTCATGGAAAAAATCAGACCAAGAATTTGGCTATATTAAAAAACAAACATTTTTCTTAACAATATTATGTTTAATTCTTGGAAAACAAGCAGACAAAAGGAATGAACTTTGCCATATACAAAATTTGTATTTTAAGGAAGAATTCTTTCCGGAAAAAATCACAAAAAAAAAATGGTATAAAGCCTTAAAGCTTTCAAAAATGATATATATTACAATTTTACATATATTTTAACAAAAAGTAAATCGCTTTGGCAAATGTAATTTAGCCATTATATAAAATGAAAAATATCAATATACTTCGATATATTTATAAAGAAATTGTGTAAGTCATACAATTTAGTAGTTTAGTCTGCTACTAAACCCTAAAATGCCAAATGAATTTAGACATTTGTAGTAAAGAGTTGATTTAAATTTAAAACTCAGCGCAGAGACCGAATATGTGTATGAATTCCTCAGAAGTTTTATAGTGCCTTAAGTTTTCATAAAACAAAAGTTTGCTGGTGAATTGCGTAGACCTTAATTTTCATGCACTCAATTTTGATGCGTTGCTGTTTTATGGCTTTAATAAACTTGGATGTTTTGACAAGTTGAAAAGATTGTGCTTGAGCACCGTTGAGGAGCCGTTAAACGAATATGCTTCATACGAAATGTAATTTAAAATAACATAGGATGAAGAAAGGTAATTAAAAATCTGCTTCTTCATATTCTCAATGGTCCTCACAAAGTTTACATTACTTTTTGCTACTTTTTGGCCATCTCGGAGAGCATTAAATACTTATGCCAAAATGATGTTTAATTTTTTTTTTTTTGAGAACGTGGCGTTGATTCCCTTTATATGCAAATTTAGTGTGAGCATTAACTATTTATTTAAAACTCATAACTGGAGGTTTAACCATTCGGAATGGGGCGCTATGTAAATTTACCGAGTACTTTATACGGGCAATTACACTTTAAGCGTTTTGAAGCGCACTGAAGACATTAAGTTGAACATCAAAATGCATTTTGACTCAGTCGCCGTTTCAGACTCTTTTTCTTTTTTTCCTTTTGCTCTCTCTCTCACTCGCAGCCAGTTGACACCAAACAACTCATTAAGCGTCGCTGCGAATGTCCTTAGTCCTTTGTGTCCCGAGTATCATTCGCATTCACATCGTTCCCTTGGCGCCGTCTAGCGAATTTGATTTTTTTCCGTCATTTCTTTTCTGCTTTGCGTGGGTGTATGCGTTTGCCTGTGTGTATGTTGTTGGTGTGTGTGTGAGTCGGTGCGAAGGCGTTTAATTGAATTACAGTTTCAGCAACACGACTGTAACCCACGAGCTAAAGCAAAGTCGTTGCAATTTCATATCGACACTCGCAGTTCTCTCCCATTGAAACTGCTAATTTTCTTTTATGCGCTCGCTTCGATTTGACCTCTTGATGAAGCTGGGAAGGGCAGGAAATGTGAAGGACTAGCGAGGTGTGATTTGTATTTACTGTAGTTAAATTTAATGTCAAGGATTGTTCAATATACTTGAGGACATGGAAAGTTTTGTTCTTCCCAAAAATAAAATATATGTAATATAAATTCTTATATTATATACGTTTTTTTTGATGAATCAACAAAGCAATTCTTCCAGTATTGAAAGCTTGGACTTCAAAGAAAGTTTGTAAAAGTGGTTTTCAGAGGGAGTCAATGAATTTAGGATCACGATGTTATCGATTTTGTATCAGGTAAAATATTCTAAAATCCACTAAAAAGTAAAAATGTTGCCAAAAAACCTTTGTTTCGAAATTGCATTTAAATAGTTTATAATCTGCAATTGCTTGATCAAAAGTTTATTTATTTTTATTATAATTCACTTTGTAAAAGACTAAAAAGTAGAATTTTTTTAAGGTCGTCATAAAAGATTTCGTATGTAGAGATCAAGAATGAATTCAGTGTATTTTTAAAAACGTTTCTTTAATTATAGAATATTAATATAAAAGGTTTTCTATCTAAATTTAATTATAATAATTTTCTATGGTTAGGGGTCATAGAAACTGAAAATATAGAAAATAGAAAATTTATAGAAAATGCAAATTAATTGGTTTAAGTTTCTTAAGAACTCAATTCTTGCTCCAAACCTTAAATGCATTAAAGCTGTAGCCGTTTTTGGAGCCTTCAAATTCAATGTTAAACTCAATTGGCAGAAAAACAGTTATCAGAGCTGTGAGTTTGCTAAGCGATAACATCGATTGCTGATGATCGCACAGTCTAGGATAAAATATCGATTTTTATTGCTCGAATTCAGCTTAAGTACTAAGAATTTAGTTACAGTTTAATACAACTATTAAATACTGAATATCACTTTTTATTAATTGTTAAAAAATTGAATACAAAAAATACCGTCGGCTCACTGTCGATTATTTACAGTGCACTTCAGTGTTGTGCAGCATATTTTCGATAACCGATTGTGACGCCAACTTTGCAGCGTTATGAAAGTCTGAATTTGACGTTAAGCAACACTTACTTTGATTGGCTTGATTTCTGTTTATCGTGCAGCTTTTGCTATTGTTACAAGGAACAAAGAGGTTTTTGTGCTCTTGTTTGCCTTTCTGAACTGTTGGCATCCATTCTTATATGCTTGTCTCTTTATCACTTGTAGTCGTCACATTGTTTATAAGCAATTAATCACCAGATTGCCCAACAATAGCTGCAAAAAAAAAAAGAAAATAACCTAGAGAACACGTTTATCAGTAACTTCAATATGTCTTATTATGTGTTGAGTGACGAAGTTCGACAGTCGGCGAAATGACAAAGAAAATATATTTATGTATTTGTATATAAATAAATTGGCTGGCAACAAGAGAACACACAACATAAAGTTAAGCACTTGCCAACATAAGTTCGGCCAACTAATGAGAACTCTTTTTCTTTAGTTTCCTTTGTTTTCTTGTTGTTGTTGCTGCCACACTTGAAGTGGCAGGCAGCTCTCGTGTGTGTGTGTTGATGTTTCGAGATTTTATTTTCATTGGTTATTTTTTTTTGTTTTTTTTTGCTGTCAATATGGCGCCATTTATGACAAACTGGGGAACAAAGGAGGCAGGCAAAATTGATGCCGCAGCATCTTAAGAGCAAGCGAGATGGAGTGATGTGAGTGTGAGTGTGAGAATGTGTATGTGTGGCTGCCACAAGCTAATGAGTCCATGGCGTGTCTTTAGCGAGTCTAGAGTTAATGTTTCGCGTATTGATTTCGTCCTTGCAGCTGCCACACAAGCTTTCACTTGGCCAGTTGCGGCATGCGGCAACATGCCACACATAATTGGCTCAAGTTGGCAGCTAGCCCAGCCCAGCCTTGCCCCAAACTGCAATCGTTTGGCAGCACAATTAAGCGGCTGCCTTCGCTACTTTGTTGGTGTTGGTGCCTCCAGGTTACGTGCATCAAATGTAAATTTAATTTGCAACTTGTGCCAAAATTTTCCATTCACATGCAGACACATAAGTTTCCTCTTTTGTTTTCTTCGACAGCCCATTGATTGGGGAGCTTGCTAAACGTTGACGTCATTAGCGAATTTCTTCTCCCATTTCTCTCTGTGTGTGTTTGTCTATGTGTGGGTGTAAACGGAAATAAATAAGCCGCCATTTGAGCCAAATAGCCAAAGTTGTCGTTGGCCTAAACAGAGATACACATAATCGCCAGCTTAACTCGACTTTTGCATTAGCTACAAATCGAGCATCTTTTTTCCATCTAATTCCCGAGTAAATATTCTTCATTTCTTCTTCTTCGTTTTTGCGGGACGAATAAAATGAATGAATTGAATGAACTTGAAACGCACACATTTGGGTTCAGTTCAGTCAGTCATTTTGCTGTTGCTGCTGCTGCTTCACAGAATTCTCATGTGTGATTAAATAAAGCGAGCGATGTTAATATGTCTGCTGCGCATAGTACACAAAGTCTGTATATTATATTTGCCTGGCGAAATCTGCCCTTGGGTATATTTACCTATATAGTCTATGTCTCAGCACATACTGAATACAGACGAATACGCGTTGATAATCGCACTTGTGTCTTTAAAGCTCTCAAGTTCCTAGTTTTTATAAGGCATCCTAGAGTTATGAATTTACTTCAGGTAACTCTTATGGCAACTGAGATCTAAGTCTGAGATAAAAGATAGTGAGTGAGGAGAGACGGAACATTTAAATATTGAGACTTATTTCTAGCTTATATTGTGCTCTAGAATTTTTTTTTTTTATATTTTATTTTATTAAGTGTAGAATCTGTACAGCAAAATTATAGTACCTTAACAACACAAGTAAGGAAAATGAAAAAGAAACCAAACCTCAACACAATTAGAGGACTTCACATATGAGTAACAGCCTTATTGGCGCCTGATTGTTTTCGAAAAGCCTTGCCGTTTGAGCCGCCTTAAAGGCCTTGCTGGAAGCAGCTTCCTGGCTAGTAGGCTGCGATGTCTTAAAATCTTGTCGCTATAACGGCTGGTATGCCTGCCAATCTGCTCTTCTACCGTATGTAGCTTCAGATCTCTGTGGAGGGTAGTGCCCCGCACGTACCAGGGACAGTCCGTTATTATTCTTAGTATTCGGTTCTGCAGCACCTGAATCCGTTTGTAGTTAGATTTGGCTGCGATCCCCCAAATCTGGATTCCGTAAAGCCAAATTGGTACGATACAATGCGCATATACCGCCCGTTTACATTTAAGTGGCAAGGTACTCCGTCTATGAGTAAGCCAACGCAGTTGCTGTACCCTTAAGTTACACTTCTTAACCGTGGCTTTTAAATGTGGTCCAAAGGTAAGTCGCTTGTCCAGGGTAATTCCAAGATATTTGGCATGCGATGGCTGCTCCAAAGTAACTCCCTCAAGCTGGATTTCAGGGGTATTCATTCTCAGTGTCTTCAATGTGAAACAGGGATTAGTCGTTTTGAGCGGATTGACTTTTAAGTTCCACCGTTTACACCAAGCTGCAAGACAATTAAGATACTTCTGTAGTCCACGAGCTGCTTCTCTGCGACAGCTGGAGTTATAAATAACTGCAACGTCATCTGCATAGGTCGCAATAAGTGCTTTGGAGGGAGCTACCATATGTTGACTGTTAGGAGTGGGCATATCGGAAGTATACAGCGAGTAGAGTAATGGTCCAAGTACACTGCCCTGTGGAACTCCTGCTCTCATTGGATAGCTGTTCGAGTATTTATCCTTAACTTTGACTTTTGTGCTATATAATTACATTTGTTATGTCGTTGCAACATTTACATATAAACTTGCCCCAAAGTTATATATTTGATAGTATTTTTTGATAAAATAAATATTATATAATTTTTAGTACATTTATAAACCGAATTTAAGACATTTATAAACTTTATCTAAATCATTTATTACCTAAAGCTGCCATAGAATTCTTAGAGATCTTCCTATATTCACAGCTTTTTTTCAGCTTTTGCAAACCAGCATTTATAATAAAGTTTTTAATCATTTAAAACGTTAGAGCTAGGCTAAAGGGATTCTTAGGGATATAATATGAACAATATGATCAATATGGCCAAACATTTAACTTTTATAGTATGGCATTTAAAATATTTATTTAACAACTAAATTTCACCATCAATTTATTTGTATGTTTTTCTATTGTCATCCGATATTAATATCGTTAAGTGCTCCAAAACATATATGTATCTTACTAAGGTGCCTTGTTATTTTTTGTCTTTGCTCTATAGAGTTCTTGGAAACTTCAACCTCAAAAAGGCTACAAATATATTTGTTTAGTAATTCTGTGGAAAAATGCTTCTCAATAAGTCACATTTGAATCGTCCTTCTAAGGCAAATTTCTATTTATATACGCATATTACGCAGTATGCTTGGTTTACTTTCTTTTATCAAAATATGTTTATCAAGAGCCTGTTAACTAAATGGATTTTTTCTAGATCTCGCAATTCACTTTTATTGTTGCAAGCTAGTGAAGCATTTTGTTTTATATTTATATTTTAAAGAGTTAAGTTTAAAGCGACTTTTAACTGCTCATAGAAGAATTTCTGGCAAATGAAAATACTTTAAGCACAAGATATTTGGCAAGCATAACTTTAAGTTAAGGCTGGAAAAGTGTAGCTAATAGCTTGATGAAATATTTGTGTGTGTGGGGGAGGCGCAATGCGCTTATGGACTATATTAAGTTGCATTCTGTGTGTGAAACCCAATTCCGTTTTTAGTGGTAGGTTTGAAGAAAATTTCATTTGTTCCGTGATCTGGCATTGAATTAGGCCATCATCTTAGCCAACTTCAGACACACACACACACACACAGACACAGACAAAGACAGACATTCAAGTGCCGATTTTCATTTTTGCCGTTTTGTGCGCTAGATTTGACTTTGCCTTTGGCTTCCACGTGTCTGTGTGTCTGTGTGTTTGCCTCGTTGTTGCGACGGTGGCAACAAGGCAAGGAATTACCATAAAAATGCGCCGCACACTGGCAACGATAATCTTTATTTTCGCTGGGGCCGAGTCCTTGAACCTTAAGGACCTTTATCTACAATACCACATTGTAATTGACAGCGCAGCTTAGGCGGCTTTTTGTGTTTTTATGTTGTTACACAACAACATTTCTAATATGCAATCAGAAATCGCATTGCGATTATCGTTGGTCGCTCCACAATGACCAAGTTTGCTCTGCTCGCCATGTTATCTCATTTTTTTCTCTTTGGTTTTTCTTTACTTATTTATGCTGTCCTACTTACCTGTCGACTGGCCACGCCCACACTCTCTATCAGCGTCATCAGCACGCTGCTCATGTGCTGCACATAATTGCATTCAAAGAGCTTCGCCTCCGACGCCGCTTTCAGCTCACTTGAGCCGCTGTGTGTGTGTGTGTGTGGCATGTGGCCGACATTGTGCTGACCAGGGCTACGCTTATTGAGTGGCTACCGCGGCAAATGACAATAAAAGCGGTTACTTATACGCCATGTAGTCCAGTCGAGCGCCTCGCACCTTGTCATGTCGCTGCAACTGGTAGCTTTTGTTGTTGGCGGTTTTGTTATGACTACAACTTCTGTCGCCCGCCCACCCGCGCTGTAATTAAATGCATTAACTTGCTAAAGTTCTCTCTCTTTGGCGTAGACACAACTTTTAATGGATCGTCGCGATGTCGGACCTCGTTAGCTGAATATGCAAACAGATTTTACTAAAGTTTTCACTGCATTTCACCGTCCATGGGAAAATACTTATCTCTGCTCGCAAAGGGGGCTTTATTATCATTAAACATGTAATTCCTTTTTCCGCACTCCATTTCATTATTATTGTTATTGATGTAGTTTACTTTGTGGCATATATTTCGTTGGTGAATTAAGCGCACATTATATGCTTATTTTAGAGTTTTACTGATGGCGAATGATAAATGAAGAAGTATGATTTTTAAATAGTATTAAAATATCTACAGCGAAACAAATATACATATGTTATATGACTTGTTTATATATACATATAACATTATTAATTTCCATTGCACAGTCGTTTAAAATCCAAATTATAATTCAAGTAAAATTAAATATATATTTTTAAATTCTATATGTTTTAAAAATCGATTTGGTAAATTTTACTTATGGTCACATTATTTAAAGAAAAAAACCCCCCCCCCTTCTTCTCCCCCTTCCCCCCCCGGAAAAAAATACATTTTAATACCCCCCCATTAAAAAACCTTCATTCCCATCGTCAAACCATCTACTTAGCTTCAAATATAAAAACAAACTATGTAATTTACAAATAATTTTATTCGCCAAATAATTGTCTTTAAATAATAACAATAAAATAATATACAAAAATATCCTCTAAAACTTAAATTAAAATTACAACTCAATTGGAAATTTTATACAAATTTTTAGATTCTTTTAAAATTTATATAGTACATTTTACTTTATGGTCATCATGTAATAAACAAATCATTTTATTTGTCAAAGAATTATTGCAATATATTGTAACTGTCTAGGACAAATTTTCATAAACATTGGTTTATTTTAATACTAATTCCTTAAAGGAAATCTATACGAATCAACTGGATTTAAAGAATATTAGTATAAGATAAAATCAAATATTAATTCTTTTTAAAGTCTATTATATTTGTATTGGAATTTTAAATATTCATAAAAACTTACTCTTTCCCTTTGCAAATTTTGCAATAGTTTTTAATGTCTAATGTTTTTCTCTATACAACCAATTCGAAGTTCAGAAACATGTTTTAATATTTGCATATGCAAATATTTTTATTAAAGCGCCAATTGAGGCTTTGAAACATGATGGAATGTGCGGCAACTTGCTTGAAAGTGTTGCTTTAACTTCGCTTTATTTTCACCTAGCTGTATTTACTTTTCTTGCAGCTGCTCTGACTCAACTATTTTCCTTGATTTTTCAGCACACAATTTGAGCCACCTTGCGCATTCCAAGCGCCGCCATTGATTTCAACGTTCTTATGCTTTCACTATGCCACTCGTACTCTGACCTTCGCGGCCTCTTTGCGTGCATTGACCAGCTACGAGCGAGCGTCGCGACTAGAAATATTTGTGAAAAAAAAACATACGAGAAAATTAAAATAAAAAAATAAGAGGACGCGGCGAGAAAGCAAAGAAAACTTATTTGCTGACAGGTTTTGTGCAATTGATTTTCGACAGTTAGTTAAATGTGGAACGTTTGCTCGGGCATACGCGGCGGCTGCGTAATGTTTTTGAGTCTGATATAAAAATCGATTATACGCCACGTTAAACATTGTGTGTATGTTTGCAGTGTGTGTGTGTGTGTGGGGAAGAGCAGCCAGCATATTGCGTTATCAGCGGAGATTGTTCGCGTTTCAATTTAACGCCAGCGACTCGAAGCGTGTGCGTGTGAATTGGCAATTGAGTTGAGCTAAACGCTCTGAAAGCGGTTGGCAAGTGCGAAGGCGCCCAGCTTCCAGACTCGTCAGCACCTTTGATTTGTGTCGTTAATAGGCCAAACATTTATCAGTGCACAGAGGGAGGCAGAGAGCGAGAGAAAAAACGTCTTGAATGTTGCGCAAACGGCTGAAGAAGAAGCAGAAACGCTCGACGTCGGGCGAACGGAAACGGAAATTGTTGCTGTGCATTTTTAACAGAGGTCGGACGCCATTTTCATTACAACTTTCCCCTGAACGTCTTCCTGCTTTCCCCCCTTCACGTATTTCATTGTTCTGCAAACGGCCGCCGAATTAAGCAATGAATTTTTAATGCTTGTAGGCTCGTCCTTCGTCCTTCGGCCACGCCCCACTGCCCACAACAAAGTGAGGGGCTTTAAATAAATGACGGCCAACAAAGAGAGATAGAGGGAGAGAGGGGCAGCTATGACAACGGGTTAAAAACGTGTTTTATCGTCGCCTTCGTAGTTTGCCAGCTGAAAATGAATCCCTTTGAAGTGCTTCTCTTTCTCTCTCTCTCGCTTCCTTCACTTGTTGAGTGTAATCAGCTGAGTGTTGTGCTCTCAGCATCGAAATTGGCTCCAGTGTTTGCCGTCTGTTGACACCACACAGTAAAACACAAGGAGCCAACCAAAGGATCCAAGCATCCTCAGGGAGGTAACGACAAAAGGCCAGTTTGGCGCTGCCGTTTTGGACGAAGCAATTAATTAGATTTTGGCAGCGTTTAGTAATCATTAATCAAGGCGAAATTTGATAATTGCAATAATTTAATACGTCTGATTAATGCTCACTATTAGCCTTAATCTCTGCTCGCTTCCAGCCAGCGAGTCTCTATATACTGTTTTTAGTCTGGCGAGTCTGGAGATTAATTGAAATTTTTATACGGCTTTTTGAAAGCTTTTAAGAATGCGAAATGCGTTGACAGCCTACGACTTGAAAATTCATAATGTTTTTTGGCATGCAAAATTTGAGTTCAAATTTAAAATATTTAATTCAATACTTAGCTATTTCTATTGCTATTTCTATGCGAAATAAGATGCTTTAGGTACATTATTTTATATTGAATTTTAATTCACAAATATTTTGGAACTTGATTAAAGTAATTTTGGCAAGAAATTCAACTCAAAAACTGCGTCTATAGCATTTGTTTTAATGTACATTTAAACAGATTTTATTTTTATTATTTATGAAAAGAATGCAATTCAAAAACTAGGCTTATCAAATTTATTTTTATGTACATTTAAAAACTGGGCTTAATACATTTATTTTAATATACATTTGAACAGATTTTGCTATTCATTTAGTATAGAACTTTAAGTCACACATATTTTAAAACTTGAGTAAAACAGTTTTAGCAATAAATGCAATTTAAAAACAATATTTATTTTTATATACATTTAAACAGTTTTAACTTCAATTTTTTTTATAAAAAGGAATGCAGTTCAAAAACTGCGCTTATTGCATTTATTTTTATGCACATTTAAACCGATTTTACTTAACCTATTTTTGAAGGGGAAATCAGCCTGAGTTCATTTACTATTTAAAATTGATATTATCTCCTGAGAATTCTCTGCTCATAACGTAAAAAGTTGCAATAACCAAAACGAGGCAACGTTGAATTTCAGTTTTATTGAAGCTTCACTTTCAAGCATAAAACAATTTTAATTTATTTGAGTCCCATGAGACTGACCCTCATTACTTTTGCAGTAGACGCATTTCCAATGAAATTTAATGCCCTTTACGCTGTTGAAAATATGGCAATTTCTTTTAAATAAAATCTATTAATAAAGTGCTAAACAATTGATTAAGTCAAGTGGCAAATAATACAGAGCGACAGCTACTTCAAAGACAGTTTTCAGTCTGGCTTCACATTTAAAAAGCTTTGAGAAAACACAATTCAAAGCATGTCGAAGCAATTCAATACATGTTTGTTATGTCTATTGTAGAGTTAACTTAATATTGATCAGATCCATTTAGCAATTCAAACGGCAAATCAAAAATGGACTCGACATCAGCTGGCTAATGTGAAAAGAGGTCATAAAAGTTATACTTTGCCACAATAACTTGACTCAATTGCCTGCCGAGTCATTTAGCTTAATTTCTACATCAACTATGCAATCGAATATCGATTTTATTGACAACGAGCTACGATTTTCTTATCGCTCGCAGGACACCTGTGCATTTGTTGTTGTTGTTGTTCTTGTGTGGAGGGAGGGAGAAAGGATTTTCTTGGCAGAAGTTATAATTTGATTCAGCTGGCATTATCTTTCACAAATATGCGATATATGCGGCATTTACTTAGCTTGATTGCCAAACACAACCGAATGCCATAAATAAACAAAACTCAAGTGCAAGGCAACAGCAGCTATCTCTCTCTCTCTCTCTCTCTCTCTCCTTCTCCCTCCTACTCTCTCCCTCTCTGTCTGTTTGCCTGACTGGCTGATTGAAAGACAAACTGAAATCAACATTTATTATATTTATGATATTTATGTGCATGCGCCGCTTTACATCACAACAATATACGGCTGGGCTTTTGTTTGGCTTCATTGCAAGTCATTCTTGAAAAGAGTCCTTTAGCATTTGTCAAACGAGTTGAGAACCAACGACAAAATAAATATGAATTCCACGAAAAAAACGTAACCCCACCGATTGTCTTAAAGCTTTGCTTGTTTTTCGTCACAATATTATGGAAGTTAACAAAATATAAAACATTTGCGTACAGTATTTTATAATTGTGTCTAAGGACTGCATAAATTACGTGTTTCGTACCATCAAAAAAAGAAAGCATAACTCTATAAAATCTTAGGGTTCTTCCTATTTCGTAATTTGTGTATTTGTATTTCCCTATTAATTTTTAGCGTTATTTAAGAAATATTTTTAAACAAAACAGAGCTGCAATAATGATAGTAGTTTTAATTCTACAATATTTATGCTTTCAACGATAGGAAATAAATAAAAAGCAATAGAAATATGTAACATAACATAATTTTCTGAATGATAATATCATTTGAAAGATGAATCTTAAGTCTGAGCTTCTTGGGCATTGTAGAAAAATAAGTTAATGTAGCTAAAATAGAAATTTATTGAAAGATAATAATTTTTATTTTATTGTGAGATAATAATTTTTATAAAAATAACCAAAAGTAAATGTAGAATATTTGTTGAGGGCGAAACAAAAGTTCCAACCTATTTAATTCTTAAGAATATTTATAGAATAAGACAGAAACATTTAATTTTACTTCTAATATTATTTTGAAAATATTTGCTAAAGAGATTAAAACTATAATATAATAATATGTATGAAATATTACAAAATGATGTGCCCAGACTTATTAAAATTTAACATCATTTCATATATTAGAAGTACAACACAATTCTTCGTTTTGTTTCCAAGAAATCCCCGCGGCTTTCATTAATTTACGAGAAAGTCTTTCAATCAAAAAGTCGACGTCCCGTTTTCTTATAGACCTCGTAGTCGGCAGCTGCGTGCTGCAATCCTTTTAATCATATAATATATTTATATATGTATATTTTACACACTTGATTTTGTGCCTTCAACTTACTCACTTTCTTTCTTTCTTGTTTGCTACTCTCTGTTTTACAGGTAAGTTTGACATTGGTGGACTACAGTCTCAGAGTGCTCGACGATGACGATGACGGCGTCGGCTAATGTTGCCCCAGCCCTGGTATGTTGTATAGCCCAAGCCTCCTGGGTAAGGCTCTGGGAATGTGTTTGCCAGAAATGCCGAAGTGCTCGTGTTTGCTTTCAGATTGTTGGCTCCGACGCCCCCTAAAAGTATGCGACGGTATTTTGGGTTCATTATACATTTCTTTCTTTCGCTTTTTTTTTTTTGCCTTTTTGACGCCTACGAGACGTGTCAGAAATGTTGGTGCCACTGTGCGTAGGTGTCGCATTTGGTATTTATCAATGGGCACTCGCTGCCAAGTGGGCGTTACTTTGGCTTCCACATTTCGTTCGCCCCGCAGGCACACAAATTAGATTTACATTTGACATTGGCTAACTTCTAAAGACGTTTTTTGTTTTTTTGTAAAGTAAGCTCTCGAATTTCCACAAGATTGTGGTATTTGCATAGGAAGCCAGCGGGGAAAACTACAGCAAACATTCTCACCGTGGTTTGGGCCCGGCTAATAAGGGAGTCCTCAACTTGTAGCAAAACTTTACATTGTTGTTCTTTTCTCTGGTCGTCGCCTGTCGGTCGTCGGTTAAAGGTGCAACTTGTAGAAAAAGCTTTCAAGTGGCAACTTTTGACACGACACCACCGCCTCAGCTTCAGCTTGGAGGGCACTTTGAGTACGACGTCGAAATGCGCTTTTTATGATTGCCATCTTGCGAAAATAGCTGGCAGAAGTCGAGGTGAGCGCATTGCATTGTTAGACGCGTCTATTAAGGTGCACATATGATGAAAGTGCACAGTGGGACGAAAGCTGTTTGCATGGTAAAATAAAAGAAGGAAGGAAATTTAAAAAATTAAATTGTACCAAATTACGAAAACATTAAAACACATCAGCATCAGCATTTAAGGGGACGTGGTCAACTAAAAGCCTTCAATTTTGTTATGTGTGCTGTTAAAAATGGAATGAAAAATATATATATTTTTCTCGTTGCTTTCGCTCCATATTCGAAAGAAAATTGTGCTTAAAGTATTTGTGAATTTAAGGAAATGGCTATTTTTTAATCTTGGAATTGATTCAGAACATTTTATCAGACTAGAAAGTCAAATATTTACTTGTTACTTTGTAATGAATGCTTTAAGAATCTTTGAATATATTTAATATATATTTATTCTTTTAATTATTAATTAATTAATTAAAAAAAATACAGTTCTAATTATGTTTAAGGAATTAACTTCAAAATTCCAGCCTAATACTTTTTCAGACACTAAAGTCTTATATTCGAGGGTAGCTTATAGATATGTAAACATTTTTATATATTCATACGCAATTCATATTTCTGGATAATCTAATAATTCAGCTTTCAGTCCAAAGTCACAAATTCGTTGCAGGTCAACGGAAGGTCGCGCAGGGTTTCATTCTGTTACACA
This sequence comes from Drosophila siamana, assembly GCA_035047445.1. Classification (NCBI taxonomy): domain Eukaryota; kingdom Metazoa; phylum Arthropoda; class Insecta; order Diptera; family Drosophilidae; genus Drosophila; species Drosophila siamana. Next base: position 866,555 of record JAWNPP010000151.1, on the reverse strand, counting down.
TTTTTGATGGCACTTTATTTATGATTTGATTATGCAGAACACACAAAAATATGCAAATGCAGTGAGTTAAATTCATCAAAGGTTAACATAATCCCATAATCCTGCACAAAAGTAATTCATTGGGCTGCATATTTTAAGCGTTTTGAGTTGTCAAAAAAACAAACTGAAAATAATATAAAAAAAAGCGCAAATGTTTCTCAGCTATTATGTTTGATTCGTAGAAATTATAACAAACAATGAGTAAGCGAAACTTTTCGATGCCACTCAAAGTTGCCCCAAAAGTGACCACAAAGTGGCTGAAGAAATTTTTCATGGGAATTGTCAGACCAAGAATTTTTAAAGTTTGTCGAAATTTGAGCTTTTTTTTCATTTCTATTATACTTTTTTATTTTATTTTAATTCAATTTTGAATTGAAAATACATTGCGTTGCTTTACAGCAAGGTGCATTATTCAAATGCCTTTTGATTTCGATCAGCATTTTTTGCATGCATTTTTGATGAGCTCTGCAACCACTGTGCGGCATGCGCCCGCAAGCATGCCACAAGCAAAATATGCAAATGGCTTTGCTGCCGTTGAGGCGCCTCCTCTTCTCCCTCTCTCTCTCTCTCCCTCTCTATCTCTCCCGCTCTCTTTCTCTGTTCGTATTTTCGCCTGCGTTTGGTGCGTTTTTAGGACAACATCAAGCAACTTAGTTGCCATAATTTTGCACATTTTAGATGCGGCAAACGTGCATGCAGCCGACAGCTGACCACGCCCACTCTCCCACTCGCCGCCCACTCATGTGGTGGCGTTGCAACATGATATACGAGGCGAATGCATTTGATGGCAAACGGAAATTGCAGTAAATATTCGCACAACAACAACAACAATGGCAACAATTACAATTCGTAAATATTTTAAGGAAATGCCAGCAGTCGAGTCGAGTCTGCTCGACGTTCAATTACTTAGCCATCAAATAACATATGTACATATATGCTTTCTACACTTTAAGCAAATTTTTTCATCTTTGCCATCACAGAGATTAAATTGCATTTCCCTAAAGACTGCAAAGTTGGTCAGCTCAATAACAAAAAATAATATCAAAAAGAATATCGTCATAAAAGTTATAAAATGTTGATAAAAATAAATAGCAAATATTTTTTAGATTTGCAGAAAGGAAAATTATAGCTTTATCTATAAGTAGCTTTCATTTATCAGCAAAAAAGTCATTGCAAATTAAAGACTGAAAAACATTTTGTAATTCTTCTTAAACAATTTATTACTTATACATAAATTTTTATTTTGCAATTCTATTTAAAATATGTAAACTTTAAATGTTGAAGATTACAAAAAGTAAATAAGTTTAGTCTTTAAAAGCAAAACTTTCTTATATATATTTTTTAATTTTGAAAACTTTCCAATAATATATTATCTTTAAATGTTGAAGATTGCAAAAAATAATGTTTTTTTTTTTCAAAAACAAAAATTCTCAAATTAAAACGTAAGTTACTAACTAAAATTTATAAGGAATTTAAATCAGTTTTTTTAAGTATACAATATTTTGCGATATTTTATATTTTACTTCGTTCCAGACTTTGATCTAGGATAAATCTTTTTAATAGCAACTCAATGATATAGTTTTACATTTAGTTTAATTTCTCTATGTATAGCGAAAAACTGACTTATTTTTGTGCTAACATTTCGACAAGAAATTTCTGTACACTTTTTATGAAATACAAATTTTACTTAACAGCGACTTTTAACAAGAAAATTCTTAACAATTTTTAATGTAGTTAATAGTTGACTTAATAACGTTTTAAACAAGAAATATGCAAACTTTGTTGATCGCTTTGCTATTTCCTGATAGCTCAATGATATAGTAATAAAATCCAGTTTATTTCTATACATTTTGTTCAGTTATAAATTTTGATAGTAATATATTTCATAGAGAAATCTGCTAAATTGAGAGAATAGTTGGTATTTTATTGGACTATTTGTTTATTATTGCTTTTCAAATGCTTTATATTCCCGTAGGTCGCACACTCATCATAAACTTCCTTGCTTGCAGCTTGTGTTGCGGTTTTTCCGACATTCATTTGCAGTTGCATTTGATTTGCGGGGGGACTCAAAAAGTCAACAGGCTGCAAAGCCAGCTACAATTAAAACCTCTACGGCTGACAGTAAATTATTAAAAGCTTATGATGTTTTGGGGTTTTGTTTTGGTTCGTTTTATTGTGGGTCGTCAACAAGTGTTACAGTGTTCACTCCAAGTGAGCGACTTCAAAGACATTTCCGTCATCCTCAACGTCTCAGGTACAGTGAGCTGTAGGGATAAGCGCTGTAGGCGTACGGCGAGGCGTAGACGCCGCTGGTGTAGGCTGCGGTGTAGGGGGAGGCGTAGACGCCGCTCGTGTAGGCGGCAGCGTAGGGCGTGGCAGCCACGTAGGGAGCCGCACTGTAGGTGGCCAGGAACTGAGGCTTGGCGGCAGCCAGAGCGACGACGGCGAACAGGCACAGAGCGAACTGCAATAGAAAAGAAGGGAAAATGAGTTTAGTAATGTTTAAGAATGAGCGTTAAAGAGGAAAGGGATAGTTAATTGCTTCCTAGGTAACTGGCGAGTAAATTAAAAAGAGCGAAATGCACGAGAGAGTAGCGAAAAAGAATTGAGTAACGTTTAAGAATGAGAACTAAGGAGGAAAAATAAAGCAAGTAAAATAGATAGAGCGAACTGCAAAAGAGAACCAGGGAAATGGAATTTAGTAACGTTTAAGAATTAGAGAAGAAAAGGAAATGGAAAGTTAACTGCTTCCAAATCACCTAGCAGAGTCAACTAGAAAGAGTAAACTGCACGAGACAGTATGAAATAACATTTAAGTACCGTTTAAGAATGTGAGTTATAAAAGAAAGTCAAAGCAAGTCAAATAGAAAGAGCAAATTATATAAGAAAGTGGCGATAAATAGTTAAGCAACGTTTAAGAATGAGAGTTAAAGAGGAAATGATAAGATAATTGCTTTCGAGTGAACTAACAGAATAATAAATGATATTATTTATTATTCAAGAATTCATTTGGTGCTTCGAGTTCAAATTTTCAATCTATTTATTTGCAGCCAAACTTTAGAAGTTATGACAACATAACTTATACATAGTTGTAACTCTAGTTATTATTTGGTATATATATTTCAAATATTTTCTTTCTGAGAAGTGAAATTTATGTTTATATTTTATATTTATATTTTCTTCTTTTTAACTTTGTAAAGTTCTTTCTATAATATCCTACATTTCGTTCTTTTAACTTTGAGCAATTCTCTTCATGTTAGCTATTTTTTTCTAACTAGTTTTTTAGCTCTCATTTGTTGTCATTTAATTGCGCTGTTATTATTTACAACGTCCATTAAATGCTAATTTGTGGAACAGCGACTAAAATAACACCTAAGTGTCGTTTTTTTTAATATACATATAAATAATTTTTGCAAAATATTGAAATTAAATGTAATTGCCTCAGCTAATTGCTACTTAAAATAGATTAACTAGGAGAGCTATTCGTTGCAGTTGTATTATCAACATATTAAAATTAGCTAAATTTTTAGCACATTTTTTTTGTTCTGTTCTTTATTTGTTTCAGCTTTTTTTTATTTAGGAACCATATATTTATTTAAACGCTATATAGTTGCTAAAATTTTAAGCAAACTAATATGAAAAATCATTTGTTTTAAATATGTTATTTAAAGTCAATTGATTCACTTGCACTTTTAACTTTGGGATTACAAAAGAACTAATTTATTTTTAATTCTTTTTGGGAATATATTTTGTAGGCTTCACAAAAAATTTTGAGTTAAGAACTTTTTGCTGTTTTATTTCATCACTGCCCGGAACTAGAAAATGCTTTCGATCCTTTTGTAGATCGTGCAACACTTTTGCTTTCGTAATACTCACAAACTTGAACATCTTGATAGATTTTTTTGGGGTGGTTGTTGCTGCTTGTGGTAGACAAACTGATATGTTTAGCACTGCGAACAGCGGCGGCTTTTATAGTCAGAAATCGGTCTATGGGATAGAGTGGGACTTGAGACTAACTGAGTGACCATTGGGGCGTTGGGGGTTAGCTTGACCATGGCACGTATCGTCTTCAGCTTTTTGGGCCGCAAACGGGCAAAGGGGGGCGAGGGGAAAGGGGGCGAGGAGGGAGCTCGCTTTATGTGCGTCTTGGGGCGTGCGCTGCATGTTTAATTGTCGAGGGCAGCTGATGTTATTGCGCTGCTCACCTTGTGGGTGGGCACCAAGCGCCCCATCCTCTTCCCTCCGCCCTCTGCCCCTCCCGTTCCCCACCTTCGACAGCCCAAATCGGAAGTAATCAAAATATTCAAATGCTTCAAGCAAACTTAATTTCGACGCTTGCAGTTTTTCCTCTAATTTTCCCCGCATTGTTTCTGCTGCTGCCTTCAATTTGTCAAGCTGCTTTTTGTCTTAACGTTGGCCAAGGATAATGCGCTTCTTCTTCTCCTTTTTCTTTATCTTCTTGGTCTTTTGTTTAGCGCACTTTGCATGCAAAATAAATTAAGATGGCAGCACTTGCATTGGGGGCGCTGCAGCTTCCTGCACATCTTTCAATGTCCCGCCGAATGAACGATGACGCTTTGTCAAGATTTGTCAGTTAATTTTCCAACACATTGGGGTAGGTTAGCAAGCGAGTTACCCATTAAAATTGCATAAAAGTAGCTTGTATTTAAATATTTATTAGACTCTTTAACAAATTCCACAATATTTGCCTTGTCTAAATAAAACAAATTTCGTTTTATGCCGCAACGTTTCGCATTCAAAATGCAAAAATCTCACCAGTTGCAGTTTTGCAGCCATTGGTTAGCTATAAATTTATCGCATGCTATAAAATTGCCCGCCCAGCGCTGCTCAAATAGCGTAGTGGCTGCGCAACTGTTATTGTTGTGCACGCGCTCTCTCTCACTCTCTATGTCGCTCTCACGACGCTTGCGCTTCGCCGTTTGCCGGCATTTTGCTACGCAGCACAAACAGAAATTCCTGGGTCGTCCTCCCGCCCTCTCGCTCACACTCCCAGGTCGGGACGCCTGCTGTGTTGATGCTTCCGTTTCCTGTGCTCTATATATGCCTAACTATATACACTTCAATGTGTGTGTGTGTCTGTGAGTATGTGTTTGTTAAATGCTAAATTGAAAACAAAAATAAAATGCGTGTTTTGGGGGCCTAAAAATAGCTGGAATTCGGAATTTTCCGAGTAGTTTCTTTGGAAAATACCGAACGCAATGCTGGGGATTGTTATTGTGGAAAATCAAATAGTGGCAAACAAGGTAAATTACTTTTCAAGTGGGGCAAGAGAACACAAAAACAAACAACAAAGCAACATTTCATTTTTGATTGCTTCATTTGCTTGGGAAAACGGATGGAAAACTGTTTTGTGGGTGGCAAACTATATGTATCTGGAATTAGATACACAAATCGGTCAGTGTTGAAGGGGTTTGTGGGGGACAAGGGGGGTGGGGTTAGTTTTATGAGTGGAATGTAAATAAAAAGACTTTATTTGGGGGGAGCAGTGTTTCAGCATTTCGCTGCTCGAAATTGGCAATTATTAATAAAATGCCCATAAAAATGCATTTAACTGTCTCGTAAATGACAAAGCTGTAAATCCAAAGTCAATCTCAACGAAAGTTACGGCAATCGAAACTCTCACGATATTTTTTTTTCATTAATTTCGAAACGAAGTAAATTTGTTCACAATGCCGAAGTTAATTTCCGTTCATTTGTTTTAATTAATTTTTTTCATTTGATTTTTGTCTTATTCACAATTTCCCGCTGGCTTTGTTTTTAAGTTGAATTGTGTGTGAGTGAGAGCGAAGATCGCTTGCGAGTTGTGTTAACCAGTTAACAGTCTGTTGTGATGTTATTAACAGTGGGCGCACGAGCGTTGACGTGCGAAACAAACGTTAACTACTTATCGGTTTTCGATGCATAGAATAGAATAGAATAGAATAAATAAATAATAAACCGGCGAGTGCAGTTAAACTATTGTTTAAGTCATTATCATTAGCTAACGTTATATGCATAAAATTATTCACATGCGAAGCACATGCTACTCATTAACAGCCATTGGTATCGCATTTAACTCTCACGCTCTCTCTCATTCTATGGACACTCAGCTGACAGCGTTGCCACCTTGCGCAAATCAACGTTTCTATATTGCAAACTCATTAATTACGATTAAATATAAAAATTTTGTAAATCTAAATTGTATTATTTATTTTATTTCTGTTGAACACTTAAAACAGATCATTTCATTTACGAAGTTGTAGGGGAAGGGCTTTGTTTACATACGTTCCAACTTAACAGACGCTGAGCATAAGCTGTTAACTTAACAGACTTACACGCACACGGCTGAGAGCGCATGAGAGAGTAATTTTTCATTGAAAACAGCAACAAAGCGGCTGGTAAACACTAACACATGCTCACATCTCGATTAGAGACGACTAGCGTCGTGAAGTGACTGCTACTCTTGAATGCAAATAAACGAATTAATCATTAAAAAAATATTAGTAATGCAAGTTTAATTAATTTCAATCATTTAATTACCCATATGTTTGTAATTGTCTAAGTTTAGCGTTTTTTAATAGCGAGCTACTTATTGCAGAATATTTGATCAGTAATTAGTTACTTGTGAAAGGTAGCAGATATGTGATGAGTGCTCATCACTGGCACGTCTGCTTGCCGCTCTCTGTCGATTGTTAGCGAAGTGAGTCGAAAAAAAACCGTTGGGCGAGTTGGACGCGGTCCACGGTTAATACATATACACAAAACATACATTTTGACGGCAAAATTGTTGTTAAAATTAATTCAACTAACTTACAAGTCTGACGAAATTTTATCGCAGTCGCCGGCGCGTAGTTGTTGCATGCATATACTACATATGTTAGTGGTGTGAGTTTGTGAGTGTTTTCACGTTTTACGTATGCTGTGTACGTTTGTTTTTGTGCATAAATAAATTATTAGTTAATCATAAATAAGTAAAATACGCAAATACTTGCGAAAATTATTATCGCCAGCTGCAGGCAAAGTGTGTAAGTGAGAATAGTGAGTGTGAGAGAGAGAGAGAGTGAGAGGTGAGAATAGGAAGCAGAAATAGTGACGCCGCGACGGCGGGTAAACAAATGGCATCGTTCTATGGAATGTGAAGGAAACAGAGAAGAAGAAGAAGAGAAAGAGTGGCCACAGCGGCAAATAAATAAAATACAACAAAAGAAACAACTTGTGTCGGATCAAAAAATTGGTTTTTCATTTCAATATGAATCGAAAACAAAGTGCAAAAGGCAGCAGTAACAACAAGTACCAGCTACAACTACAAACTACAAAGCTACAAGAGCGCCCAAAAAGAAAATCCGGTTTTACAACTTCTGGAAGCCGCTGCCGCTGTTGACGTCGCTGTCAGCGTCGCATTCTGTGCTGTGCTGTTGGTTTTGGTCTCGCATTTTGCTGCATTCACACACACAATACACATTGATATAAATATTTTTTCTTGAAGAAATTCCAATAAATTTGTACAAATTGGCGTTATTGTTGTGCTATGGAGCTTATGCAAACTGCAGGTGTGAATTAAACTTTCAATGAACCAAAAACAAAACAAAAGCAGCTGCTAAACATCAGCATTGACGTTGACGTCGCATCATGGTACAGGTGCCAGCAATGGCAGCGGCAGAGACAACGCGTCGGCAGCGCAGTGTGAATTACAGTTTTTTTTCTATTTCTGTTATACACAAACAACAGCAAAGCAGCTGCGGCAATTTGTGTAAAAAAAGCATGAAATATTTATGAAAAAAGTGAAATCAATAACAAAACAAAAAGTGAAAAAATAAACATATTAAAATATTTATGTTTTTTCCCCCAAATTTAACTAAAAATAGATAACAATTTAATATGTGTTCGTTCTCCAATGTTTTGTTAATGTTTTCCTCTTCAAATTACATTTTAGCTCCTCAAATTTAACTAAAAATAGATAACAATTTCAAATTGTTGCCTTTTCTCTGTTTAGTTAATGTTTTCCTCTTCCATCCTTCCACTTTAAATTGAATTTTAACATGCCATGCGTTTTCTTATTGTTTCACCACTGTGCTTTATCTTATCCGCAACACGGCCGTTAAATTGCTATGTTGCAATATCACCCCAAAATTATGTCTACTTCCTTATCTGAAAAACAGAAAAAGGAAAAAATGCCTTTGGTTCGCTTTGGAATTGCAGCAACATTTTTCCACAACTTTCCTCAACTTTTCCTCTTTTACTTTTTGTATTTTGGGGTTTGAAGAATATTTTTATCTACTTACACACGTCTAGACGCTGTTTTCTGCTTTTGTTTGTCGTTGTTGTTGTTGCTACTGCGCTTTGTAATTGAAACTGCGGCAAACGCATTGAGCAAAAGCGAGATGGCGCTAGACAGACGATAGGGATGCTCACTCTTTTCCTCTCGTACTGTGTCTGCTGCGATTTTTACTACTTTCTGTTGTGCTTTTTCATTTGCCCCCGCAAAATACAACCCTCCGGGCAGCATCCAAAAGCTGAGCAACCCCCATAAAACGCATTTACAGCCCCCCGACATTCCTACTGCTGTTGTTGGTTTTTTGTGGGCGCCGTTTGCGCGCAAATTTAAATTTATGCGAATATCTCGGCGCACTAACTGCGACGCCTTGTCGCCCTCGCCCTCGTGTCCGTCCCACCACCACCCAGGACTAAAGAAATCCGCAGCAAAAAGTTTTGCAGCTTTGGACTTTGACACCGACGTCGCTGTCGACGTCGACGCCAACGCAAGTCTCTCAGTTGGCCATTCAATGGTTTATGCTGTCTGCTGTTATTGCTGTTGTTGTTTTAGTAGCTGGTCTTGCATGCAGACACAGAATGAGACAGAAGAAGACACACGATGAGACTTAGTACAAATGCTTCTGACTTCCATTTGCAGCGACAGCGCAGCGCAACGCAGCAGCCGCCCTGTGAATTGTGTTCCATTAGCAGCAACCCCACACATACACTTGCAATTACAAATGTATGCGTGTGTGAGTGTTTGCGAGTGTGGGGCTGTGTATTCATGTAGTAACCCAGTGGCACAGTGGGTCCTGGGTGATTGAACTTTGCCACTGTGTATGCACGCCATAAAAGTTGAGCTGCAAAGTTAATAAAGCCACAGTGATTGTTGAAAAATAGACGGCGGCCATTCTGATCATTTTAATTATGGTAATTATGGGGAATTATTTTTTATTTTTATTTGTATTCATTTTATTATTGCGGCTTTGTCGCAATATGAAATCTAATAAGGTATTGCCACCACCACCACCATAATGATGAATAACCACTCAGTGAGTAATTGCAACTGGCTGGTAGAACATGTGTGCGACACTGTGCGACGACAGCTGCTGGTCAGAGAGCATTGGCTGCTGTTACTGTTACTGTTACTTTAGCAATTGTTGTTGCTGTCACTGGTGCTGCATAGTTTTGCTGCGGCTACTTTGGCTTTGTTGTTTGCTTTTGCTTCTGTTTTTCTGTGTTTCTCTTTGCTGCTTGAGTCGCGTGTTATTTGTTGTTGCTGCTGCTGCTGTTGTTGTTGAGTTTACATATGGCGCACAAACAAAACGTGCTCGAGTAATGGAACAAAGTTCTACCACATATGGTCTCCCTCTCTCTCTCTCTCCCTCTCTACAGCAGCTTTTGCGCTTTTTTGCTCTTAATTGGATTTGATTGGGTTTTGGCACTAGAGGCGCCAGTCATAAACTCAAATACATTTGTATATGAATCTCGGCTTGCTTTGACGGCTGGCTGCGATTCGCATTAGTTGGCCCACCTCCCTCCAACTCTCCTCGCCTCAATTACCTGTTTTTCTCCACCGTTTGTATTGTTTCTCATCGCTTTCCTTTTTCGGTTTTCAGTTTCAGTCGCGCTGCTGATCTTTTTTTGCACTCTATTGTTGTTGGCGTTGCTTCTTTTTTTTTGCTTTCCCAAAAAGCTCTCGCGTTGCCCCCAAAAGGCAAGCACAGTGTGCCACCCTCGAGTGGAGCATTTGGCGTTGCCACAGTGCCATAAAAATCGCTAAACTACTGAATTGTAAAAGTTCATTGAACCTGCCACAAGAGACTACAACAGCCCATTGTATGCTGCAGCTGTTGTTGTTGTTGTTGCTGTTGCTGTTGCACAGCCCACAGCCTGTGACGTTGTTGTATTTGCTTTTCACACACGCTCCAAGCTTCTATATTTTTTTTATGTATTTTTTCATATTTAATATGCAACGCTGCTGATGTTGCAAGTTACAAGTTGGCAGCGTCATCGTTTTTGCTTTTCCACACACATACACATACACTCATGTGTGCAATATGCTGCCACAGCAGCGCCCCCTGCCGTCCAACGCACTTGCTAATTCAATCGTCCCTTCCCATGAATACCCTGTAAGCCAGTGAGCAAGTTGCTTGATTAAGTGCATCAATTTATTGTTTGCTTTCGCTTGCTTTTGTTGATAAATTGCTTAACTAAGAGCAGCTACTGATTAAGATATGAAGCTAAGGGGCTTCTCTTGTAATCTTAATTATACTTTTAATACGTTTTAAGTGCAGCATTAAATGAATGTTTGGAATATTCAAATGTGCTAATCGCCGTTAAACGTGAGTGAAAGTTAACCATGTCGAGAGTCGCGTTACAGATAAAAAGATAATCGAGCAGCGCGACGTCTGCCAGTTGTGTTATCGCCCAGAGAGTGTGCCAGCAGCAGACATGTGCTTTATCTCTGTTGCGCACATCAGCTTAAAGTCTAACAGCTGTTAACACAGGGTGCGCTGCAGTCGGCGCTGATCGTGCACCGTCTCTGTTATGCACATAACAGTCCCAAGTGTGTCTGTGTGTGTCAGCTGTAATTGTTCTGGCACGCGAATCTACATACATTTGTATGCATGTATCGCCTACTCGCTTGCACTCCCACTCGCTGCAAAGTTTACTAGCTTTGTCCGTGTCTGGCTCAATGGACATTCGTTAAAGCAAATGTTGTAGCATTTTCTCTGCCATAAAACGCTTCATATTGTAATTGCTGCGGGCCTGCTGTTGTTGATTTTTATGCTTACACAGATTGTCTATTGTAGTGGCCATTGTTGTGGTTGTTGTTGTTGTTCTTGTTGCTGTCACTGTGCTCCACTTTTCGCCAATTCTCGGATGCTTTGCGTCTGGCCGAGTTTTTAATTCGAGAAAAGCGCGCGCGCGCTCGCGCCAAATCCCAAAAGCCAAATAGCCCCCAACTAACGAGCCAAAACTCAACACAGTGGAACACCTAACAGTTACAGCAGCAGAAGCAACAACCACAACAACAACTACAACGATTGTGGTTACAGTTAGCCAAGTTTCGCTATAACATTGTGGCCAGTAGTTGCCTCGCTAGGCCTATAGCCACAGATCTGCAACTTTGTGTGTTTTATTTTAAAGCGCATTAAATAAACATGCGTTTCACTGGCTCTGCGCGGTTCTTCAGTTTTTTACTGCTGCTGCTTCTTCTTCCGCTGCGTCTAGTCGCGGCACGCAGATTGAATTTTAAACTTGTCTCTCTGCAGTTCGCGGTGCCCTTTGTCTGTCTGTATCTCTCCCAGTTTTTTATTCCCTTTTGCTTTTTGTGTGTATCCTGTCATCACCATCATCATCATCGTCATCTTCATCCTCTGCTTTGTCTTCGCTTACCTGTGCCTCTATCTTTATCCGTATCTGTATCTACAATTCCCAAACTCAACCAACTTGAAATCTACCTGACCTGCTCTGCCGACTCCCTCTCACTCTCCTACCTGGGTCTCTTTCTCTGTTGCTCTCGCTCTCACGAGTATTCTAATAAGATTTGTCTGGCAAGGAGCTCTTCTGGCTGCCAACAACTGGTTTGCCACTACTGAAGGATTGCCCTGTGTCCCCAAAATGCTCGTGTGGCAAGGGAAAAGAATAAAAAGATTTAAATTGACTCTGGTCTCTGTAATCGGAATGTGTGTGTGGAACGCAAAGGTAAACGGACTGAATGAATTGATTCCGTTTGCACTCTCTTTGCATCGTTCCTCTCTTTTTTTTGGCTTTTTGTGTAAATATCTATTTCAATGCATTTCACACATCGTTTAACAATTCGTCTTTGCTAATAATGCTCAAAGATTTCGTATTGAAATCTGTTTTACTTCGTTACAGTCTTTTTTGGGTTTATTAAGCCCAAAAAAATAATCTTCATCGCCGAAAATTGGAATAGTGCATGAATAAACATAAAACATAAATTTATTTCGTTATAGAACCAAAAGAGAAATGCTTTAGGTATTTTATTTGAGCGTTACCAATGCTTTAATGAAAGTTTTAGAGTTTTTAGAGATGCAAATTTCATTTAAAATTAAATTAAATGCGATTATGTCTATAAATACGCGTATAAGCTTTTTATTCTTTAACGAGATTCGATATTTTTATTAGGAAATGCTAAAATCTTCTGTTTTTGAGAGTTCAAACTTAAATATTCATAAACTTTATTGTGAAATTTGAATGATGCATCTATAATAATTGCAGAATAATCCAATTGATGTATTTTGAACTTCAAAAGTCAAATTTAAAACCTTTGTTTTTAAAAAAGCTAATTATAAAACTTTAACTTAAATATCATTTGCAAGTTTCAGAATAAATCAACTTTGTTCTCATTTTGAATTTGAATCAATGCATCTATAACAATTAATAATATAATAATGAAAGTTAAAATTTATCATTTTGACAATAAATTTATTTATGTGATATATTTAGGAGCTCTAAGTGTGTAGTAAAAGCTCAAGATTTAAAAAAAAGTTTCTTTATATTCTAAAAAAATGCTTAACTCAAAGATATTTCCTTTATATTCATATGCATTGCCAACTTTGTAGTCTCAAACTTACTCCCTTTTCTTTGTCATTGCTTACGCTCAATAAACTGTCTTACGGACCGACATATAATATTAGGTTCCTCCCTTAACTGTTTGCGCTCTAAAAAAAAATGCCTCAACTTGCAAACTTTTCAACTCGTTGACAAAGACGTCGATTCTGCAGGTTCTTTTATGTTGCCATGTGAGCTATTTGCCATTTCCTTTGTTGCACAGTCCTTTAGTCAATTTTTGCTTATGGCCACTTCAATTGTGCCCCATACTTCTTCGCTGTTTGCGGCACATGACACACCTTCTGTAACATTTCCGCCTTGTGACAGACAGATTTCATTGCCATTGTCGCCAAGCTTGGGAAGAAGCAATTTGCTTCGTTACATTTCGCTTTGCTTTGCTTCGGCTGCTGCTTTTGTTTCAAGTCAAGTGGCCCTCGGGCAGTGCATATGGTTACCATTTCCATTTCACTCCACTTCAACTCCCAACTTCGCCTATTTCCATCTGCAGCTTCAACTCTCGATGTCTCGACTGTGATGATGACAAGTGGCTGTTGTGTCTCCGCCCTTCACATTTCTCTCTCTTTCGCTCTGTGGCTTTTAAGTTAATTTTTATAAAATTGAAAACATTTTGCTGAATGACACTTGAACACATACTTCCCTTCCAACCCCCAACTCCCCTCTCCGCTCTTCTCTCACTCTGTTGAAAGAAACGCTAGATTGACAGATTGTTAGCTAGTTTTTTGTGTGGGTTATGATAAGAAAGTCTGCCAAGGGTGTCAAGACTTAATGAGACTCGCTTGCCTTTACAAATCATGTTTATAAAGTCGTGTATTTATAAGTTTCTTAATTGCTTAATTGCAGTAATTAACCAAAAAGAAAGAAAAGAAGCAAAAAAAAAAGTGAAACCATAAAGCAGGCGAAGAAAGTGAAACAACAAATAACTAAACTAAATGTGCAACCTACGCGAGTGTCGCCACATGTCGCGTGTGTGCAACTAATTAAAATAAGCAAAACAACAACTAGAACGAGAACGCGAACAAACTCTCTCTCTGGAGAGATGGCCACATATTAATTGGCAATGTCATTGCGCAACAACAAGGAAAGTAGCAGTAACAACAACGTCAACAACAACAACATGGCCTATCAACAGCAGCAGCAACAGTTGCTAGCCCAGCTGCAACAACAGCATAAATTCCAGGCACAACAGCAACAGCTCTCGAACGGCAACGGAGCTGGCTCCAAGTATGCGAACAGCAACACGAGTCGCAACAATCTTGCCACCTTAGTGGCCGCCATCAATGGCCACGATCAAACCGATGCCTCACAGTCCGCCGGCTATCAGCTGTCGCCCGCTGCTGCCTCTCGTGTGGCACACGGCGCCGCTCTGGGTCCGCCCTCGTACAGCGCTGCCACCGCGCAGCCCGCATTCGCCTACTTCAACAGTCCACAACAACAACAGCAGCAGCAGCAACAGCAGCAACATGCACTTGCCTATCAGCAACATCAACAGCAGCAGCAACAACAACAGCAGCAGCATCAACAATTGACGCTGCCTCCGCCGGATCTCACGGATGGCATTGATCATCATCCGGTTTCAATATCGCCGCCAGATTCACCGAATGCCGCCGCCACGGCCGCCGATCTTGAGCAGCAGCTGTGCGTCGTGGCCAAGATGCAGAAGTCGGTGACAATCACCGTGACACCGCAGCGCAGTAATTCCATGGATTTTCTCAACTTCGAGGAGAAACGTCAACTCATTGCTTCGTCGTTGTCGCTCTCCGACATTCTGCAGAGCAACGCCAGCAACGCCAAGGAGGCGAATGCTGTCAACGCGAATGGTGGTAAGTGGAGATAAATTTGAAGTGAATTCAAAAGATACTTTTCAGAAAATCAACTAAATATAAGCATCTTGCAAAGGGATATAATTGGGATAAACTATTAAGTAAAGGATAATTTCTGCACTTAAATATAGTTGGGATTATTAATCCATTAAATGAAGGTTTAATTCAACATCTATTTCGAACTCAACTTTGTCTACTAAAAATTGATTCCATTTAAAGTAGATTGATAATCAATCTTATCAAGTTTAGTGCAGGTTTGATTAAAACACCAATAACTTATGAAAAGCTTTCTTATTCATGAGTAAAAAAGATGATGTTTAAAAATCGTAATTTTTAAACAAGATTTTTAAAATGTTGTTTTGGATAATAAATAAAAATGTAATTCCACATTAATGCTTATTCATTCAGGATTCATTCTACACTTAAGAGGTCTATAACAAATTGAATTTTTATTCAATAAAATTGACCATCAATGTTGACAAACCAATTACACATTTAATTTAAAATTAATAAGAAAAAATCTTAAAACTTTTATTACCCATAATTTTTATGAGTGACAACAAATATGTTTGACAATCGTAATGTTTTAAACAAGTTTTTTAAAATGCGGGTTTCAAAATCATTAAAAATCAAATGCCAGATTAAAGCTTTTATTGATTAAATTTATTTAGGCAGATTTTAATTCCAAAATATTATGCAAGCACATAAGTTGCCTGCTAGTAACAGCAATTTAAATTAAAAATTTAATTGAAACCATGCTTCCAAAAAAACTATATATATATAGTGAAGTCTTGAGGACGCTTTACTAAATCAAAATATTGCTTAAAATAATATTTAAACATTCAGTCCGAGATTGTCAATCATTGTCATTCAAAGTTTCATATGCACGTTTTAAATCAACTGCGAATAATTGAATTATATTGCGAAGTTGTTGGGAAACTTTTAAATGAAAATGTTGCTCAAAATAACATTGACAAATTGAGAATGTCAGAGATTCGTAGATACATTTTTAATCCACTCAAATGCTGTTATCTATGGATCTGAAAAGCTTTTTAAATGCCCGAATCTCCAATGGCGATAAGTGCTGCCATTTCCATTCCATCTCCATTTCCATTTCCATTTGGATTGCCGTTTTCATTTCCATCCATTTCCAACGCTCAGTGTTTCCATTTTAATCGCTTCGATGGCTTCGCTGCGAATTTGAAGTGCAATCAAATGAAATGAAATAACTTTAACAAATTATTTTTTGTCGTTTGTCGTTGTCGTTTATTTGTTTTGTTGTCATTTCGTGTTGCGAGTCGTCGCTACAACATTTTTTCGATTGCCTGCAACATTTTTTTTTTGTGTTGTTGTTATTTGTTTTTACCCATCTGCCGCAGAACGGAAATGTTTCTCAGTTCTTTTGTCAGCGACGTGCCCCAAAATGGTTCATTGCACTTCAATGTGCCGCTTGCGACGACGAAACTAGGGCTTGGCTGGGCTTGCAACAGTGGGATTTGGCTTTGAGTCGACGTGCGGCGCAGACAGACAGACAGACAGACAGAGTTGTCAACGCTTTTATCTGTTGTCTACAGCAAACAATATACACACATATGTGTGTCTGTCTGCGTATATTGTTGGCCGCTGAGAGCTGCGAGTAAAGCGGATTTCATGCTGCGTCGCGTTGTGGGTGCAACAGGCCGCAGGCAAGCAGGTGCAGCTCCCCAGATATCGTGTGTGGGTAGCTCTTGTGTCTGTCGCAATTTCGCTAGTGTTCTGTAAACTCGAGTGAACTGATGAAATGGGTTGCTAACTTTTGTGCGAAAGTGGATAATTTCAAACGTTTTGTGCACAAATTGTATTGTCTCTGTTTTGGCTTTTAATTGAGTCTTTTCCACAAATCATTTGCATATCCGATCTTGCTACAAACTTGCCATTCGTTTTAATCTTCACACCTAACCCACTTAACCCGTTAGCTGCTAGCTGGCGGATTGTATTGTGTAGCATTTTGCACACTTTTATAATGCCGTCGGGCAAGACATCAACTTTGATGAACTGCCACACTGAGTCATAATCACCTTCATCAATCAAATTGAACAAGCACGGGGAAGATAGAGGCGAGAGGTGTGTAAGAAATAATAGGGAGAAATGTTGAAAGCACAGCATGTAACATTTATGTCTTTTATGGCAGCTTAAATTGTTGATAATAGACAAAGTTGTGGCTATCGATAGTATTTGATTATCGATAGTAACTACCGGTAATTCACATCATTTAATATGGAGAAATTCAAAGTACTGTATGTAATATTGAGTTTTGAGGACAGTTGACAAAATTGTGGCTATCGATAGTAGTCGGTTGTTATCGATAGTAACTAAAAGCTGTTTCCAACTGTTGCTCGCTTCATTTAATTTGTATGCAATAGTTTAGCGCTGCAATTTCCAATTCTCGTCAACCGACAACAATAACAA
Organism: Drosophila siamana; assembly: GCA_035047445.1. NCBI lineage: Eukaryota > Metazoa > Arthropoda > Insecta > Diptera > Drosophilidae > Drosophila > Drosophila siamana. The sequence goes on along the minus strand of JAWNPP010000151.1, from coordinate 849,393 downwards.
AACCTGAAATAATATTAACATAAAATATTTATCGACTGTGCGTCTATTTTTAGCCAATTTCTCAGCTTGCAGAACTTTTGCATTGGGCGCAATGCGCTGATGTTTTTTTTTGTTGTTGCCGCTGTTTATTGACAGTAAAAATTTTGTGTTTGCAATTAAAATGCTCGTATTTCAAGTTCAAGTCAGAGCACGTGTCCCATTCAAAAAGCTGGCGAAGAGAACGAGAGCGAAAAATGCAGGCAGAGCGAAATTTATAAACAAAACGTTTATTGCGTTGTCTCCAATTAATGAATTCAGTATGTCAAAGTGAGACGATGAATCATTTCAATTTCGTTTGCAGTGTCTCCTGATTGCCATTTGTTGTTGTCGCAGTTGTCGTTTGCTTTGCTGCTGTTGTTGTCGTTGTTGTCGACTCTGCTAACCGCATTCCACGCATTTTTTACGATAATTTACGAAATTGCAGTGTATTTTGTCGGCCAGCAGCAAACAAGATCCGAACAAAGGCGGCAATGTGAATTTGTTTTGCAACAAGTTTTGTGTAGATTTTTGCCGCGTGATTGAAGCCAAGCATTAAGCGTATGTAGGGGTCAATCTTTTAGCTACGGCATGCGTGTTAATGGAGCTGTTCACTTCGGAAATTCCATTAAATCTTTTTCAGAAAAACCCGAAAGTGAATTTAATGTTTTTTCTTTATATAATTAAATTGCGCTTAAAGCAATGAATTTTATGAAAGTGTTGCAAGTGCTGTGATTAATCTAAAACGACTTGTTAATAGTTATCGATAGTAACAATTTATCGGTTTCCCTTTTTCACTTTTCTCCCACTCATTTCAATTAAAGCCAGGCATAAATCTTTTTTTGGGTTGTTATCGCTAGTTATCTTTTAGCACTCGCATCTAATTAAACTTGAGCTATTGCAGCTCGTTTACTATCTTAAGTCACTCATTTTATTGTTTGGGAAACTTCACCCCGCACAGTCGCAATAAAATTCAATTGTTCGAATTTCCGGGGGATATTTTTTGTTGCTATTTCACAGCAATTCAAATTTGCTCCTATGACTTTGCGAAGTTGTTTTACTTTTCTTATATATATGTATTATGTATCAATAGCAAACAATTCCACATCTGGCAATTATTTTGCAACGAAAACTAAACGAGAAATTGCCATCAATAAAACATAAATCGAACTGACTTCCCATCACTTTGCTTGTTCCCCTCCCCCTCCCCTTTCTCTCTCTCTCTCTCTCTCTCTCTTTCGCTGTCTGTTTTAAGCTTCAGTTTGCGCACATGGCAAATGTTTTCCAATTCCGTTTCAATTGCAATCATCAAACGGCGGTCGGTCTTTCATTCCCCCCGCCGTCAACTTCAATCGTTCTACAACCAGCTGTGTGTGTGTGTGTAAATCGATAAATTTGTTGCCTATCGATATGCGATGGCGCCCCAGCTTCGTAAAGCTTTCAATGTCAACGCCGCCCATTTGCAGTTCACTTAAATTTCATTTGACTAGCGTCGAGAATTTCCTTTCGCCTCGTTTTTTTTTTTTTTTTTTGCTTTGTCGCTTCTTCTACTTGTGTTTTGTTGTTTTCGCAGTTATTTTTTTCAATTTGCACGCCAATTTCGCTGTCGGCGGCTCTTCTCAGACGTCGCAGCTGCCGCTTGGCCACGGCAACTGCGATTAGAGCTGTAAAAATACGGTGGGAATAAAAAAAAAAAAAAAACAGTGGCAATGTTGCCACAGTGATTGTGCAGGCAGGGGCAACACATGGATGGATGGTGTCCAGATAGCGACCCAGACACGAACTTATACAGTAGCTCTTGAGCTAAAAACAAAACTGGCTACAGGAAATATGGAATGCAATAAAAACAACAGCAACATCGACAACGGCGACATCGATAATGACGACTACAAAAACGACTTTGAATTTAAAACTGGCACCCAAAAGACAGCGGACAGGAGTGGATTGAATATACATACATGCAAGACGGGCAGAGAAGCGAGTTCGCTGTGGCGACACTAAAGGCTAGCCGGAGGAGGATAATTTTGTGGGTGGGGCGGTTTATTTATAACTTTAAAAACAAGCCTGCGTAGCCACAAGCTACTATAGTGTGAGTGAATGTGTGTGTGTGTGTCTGCAACAGAAGCCTCTCGTTGTGCCCCCGAACCCCCGACCTGCCGAAGGCCTCTTACTCTTTGACTACTACCTTCGGCAGTTATTTGACGGCCAAAATTTAATTTGATTGTTGTACCCTTTAAGCAAACAAGTTTGGAGTGGGTATATTGCGTGTTGGCTTATTTAAATAAAATGCGTGAATACTTTTAGTAAAGCATTTTGATATTAAAAGAACTCTAATTATACATTATAGTTGCTACAATTTGTTCTACAAGTTATAGTATATTGTTTTGATATTAATATAATAATGTTACTTCAGTTTTAATTTGTGGTAGTTGGAGTTCGTGATTTTTATAGTTTACGACTTGCAATTATATTAATTTTTGATTGTTGAACTTTTTATATTACAAGCAGTTGGGGCAAATATGATTACCCAAAATACAAAACATAAAACATAAAAACCTAATTAAAAAGCTTTGAAAAAAAAATACAAAAATGTTCTTACTAGTAAACTTGAAAAACTAGCTATTATTAGCTAATATAGAAAACCCAAATTCAAAAGATGTGAAAATAGAAATTAAAATTCTATTTTAAAACTCTAAAAACAAGCATTTCAGTTAGTCGAGAGCTCTTATTCGGAAGTGCTTCATTATATAATAAAGTAGTAAATTATAATTATAAAATAAATATTTACGCAGAGTAGTTTTACAAAATTTCTACAGCTACTGAAATTATTCATAAACAATAATTCGTTTTCTAAAAAAATCCAGCAAATTTCTGCTATTTTCCTTAGCTGCTTTTTACATGCTCTCACTGACGTGTATTTTCTTTATTATAATCAAGAACCGTCTTAAGATTTCATTAAGAACTAATCAGCGCTGTTATCGCGTTATGGCGTTTCCCAGATTAGTCCACGTATTTCTAGCATATTTCTTGGAATTTATCGAATTTCTGCATTGTTTCCACACTCAGTTTTTGTGCGAGCCAATCAAAATTTGAGATTACGCTTGCGGTAGGGTATCTGAGAGTGCCCCCTTCTCGCCGACCCGTCGACTCGCCCACTCACCTAGAGACACTCAAGGCTCTCCCCATTGGCTAGAGGGACTTGATGGCGCCGATTGACAGCCAACGTTGAAAACAAATTTGGCCACGTTCCGTTCCCATCTTCGTCCCCGTTCGGCTTCGGCAAACAAGTCGCGCCAGCTCATTCAGTCAATATTTCCGCGGTTCGCTAATCGAAAGGTATTAATCAATAAATTGGCGTCGAGTGTTTGCTGATTAACTTTGCTATTTTTGTGGCATCTCCGTCTCCACCTCCGTTTCTCTCTCCCGCTTTTTCTCTGCTTCTCTTCGCTCGTTCTTTCTTTCGCCCCCCTCATAATTTGTGTGTTTGGCGATTTCTTAAGCAAGACAAGCCCCAAACTTGTTGTTTACATTACCATTTTGTTTACAAGCATTTCGTTATTGTGCTCACAGTTCGCACAATTGTCTGCGAGAGTTTGGTAGGCGTTTGATTTAAGGTGCTAATGAGGCTCAGCTCTAGCCAACAAAGCCGATTATCAACCTCATTATTACGATCGTCATCGTCATCATCATCAGCAGCAGCAGCAGCAGCAACAACAATGTGCATTGTTCTCATCGCTTGACTTAAACGACAAGTTGTATAACTTATTTGCAGTCACGATTCAAAATAAATTTTTGTGATTTTGGGTTGGGTTTGGAATTGTGCTTTTCACATTTCAGCCACATTAATGTTTTGCCGTGTTTTTGCGCTTCGATAAGCGACGATAACACTCTGCTACACAAACGGGCTTTCTTGAGGAGTCTCTGAGTCATCCATCCCTCCATCGATTGGTGTTTTGTATTTCTATGCAAAGCTCCAGCTGCAGATAGCGGTTGTTTGCATAAAACGTGAGTTAACCCCATGTTGATAAAACCAACGGGTTGACGGGGCTGCCAACTCGCTGGTAAATGTTAGAAGAATATTGCGATATTTTGTAGTTGACAACTTGTTTAGAATTAATATTGTTGAAAGCTTAGTAATGTATGGAAATTCAATTTAAAAGGTTTTGATTTTACAAATTCATTGCCTTGACATTGCAGCCTATATATATATATATATATATATAAATTTGCTGGTAAATGCTAGAAAAATATTACGATATTTTGTAGTTGTAAACTTTTTTAAAAATAAATTAATTGCATAGGTTAGTAGAGCGTAGAAAATAAATATAAGTGCCTTTGATTTTACAAATTTATTGCCATGACATTGCAGCTTATATTATATATCTATATATATACTTATATTGCTAATGAATGCTAAAAGATTGTTTCTACATTTTCTAGACGATAGTTTACTTAAAATAAGTATTTTGAATAGCTTTGTAAGGAGTAGAATGTAAATTTAAATGGCTTTGATTTTACAAATTTATTGCCTTGACATTGTCTTTTGTTAAAATCAATTTTAGAACGGCAACTTGGTGTCTTTAAATCCAACTCACGACTTGAATTCATCACTTTAAGCCACCACTTTAAATTCACGAACTCTGGCACCTTGACATTGTGTTCTTCCTGTTGTGTCGACTTATAATTAATTGAAATTTCATTTTGTCAGTTGCTCGGCATAATGTACAAAATGCTCTTTAGGTTTATGTAGCAAGCTCAAAAGCAGGTGTACTCAAGTATGATTAGCTGCGCGTATCACAAGTTCAACTCAAGCTAACGAGATCCATAATAACGAACGAAGTTCAAGATGAAATCGTGTACAGCATCGTCGACGTCGTTGCCGCAGGCAAACGAATTGCCACTTAAAATAAAGTTAAACTTCAATTAACAAGCTCGAAAGCGTTTAAACATTTTGGCCGGCGGCAACTTAACAAAAAAAAAATTGCTATAAAAAATCAGACCACAAAAGACGCTGAAGTCATGATGACCCCTTGACGATCAAAACCTTTCCGTCTTTCCATCTCGCTGCCGTGTGATTAATGCGACACGCCGTTCCTAATGACCCTCGTTGGCCGCCTAACTATGCCAATAAACTTGTCACATTGGCCGACACAAATCACAAAATCAGAAATCGAACAATGATCGATCAAAAGGCCGCCGCACCCAAAAGCCGCAGCTACACTTAAAGAAAAAGATTTGAACAAAAAAAAAATTCGAATTTGGCGAAGGCGACTTAAAGTTTTTTAGTTTCTATAAGAGATCTTTGCAAAGCTTTCAAGTAGTTGTGTCGTTAAATATTTGACTTGCAGTTGGCCCTATTTTAAGCTGATGTTTAATTTGACTTGAACTTAGTAGCGCGTTGTTTATTAACAATGTTTACAAGCACTTGAAGTCAACAGAGTTGGGCTGCACCAGGAATTCTATTCATAGCTCAACAATAGACATTTTGTTGTCTGAATTGTAACAGCAAAGTAGAAAATGAATGCAATATTATTATTGTTATTTTAGTGCTTGCAAGTGAATAGAATTTTCTGGAAGTTGACAGAATTGTCAGCTGTTAAAATGTCGCTGTTTAATGCTTTCTTGCCGTTTGTTCATTTCACGCTGATTTATGGGTGCGCAGCTCTTATTCGAACATTCACTGAGTACCTTTGAATATACTCGTATGCAAATGACAACGTTACGCGTCGCGTCCATCGGTCAACGTATTGATGGCATTGATTTTTTGCGATGATCTCATGCAAGTTGTGTGTTTGTGGCACGTGGCAGCACATTAATAATTTTCTCGCAATTAATAATGATAGAATTGCAGAGTGTATAAATATAAATATATATATATTTAGCATTTGTAATGCAGACGCTGCTGTCAGCCAACAACTGTCAGATAAAACTTGTCATAATTCGTCCTTATCGCAGCAACGTCGCCGGTCCATTGTCAGCCACCTCCAGGGCTCAGGGTTGCAGATCCAGGTGTCTGCTCAGCCCACATTGCTGGATTTATCTGGACGTCTGCCAATTTGCTGAGAGTGCCAACATCATTTGAAACTTTTTGCGCCCCAGCTGCCAGACAAAGTTTTCAACTAGGCTTTAACTACAGCCAGAGAGACAAAGACACTTTGTGTGAAAGTGAGAGAGAGGGAGAGAAAGAGAGACGGGAGGAGAGGGTAGAGTGTGTATCCATTAACTGTAGCCAAAGTTAAAGTTTATCTTGCAGCTAAATGCAAAACTACTTACACACAACAAGGCAGCCTCCACAAGGGATTCTAGTTATTGCTTGGTGAAGTGCATAAGCTCACATTGAGTCTGTATAGCTTACAGGATTTTATTGTGCAGACAGAGAAAAGAAAGTTATAAATTGCCTTAGACTGAGACACAAACTTTCAGCTATTATGCGAGTGTTTTTGACTGCAATTTACCCTGTGAAAACGCTACTAAAACGTTATAAAACAAGCAGCGTGTTTCAGATATTTTCAAAGCGCTGATAAGAGTTTCGCTTTTTGGGAATTTTTGGAGACTATTATTTATATATTTGTAGTAACTTTAATGCAGCTATGCTATTTATAAAGTAAATTTCATATTTTTTGAGGTAGCTAGAAAATTTTATTTTTAAGTAGATACATTTTATAGAAAGAAAAATATTTTAATGCTAAAGAGAAATTATTAAAAAATAAACTTTCTTTTATAAATATTTGGTAGCAAATTTTGTAGCACTACACTAAATGTATTTTAAATATTTTTCTATTTTACGTCTTGTGAAAATTGTTTTATTTATTTAATGTCAATTAATGTACTATTCAATTTTATACTACTTGATTACTCCCTCTCTAAACTACCTTCAAAGGGTATAGATATTGCTATGAGTAAACAAAAGTTTCGCAGAAACTGACAAAATAATTTAATTAAATATTTGCGCAGCCAATCAGCGATTGCAATCAATGCAAATGAAATCAATTCGAGCCCAGAGTATTGCAAACATTGTCACACGCTTTTCAATTTGCCATCGATAAGCAATTTGCGCTTATAGCTCACAGTTGATTGCAGTTAATAGCGTTGTGCAATTATGCGAGAGGTGAAGCAATGTTGATGAAGTTGACTTGAAAATGTTAAAACATGTGTATTTAAATGTGTGACAAACATAAACATCGCGTTATCTACAGTGATTTGCAAAATTTGATTTATTTTTTATAGGATTTTCTCATTGAATGCTCACAGTTTTCATGTGCATTGTATAATAACAATTGTGTTTGGGAATTTAAAGTTGCCGCCAGTCAAAGTACAGCATATTGAAATGTTTTTAATTAGTTTGTCTTGGCTACAGATGTATCTGTATCTCATTTTCTCGTTGAAAATGTATCTGCATCTGTCGACTTGTAGCTGACGGGCCTACATGTGTTGTTTGTTATAAAGAGAAGATTGTTTGCCTTGATTTACACAAGTTTTATGTTAATTGAAATTGTGATTTTATTTTTTATTTTGTATTTCAGAAATTGCTTATTATTTTTTGCCTTGTGTGGTGTCTGTTTGTCTTTGGCATTTGTTGTAAGTTTTGTGCAAATATTTGTCCATATGCTGCCCGTCTGAACTTTATTTTGTTGTTGTTGTCATTTTTTTTTCATTTGTTGTTTGCTGTCGGCGTGTCTTTTGTTTGGCAATAAACTTGTTTGCCCACAGCCACAGCGGCGACAACAATGTTGTAAATTTTTCAACAAGCCACAGGCAGTTAACCACACAAGCCCCAGCACCACACGCCAACCACTCGCTGCAGCAGCACCACCACAGAACCACCTCAGTAACCCTAGAACTCAAATCGAATTAATAAAAAGTTGTTTTTGGTGTTCGTAACTCGAGCTGCCTGCGGGTCATGACTGACTGCACCGCAAATGCTTCTCGCCTCCCTCTCTCATCCTCTCTCTCCTCTCTCTCTTCGCCCTTATATTTTTGAAACGTTACTCATTTCTCGTGCTATTTTTAGGCATTATAAACTTGATTGAATGTCATCGTTAGCAGCTGATACACGAACAAATATACATGTCAAATGTCAAATGCAATTTAAATGCAATTAGCTGCATCAAAATGCCTTTTAATTGGCAGCCAAACACAACACACGTGTGTCCACAACGACCGCAACAAAATGTGGCATATATAGTTTATATTATGCAATTTGTTATTCTCTGATTCATCGGCATTTATTATTCATTGGCTTTTATTCGAAACCCTTTTCGACCACAAACATTTTCCCGCTGATTAACATCATCGAATGTTGGACATTGTTTTGATATTCACGTAATCGTCTCCCACTCTCTCTCTCTCTCTTCTGTAATTGACTTTGACTTTGATGGACACGTGCCGTTTTATCAAATATGTCAATTTGGAAAACGTTTATAAACGTTTATGGGCTATCAGCCAAAAAAAAAAGAGACGAGAAATTTGACTAACAATTCCGGGAAATTTATACGCGTTTATTGTGGGAATTTTTGCATGAGAAGGCAAATCATTTGAAGCAGAACGTTTGCGAAGACAGCACAAAGCAGAGCGCGAAAATAACAACCGCTCGCAAAAGCAAAGAAAAGAGAGCTCAAAATTGTAAAAATACAAATGTTTTGCATGTTATTAATTATGTTTTGTAAACGATGAATCATAGAAGTATTCTTGAAAATTCTCGGAATTTCTAGTCGTAAGAATACAAATTTATTCTTTCTGGTTTTCCGCCAAATAAATAAGCGATATATAGTGCTGAAATGACGATGTTTAAAAACGAAGGTGCATCAAATTGCATGATATGCGCAACGCCTTAGTAGCTTCATTTCACGGCGCATAAATTTTCAATGAGAATATCATTAGATTGTGCCACAAAGTGAACGAGTTATGAGTGCATTGATATATTGATTACTTGCTGCTAACACAAAGTCAACAACTATCAGCGACAGCTAAAGTTGTGCGTCCAATTTCCAATTGACAACTTTTTGTTGTATTTTTTTCGTTTTTGACATTGGCTATGAATATGAAGCGAAGCGCTTCAGTGGCAGCAACAGCAAAGTTGTCATTCATTCGCACGCATATGAGAGTGGCTACTGGTATTCACAGTTGCAACTGTGGATTCGCTCACGTTTTCTATTGCCTGTGCAGCGTTGCGTATACGTAATGTGATTTGAATTTTGTGCATGTGCATTGAACGCTTTGCTGCGCTTTTGCGACGCGACGCGACTGCAACTGCGACACAGTTGCAACTGCGACACAGTTGCAATTGTGTGTGTGAAGCGTGTAGCAACGTGTAGCATCCATTTCCATTAACATTTCCATTTCCATTTCCGAAGACCGTTGTCAAAATACGTGCCAGGCCAGGCGTAAATTGGCCTAGCTTCCCTCTCCCTCTCTCTCTCTGTCTATCTCTGCCACAATTTCCCTCTCTCTCTCTCTTACTGTTCGTGTAGCCTACACATTTTGAAAGCATTTTATCTTTTCGCAAGGCGAGTGTAATTACAATTAATTTCAGGTTTCATATTGCAATCAAAATCGACGGGGCAGACAGACAGCTCGTAACGGCAAAATAGCTCAGTAATCGCATTTGCTTTTGTTGTTGTTATTGTTGTAGCAAATCGTGATGTTATTGTTATTGTATTTGGTTTATTTTCGTTCGCTTTTAGTTGGGCGTCAATTAGTGTCGCTTGCGACCTTCGTATCATATTTTTTTTCTTGTGTTTGTTCTGGCAAAATTGGCAAAAACACCTCACAAATCTCATAATTTTTGGCGCTTTTAATATAATTTTTTATTCAGCTTTTGTCGCTTTCTTCGGTCACGTGAACTCGAGGCTGACACTTTTGGGTTGCTTACGACTAAATTAATTTTTTTCCGTTTTTCCTTTTGGGCTTTTGGGCGTTTTTCGACGCTGACACGCTGTCAACTTGTCGCATAATTTATTCAACCGTAAACCATAAATTCAAATACCAAAAAAAAAAGAGAGCAAACATGAAATGTGTATTTCGCATATTAGAAAAATAGACAATAATTCTGGTCAAATAATTGCGCGACTGTTGTAAAGACAACAGACAGAAAAAAAGAAAACAAAAGTGCTTGTCTAATTTGTTGTTTGTTGTTGTTGGCGTGATTATTGCTGTCAATTTTGTTGCCGCTTCGCTTGTGGTTTAGTTATCAACAAGCGGCGTTGTACATAACACATTTTGTCGTGCAGTCGCCTCGCATGTATTTGTGCACTTGACTGAGCTTTAAGTGGAACACGGCAATTGTCAATTTACATAAGCACACAAAGCGAGACAAAGAGAGAGTGTGACAGAGACAGAGAGCGAGAGATTGTCGTTTGATTGCGTAGTGTTTGCTGTTGTAATGATAAAGCAATGCAAACTGATAGCGAGCATTAAAACCGACTTCGATTCCATGTCGATAAACTGAAATGTTACGTGAATTACGCACAATAAATAATTAGAGCGCCCGAAAGTGGGTGTGGAAAACGTGTGTTGAAATAACGACAAATAATTAATAGCTATTCAACATAAGCTCAACAATGTGCGGCTTAAATGCAGAGTAAATTTGAGAGCTTATTAATTAAATGGGAAAGTGAATTTAAGTAGGCAAAAGTTTAACTCAAGAAAGTGATTTAGAAATGCATAACCAACTTTTCGTCAACTCTTTTTTTGAACTCCATTTAAATGGTTAGACTTTTAAATAACACAGCTTTGTATCAAGTTCATAAATTTACACTAAAGTATATAGTTATTCAAATGCTTTAGCACTGTTGTTAATAGCTTAAAGCACAGCTTTATTGTTTCATCTTTAAAATGCTTTAAAGTCAGCCAAAGCTTTTAGAGAGAAATACATAAAATTCTATAAGTTTAAGCAAATCAATGCAAATACAAGGTTTTTGTTGTGACAGTCAGCGAAATGTTTAAAATAATCCACAGAGGACAGAAACTCTGAAAAGCCTTTTTTTTTTGCAAGACTTTCGATCTCTAGAAAAGCGAACAATAAAACGACTTTCGAAGCAGCGAAACCCGTTAAGGACAATAAATAAAACGAAATAGAAAATAAAGTGCTTTGTGAAGCTTTCACAGTTTTTTGGCCAAAAACTAACTCGCAAAATATGTGAAGTTTTAGCCAGTTTTTTATTTTTATTGTGCTATACTATCTACAACTCCAAATCAAACAATGAAAACTGTGGGAAAATCTGTGGAGGCTCAAAGCGAAAACAAATTGTCGACGTTGTCGTTTCGGGTTCGCGAGTCGCTTTTGACTAATTCATAAGATTTTCTTTACATTTTCCCCGAACATATGAATATGAAACAAGCGTTTGAACAACAGATTTTCTCTCTCTCTCTCACTCTCTCTGGTATTTGCATAATTTATAAGTATTTTATTTTCGCCCCTTTTTGCCCTTGTTTTGTTTTACTGTCTATTATATTATTTGATTTGCAATTTTCGATGGCGACAAACAACTTTCGCGAAAACTCGTTTTCCACGCGTTCGCATAAAATATTACATGCTTACTTCGCTGTCGCTGGCCGCCCTTGTCGTGTCGCATGCTTAGAAGCCAAATCGGTTTGCCTTTTGGCCAAATACAAACAAGTCGGCAAGCTACAGTTGAGTGCTCTTGACTGTGAGATACCCGCTACCTAGTTTGAATATACCGAAAAGTATATCTGGCATTTTCCGAAATACTCGGTATGTTTCGGTATATTTGGTATAAATTGTGGCCAAAAATAAACTCGATTTGCTTAGACCATACACCAATAGTGGTACCAAGTTTGGTATCTATAGTCTCTGTGATCTAGGTGTTCATACAGACAGACAGAGAGTCAGACAGACGGACAGACATGACTATATTGACTCGGCTGGTGACCCTTACCAAGAATATAAATACTTTATGAGGTCGGAGAAGCTTCCTTCTGCCTGTTACATACATTTCGAAGAGTCGCAAAGTTATAATACCCTTCTATCGTATGGGTAGTGGGTATAAAAACCTCGTACTACGAAACTGCGAAGCTGCATCCATGCCAAAAACGAGCGGCAGCTGCTAAGAGACACTGAGAGACTGAGAAAGAGATCCAAAACCGGTTCCATTGCCATTCCCAGCACACAACGCAATATGTAAAAATAAAATACATTTTTTATATGTATGACGACAACGCTTTAAAGCAGCGACTGCGACTGCGACGTCGACTGCGACTCTTATGTTATTGTTTATTTTGGTTTTTGTTTTGCATAGATTATTAAAATCTTTTGCCTTTTCGGCCACATGTGAAGAGCAGCGCGCCTTTAAAGCGCTGCGTTTGCTTTAAAAGTTTTTCTCTCTTAGCGTCTCGTGCTGTGATTTTCCGCTCCGTTTTCCCTGCCTTTCTTCCTGGCGCCATTTAAATAAGGCAACGCTTCCGTTGCGGTTGTTGCCCGTGGGGCAAGCGTTGCACGTTCTTCACGTGCAGCTGCTTCCCCAGTTTGTTTGCCCCAGCTTGACACACATTTTGCGGTGCGCTTTAAGTCATTACTTTCCTCACTGCTCCCCATTTCCCTCCGCTCTCCACCAACTTGTTATGCAAGCTCTCTCAAATCAAGCATGAAAAGCCGCCAACAATTGACCACAATTGGGACAGCTGACAAGCAGCAGCACACAACAGAAGCTGGAACTAAGAACGTGCCGCGAGCCAGAGGCAAGTCAAAAGGAAGCCAAATAGTTGTTAGCCCATTTGCCACATTTTGCGGTATTTATAAAGCGTTACACTCGGCGAAAAAAAAGAAAAAACGCGACAGATTTCTGGTCAAATGTGTCGCGATTTTGGCCTCAAGTGAGCTCATCGATCGCCTTTGATTTTTATGTTTAAAACTGCTAAATTTGGCACGCGTTTGTTTAGTTAAAAGACGATACAACTTTTGTTAAATTCTATACACAATTTTAAAGCGTTACCTGCAGCTTTGTGTATCTTGCCATCTTTCGTTTGGTTTGGCAATTAATTAGTTTTGTTTAGTTTATTTATTAAATACCTGGAATTCGCTAAAGTTTTCTGAAAGTGTGTTTACGCTTTTCGCAGAAAATAATTCTATCTATTTCTCTTGTTGCTTATCTTTCTTCTCCCCTATGCTGTCTACTCCTCTCTCTGTTTTACGTCGTGAATTCTACTCCAGCTATTTGTAGGTAGCCTAATTTCAACGCTTCAATGCTTGTCCATGAGCCGAGTGTCTGTCTGTGTGTGTTTGTCTGTGTGTATGTGGGTGTGTTTAAGTATGTGTGTGCCCAGCTTATCTGAGGCAGCATCAGAGTCAACAACAAACTAGAAACAGCTGCCCCAAACAGCAGCCACAACAGCAGCTCGAGTGGCCAACTGTGAGACGACATTTTTATACACTACGGCAAAAAAAAGGTATTGCAGAAAAGCTGTCGAAGTTGTAACATAGATCGATAGTTTTGAGGAATATTTATATGTTTGGGGAATTTAAATAATGATTGTATTTTTAAATTCATCTTTCGACTTGTCTAGCTTTTTCTTTTCGAGGAATTAAAGAATTACTTATATTCAGTCTGTGCCTCAGCTTGCAATTTTATATAGCCGCCATAATATAAGATAGCGTTAGAAATTTAATGCTTGGGCAATTTTTAAAATTGCTATTATTTTTAATATTTAATATAATATTTTAAAAGAAATACTGCAAATATTGTCAATTGACACCTAAGAAACATATTTTATATGGTCGCCATAGTGTGTGATAGTGCTTAAAATAGAATTCTTGTTCAATATTAGAATTTGTTTTTATTTATAAACACAAATCTGAAGATGAATTGTTATATAAATAATGTCAGCCAAAGTTATGAATGTGATTTATTAGTGCTGAATTAATGTGAAAGATGAATAGATATATCAATTAGTTGCCACTTCAAACAGTCGCTAAAATGTCAATGTGAATTTCATGAATGATAAATGTTATGTTGCGGGAAATTAAATTAAAAAAAAAAGCTAAAGCGTGATTTAAGTAAAGAAATACCTTTTTGACTTGCGGTATTATTATATTAAAAATCTAAGGCATGACTTAAAGAAATTCACTATCATTATTGAAGAAACTTAAGCCTGATTTAAATAAATAAATGAATTTTTGCTAGTATTAGAGAATGCTTTATTTTATAGCAGACTTTTTGTCTTAAGAAAAGTTTTCTTCAATTTAAAGTTAGAGCATCATTTGCTCTGCTTGCTGTAAATAATTAAACTCACTTTGTTTGTGATTCTCTAGTTGCTGCAGCTTTCAGGCCTTTCCTCTAGGCTTGCTGAAAGAACTGCTTTTCCCTCTCTCTCTTTCCCCCCTGCAGCTGTTCTTTCTCCCAGTCGTTGACTCTCTGTCGTTGTCATGTGTGGTTTGAAATTGGCAATTTCAACTGACATGGATCACAAAATGTTTGTTAGCAAGTCCTAAGAGCTAAACTAAAAAAAACAAAAACATTCGAATAAATTTAGCTAGTTAAAGTCATCGCCCAGTGGGAGGAGAGTTAGTTATTTTCCCATTCCCCGTTTTGCAGTCTTTGGCCAATTAGATTTGGCTCAAGCTCAACTTGTTGTTGTTGAGTGGGGCGGAATATTTTGTATTTTGTATGCAAGTTGAGCGAGCGTCTCAAATGGCAGGCAATTTGCTTAGAATTTTTGTTGCAGCAGAACTCGTTTTGAATTTCTAATTGAATTGTCAATGATGATCATCATGTTCATCATTATCATCCTCGTCGTCGTCGTCGTCGTCATTGTTGTCGTCATCAGCTCGATGATTGCTGATGATTACATAAAAGAAATAATTTTGCAGCCCGGCAATTTGTGCAACGCAAAATGTTTTGTAATTTTCGCTTTTCAATTTTTGCTTTCGATGGGCAACAAACTGCATTCATGCCGCATGCCGCATGCCGCATGCCACACAACTGAGGGGCGTGGAATGCAGCCCCAGATGCCGTCACTCCATTCACGTTGCTTTTCCGCTTCCGTGAAGCACAATTTTTCATTTTTTTTCTGTGTTCCATGACGTTGACACAATTCGAAGATGTTTGCTAATTATTTACTTCTCCCCTCTCTCTGTCTCTCTGTCTTTCAGCCAAGAAACAAAATGGCGCCGCCATACGCACAAACAGCCTCGGCTCAGGCACCCGCACCCCACCCCTGGAACGCAAGAGCAAACTGAGCGCCTTGGGTCGCTTCTTTAAGCCCTGGAAGTGGCGCCGAAAAAAGAAGAGCGAGAAATTCGAGGCTGCCTCCAAATGTAAGTGTAATCTAACGATAATAACCTTCTATACTTCCCCCTCTCTCTACATTATATCGCTTACTAATTGATTGCATTTCGTTTCAGCACTGGAGCGCAAGATTTCTGTACGTGCCAATCGCGATGAGTTAGTGCAAAAGGGCATTCTGCTGCCGGAGAGTCCGCTGGGCAATATACCAGAGCCAGGTAACTAATATATATTCTATATTTCTATCTAAATAAAAAAGTACACGAAGCGCAGAAAGGGATTTCTTAGAAGTGCATTGAAATTTATTTAGAAAGCTCTTTTATACTTGCTATTTTGTATTCTTTTTCCAATTATTGACAAGTGATCAATTTGAGTTAGCTAGATTTTTTTCTGGCAAAATTTTCAATCTCTACATTTATATTGCAATAAACAAATTAATTTTTTAATTGTAAATTTTCAAGCAATCAAGTTTAGTTAAAAATAGGCTTAATTTATTTAACTTCCATTTTTCTTTGTAGCACCCAATTCCTTTTTAAAAAAAAAATATTTTTTACTCTTCCCCCCCCTCCCCAAACCCCAATCACAAAAAAAAAAACAAGAATTATTTAAAAGAAATTAGAATTTAAATTGGTGTAAAAAAATTAAAATTAAAAGAAATTGTAATTTCTCCTAAAGAGAGCGAACAATTTGGGCTAAGAATTTGAAGTTAACACCCATTTTCGAGAAACGAAACATTTTTAAAAAGAATAGTTTGAATTTTATTTAATTCTCTGAGTTTATTCCACTGTAAAAAGTTTGTAGAATAAATGTGAAGCCTGGCTTAAGTCAAATGCTATAATGCTGAACTGAAGTTGAACGTGCCTTTAGCTTAATTTTAAGCTTTGTAAAATCTTTAGTTCCTTTTATATTGTCATATATGCCAGACAACTTTTAAATATGTAATTTTAGGGGGCATTAAATACACAGTAAAAGTTCCCTTTAGTGACCAACTGTGCTGTTTACCCCTCAACATGAGCTCAACTATGTTTATTTACCCCACACTGAAGGGAGCCAATTATAGCTTACTTTGCCACAAGTAATCCTGCATGCCCTTTGTGTGTGCCACATGCAGAAGCAGAAATTTTGGGAGCTTGTAGTGAAGCCGTCTTTTTGGCTTTTACCCTGACGCAAGTCAACAAAACGGAAATTGGCCATAATCCACGCACGATTTAGCCGATGACGAGACGTCGTCGTCGTCGTCGTCGTCACGACTGCTCACGTTGTTTGCTGGGGAACACTTTGCTAAATTGTTTGTCCAAGTCCATGTCTTTTTCTCTCTTCGCTTCCTTTCGCATCAACTCGGGCATGACAAGAGCTGTTGGGCCGTTTGTTTAGAGTGGGATTCACACATGACGAGCTTGTCGTCGCGGCGACGTCGCGACATTCTCTCCAATGGCAATTAATCAACGCAGCTAATTGTCAATGCGAGTCGTCAGCGAGTCGCCACCTTTCTACCCAATCACCGCGAAGCGCACGCGAAATGCATTCAAATCGATGTGAGAGAAATGTGTGTCTCTAGGCGGCAGCGGGGGGTGGTGAGGAAGTCGTAGATGGTAAATCGAACCTACCTCAAGTTGCAGTGGCTTGAGTAAGGCCAGGCTGTGAGAAAAGCTGGCGGCTGTTGCGGCCACGCGCCAACAGATGGCGCTGTCGGTGAAAGTTTATTTGCTAAGCTTTGCAAGCAAGCCGAATGAAAGCGCGCTGCTTAAAAGCTCACCAGATTTATGAATGACTGAAAGCTTTTACTCACTCTTTTTTTTTTTTTTCGTTTTGCAGGTGAGGAGTCGTACTATCACAATGGTGGAGCCACTGCCAATGGCTCAATACTCTCAGCCGTCCACAATAATTCCATAAATCAAGCCAACAATTCCATAAATGCCACCACCTACGGCACGGCCGGCAATCCGCTGCTGTCCCAGCAGCACCAGCACAGCAACAATCGGTTGGCGGCGTGCCCAGCTCCATATCCGTGCAACAGTTTAATGCAAATTCCATGCTCAATGGCGCCAGCCACAATCAACAGAATTCCATGGCCAATGGCGGCGGCGGTGGCGGTGGCGGTGGCGATGGCGCCTCGGACACATCCTCGCTAAGCGGCGGAGTGCCGCATTCACAATCAGCGCCCCAGCAACTGGGCGTCGGTCAGCAGCAGCAGCAGGCGCCACTAACACCGCTCGCCCAGCATCATCAGGCATTGGCCCAGCAGCTGCAGCAGCGTTTCGCCATCAGCAATAATAATGGTGAGTGTTTGTCCAATACAATGATATACAGTAATTAAATTCTTTCAGTTTGTGATACTTTTCGTTGCATACTTTTGGGCTGTACCTTTAAGCGCAAGCTAAGCGTTGCATTGTGTTGCCTACTTTCGAGCGCTGAGCAAACTCAATTACAAACCCATCATCATTAGCCATAAATTAGAGTCGCTCAGCGGCAATTTACGCCCAGTTAACGCCTAGTTAAGTCCCATCAACCCCACTCAGACACACACACACACTCATGTCAACCGTATTTGTTGTGGCCATTGTGCTTGACTACTGAATTCGGTTGTCAGCACTTGCGGCAGTTTGCCAAAAACCAAAAAAAAAAAAATAAGTCAGATAAAATGTTAAACAAAACACAAACAGATGCTTTGATAATGGCGCGGCAGAGAGCACCAGCATGCCGTAAACAAACAGACGTCGCTGCTGTCGCTGTCGCTATCGTTGTCTTTGCTGCTCTTGACATTTATGTGTGTTAGGCACACAAACATACACACAAAGTCACTCACACATGCAGAATTGTCGCAGTGCTTGCAAGCTCAATGCTATGTGAGTATTTGGTGACTATTCAAATATTCAGTGTGCTTTAAGCTTTGCGGCATTGCGTTTTGTGTTTGTTTGTTTGTTTGATGCTGCGCTGCGTTGCGTTGCAGCCGGCATAAGTTTGACGCGCTCTCGCGACGTCGACAGAGGGCGCTCTCTCGCTCTCTCTGGTTACGCGCACGTTTTGTGCTTTTGTTTATTTTGCACTTGCTTCGTTGTGAGAGCGCGCGCTCTCTCTATCTTCATTGCTCTCGCTCTCTCTCACTGTTACTTTTTATCATTGGCTACTGCGTCGTTTTTGTTGTTTTGCCTTCGTCGACGTCGTCGTCGTCGTCGTCGTCTGGCTGGACGGCGTCGCATTTTTATGGCAAAACTGCTGCTGTCATTTCTATGTTCAGTTAACATTAAAACGCAGCCCGTTAGAGCAGCGCGTGTTTTTGTCGTCGCCTTGGAACAAAAAATAAAATAAAATAAGTGTAAAGAAAAAGCAAAATAAAATACAAAAAAAAAAAAACCAACTGTAAAATATGCGCAAATAAATGTAATTGTAATTGCAATTGCAGTTGTAATTGTGTTTACTGTACAACTTGTCCTAAATTTCTGCCGCCTGCGCGCGCTATCTCCATCTCGCTCCGGCACAGCGAGCGTGTGTGTGTGTGTGTGTGCTAAACAACAACAAGTTTACACGTTTAAACATGTAATAATCTCAATAATTTACAAATCATTTCGCTTATTGTGCATAAGCTCAAGGTGAAGTGTGATTTTTTTTGAGTTTGCTGCCGGTTTTTTAGAAGGCAAAAAATGGTTATTAATTGTTTTGCAGTCGACAAGACGAAAAAGAGAATGTGTAGCAAAACAAGCGACTTTTAAATAATTGCAATTCCTGCCAAGGCACGTCTAGCCCTCAAAAAAAAAAAATAAAAAAACGAAACTCGTCGAAGCAGAGAGCGGGAGAGGGGTTAAAAAAAATACGAAACAAAAACAAACAACGCGACGAAACGTTTCGTTTGTCGCAAGTTTTGCTGCCTCCTCCCGCTTCACAACGCTCAACAATCCACTTGTGTGTTTTGGTTTAGACGACGAAAGGCGCACACAAAGCGCAACAAAAATGTTGCTGTAAAAAGAGGAATTTCGGTGTGGCAAGTGCAACAGCAACAGTAACAGCGCCGTTGGCTGACGGGGCGTATGGGTGACGACGACGGCTTTTTAAAAACAAGCACACGCAAAAGCATTTGCCATTTACATAGCCAAAGGTGTAAGCACGCTTTTGTGGCATGGGACAAGCTGCTTCCGGGGTGTGGTGGCAACCAAGTGTTACGGGTGGGGAGAGGGGGGTGAGGGAGCGAAACTTTAATTTTCCGTCATTCTACTTTTAGCTTGGCGTTCGCTGCTCACATTACCCATACGCAGCGTTGGCAGCGCAGCTTTAAAAAGTGTTGCCTACCATTGGGCGCTCTCTCTCTCCCTCGCTCTCTCTCTCTCTCTCTCTCTCTTGTTCTCTCTCTCTGTTTGTACTGCGTCCAGTCAATACTTTCGGTTTTGCGCTCTATCCTTTCTGCGCGTTGCCTTTTCACATTGTTATTCGCTGCGTTTGCTGCCGCTCTCTTCCTCACTCTCTGTCTCCCTCTCTCTCTGTCTTTTTTGGTATTGTTTTGTATTTGCTGGCCAAAAGGGAAAGAGCAAACGAACGAAAATGCAAAACTCAGCAGACTGTGCTTAATTTTTCGTTCAAGTGAATTTCGTCTGCAAAAAGTTTATAAATAAATGCAGCTCGCACATGAAATTTGTTTAAACAAATTGACTGATGTGCAACAATCTAACAGACTGTACATATAAATATATACACTATAAATATATATACATGTATATATAAAGCTGTGTATTTGTGTGAGTCAATTGCATTTGCTGCACTGCATCCTGAGGTCGTCCACCTTTTTTCCTGTTTCGCTCTGCTTTCGTCATTGTTCGAGATGCGCCGCAAATTCTCTTGTTCTCTCTCTCTCTCTATCTTTGTCTCTCTTTCGGTCTTTTTGCTGTTGCACATTTTTTTTTTAGATTTTTATGTGTTGCTTTTACGTGAAACAATTGTTGACTCATGCGTGCTTTTGTTATGCGCTGACGGTGCTGCATTTATTTATTTATTTATTATTTACTTATTCGCTCACTTTTGTTCGATAGTGTACAATCAAACTGATAGCCGGCAACTCGACACCGCCTCTCCCCCCCTCACCCCCCGACTTTGCAGCTGCTTTGTCTTGTGCGTTGTGCTAGGTTAGCAATCGCCGCCTTGTTTTTTTTTTTGCACATTTCCCGTCTTTGGGGACTCCATACGCTTCGTATGCGCATTCGTTGCGTGCTGAGGTCATGGAGCAAACTAAATGTAATGAGTTTCCTCGCTATCTCCACACACTCACACACACACACACACAGAGATCGATTTCCGTCGCATTCTCTAATCTCATGCAACCAATTTCTCGAGCACACAAAATCATATTAGCTGCCACGATAAATGTCTCCACACACAAACAAGCACACACACAGAACCTCATACACCTTTCTAGATAAGCCCGATGGGGAAATATTTCCTCGACAGCGACTCGTAGATATCTACTCCATGTTCTATTGCCTAATTGAGTCAGTGTGCGACGCCCACATTTGAGATAATGCAATTAAATGAGGCAACCAGCTGAAGTACGTTGTTATAATTTTGTCGAGACGAAGAAGCCGGCAGAAGGCGCAACTGTAAACTCACCTAATCTCTATGTACAGGCTGTGTTGTTGTTGTTGTTGTTTTTGCTGTGGCTACAAACAATTTAATAATAACGATACGATACACTTGAAACTTGGGCAGGGCAAGAGGCTCGTTTGTTGCTTCAACGCGCGGTTGCTGAAGTCAGAAATTAAATCTTAAAGACGACGGGATTCATTTTTCAAAGTAGTTGGACAAAGAATTGAATTTCTGCATTTTCTATCTAAAGAAATTAGAAATTTGATGCCTTTAAGAAAGAAATCATTTTGTTGTTTGGTTTTTTAGTTGGAAACAAGAAAGAAAAGCAATAAATAAATAGGAATTCAAATTACTTGTTTATTCTTAAAGAAATCAAACAAGAAAATTCAATGAATAAAAATAAAATAAATAAATATGAATTCAATATACTGATTATTATTAAGAAATCAAAAAGATTTAAAACCAATCAGTAAAAATAACAATAAATAGAAACTCTAATTTTTGTAGACTATTAAATTTTATAGAATAGAAGTAAAATTAATAGGAAAGTCTGACAAAAAAATAAACTAATAACAATTTTGCATATTTGCCGAATACATTTAAAAGTAAAATAAAAAATATACCTCATTAAAACAAATAAATTAATATGTATTCGATAATCTATCTAAAAACAGACTATGGAATAAACTATTGGCATCACTGAAGCGATAAACAATTTTAAAATTAATAATTTAGTTGGCCATCTGACTTCTTCTTTTGATTAACTTAAAAATAAAAGTGATTTTATAAACAATTCTCACTTAAATAAATAAATATTCAATGCAAAACTAAACAGATAAGCGCCTTCAATAAACTAAGCAATAAAATATTGACATCATTAAAGCAGCCACAAAGTTGTTATTAATAATTTTATTGCCTTTGTCATTTCATTGGAGCTTTTTATAAGCATTTTAACACAATGTAAATTCATAAAACTATTCGTCATTCGATGTGCTTCAAATGTAGAAGAAACTACATTCTATATTCTCAAGCTGATTTAAGAGTAGTTTTCCATTGCTGCGCTTTTGTTTTAGATAGATAGATTCTTGGGTGTAGCTTCATATTTATGACAGCGTTTATTATCTAATCAGCTTCCCACAGCATTTATGTTATTCTTCTTCCGACGCTCCGCTTCGCATTCCGCAGCTGAAACTTGAAGCAGCAACACACAACTTGGAACTTTTGCTGAAAATGCTAAAAGTGCTGACTCAACTTTGCCTTATTCAGGGTATAACGAACTGATGACGACGACGACTCTCATGACTTATCGCGGCAGTGTATCGCTTAGTCAGTGATTAGAAGAACAACATACGAAATGCACTGAGAAATGATTGGAAAATCATTAGCTACCTTTTTTTGTGCCAGAGTTTTTGCCTCCTTCGACATTTTGTTTACCAAGTATTTTGCCTAAGTGATGAATGAGTGAGTGTGTAAATGTGTGTGTGTGTGGGCTGAAAGTGTTTTGCTAGCAATAAGACAGCTGTTGTGTCTATAGATATATTTATGCATATATTTATAAATTTTCTTTTTTATCGTATTGTTTTTGCATTCGAATAGAGATTAAGGTGTTGTTGTTATTGTTATAGATCGATTCGCCACCTGCGCATTTTGCATTTAATTTGCTAATTAAAGCAGCCCGCCAACCGCTCGGCGAGCGAAACGAGGTGAAGTGCTCCCTGGACAATGCCAATAGCCTAATAGAGACATGCCTCGTCCTTCCCCTATTCTGTCTCGTCTGGCGGCCACTCCTTGCGCCTTTGCATGTCATTGGCTCGTAATCAAGCGGTCGAGCGTTCATTTCGACGCGTCCGCTTCTACTTCGCTTAGCTTCCTTTTTGGCATTTTGCTAGACTTGTGTTTCCGTTTTTGTGACACAAGCAAGCGTTCAGTTAACTAGCCTACTTGACATTTTCTCTCCTTCTCTTTCTCTTGGTTCCGCAACTAATTTGTTTAACAAATATTTATGCTGTTCGCACGCTGCTTTTCCCTTTCCCCGCCTTCCACCAATTAATTAGAAATTTCTGTTCGATTTATTGTTCTTTTTACTGTGTTTTGTTTGTAAACATTGCCGAATTAAACACAGACGAAACAACACAAAGTGTTTTTCATTTTTCAGCAACCCAAATACTCTTCGAAAAATTGGCAAAGTTTGCGAGTCTTTTTTAGTGTGTAGCATTTAATTTTGCACTCAATAAGTCGCATCAACTCAATTTGCATTAGCAACACAAATTTGTCTCGTATGCTAATTTCTTATTAAATTATTACGAGCAATTTGCTAATGCTTTAAATGAGCTTTCAACTCACTTTCTGCTGGCAATTATTAGGTTTGAAATTGAATTATAAAGCAGAAATTATCTAGACTAGTTTTTGGCAGTTTATAGAGAGCTCAATATTAAGTATACGCTTAACAATAATTTGATAATGTCTTAAATATACTTCCAACTCAATTATTAAGCTTTCAATTAAACCATAAAGCAGAAGTCTTTTATGCATTAGTTTATACTTTACTTTAAATAAACTGCTAAATCATATATTAAGTTTTAGTTTAAACCATTAGGTTGAATTTGTCTTGTAATGTCTAGTTTTTTAGCAGTCAAGAGAATTGAGCTGAATATTAAATATACGACCATAGAACAATTCGCTAAGGTTTTAAATAAGCATCTAGATCAAGTTTTTCTAGCAATTTATAATTGTTTTCAATTAAACTTTAAAGCAGAATTTTTTGTTATAGACTAGTTTATGGTAGACGAGAGAAGTGAGCTGAATATTATACAACAATTTGTATAATAACAATTTGCTACGGTTTTAAATAAAATTCCAACTGGCAATTATTAAGTTTGCAATTAAAAAATAAAGCAGAATTTATATTTTATACTTAAGCTTATAGCAGCTTAAAGAAGTGAGTAAGAATATGAAGTAAACGCTTAGACAAAGATTTTATTAACAAGCAATTTACTAATATTTTAAATACAAATTCGCTTAGCTAGCAATTATTAGGTTTTCATAAAATATAATTTATCTTTTATGCTTTACTTTACTGCAGTCAATTGAAGTGAGTTCAATATTAAGTATACGCTAAAATAATTTTCTTAATTCTAGAATTTGTCAATGTTTTATTTAGACTTTGACTCAATTTTTGCTGGCAATTATGAAAGTTTTATACAGTTCAATAGTTATCTTATTTGTACAGATAAGTGAGCTGTAAATTAAGTATACGCTAAGACAACAACTTGTATAACAATTTCCAAATGCGTCTATTAAGTTCTCATTCACTTTTAGCTATCAAATACATAGTTTTTATAAAGCAGAATTTTTCTGCATTGCTTCAGTTCACTTTATCAGTCCTTAGAAGTGAGTTTAATATTAATTATACGCTCATTTTATTGGCAGTGTATTCGGTCGATTCGACTCTAGTTTGTCGATCGTTTCACTTGTGTTCATTTAGCTCGTTTACGTTGCTATATCTCGCTTTGCCATTTCTCGACGGGCTCTCGTTTCCTCGCCTGCCTCAATTAAAAACTGTGCTCTGTGCTGTGTGCTGCCCACATGTTCGTGTTGCGTCCATATTTTCGAGATACATTTTTAAGACGCCATAAAAGTCGAAAAATGACAATGTCAATGTCTCGACTGCTGTTGCCGTCGCTCCGCGGTTGCCCTGTGCTACTGACCTCTAGCCGGGGGCCATCATAAAAGTCTCCCCTCGACTCCCCGACCCCGCTAAAGTGAGACGGCGATAGAAAGAGAGTGGGAGAGCGAGTAATCCGAGCAGACAGACAGCTGTGTTGTGTTGTGTGTGTGCTGTGGTGTTGTTATGTGGTGGGCGCCGCGCTTGGCCATCAATTATAATTCTCATTCATCGAAATACACTTTTATGGTGGCGTATACTTGATGCGAATGTCTCGCCAGATATTTTGTCTTTTAATTATGCACAATTGATGCTAAATTTGTCACGCTGCAGCTTCCGTTATTTAATTCTTGCTCCCGCCCTCACTCTCTCTCTCTCTATCTCTCTCTTTCTCTCTATTTGTCACTCGTTCTGTTGGCTCATTGTTGACGCTGCTTTTGTTATGCCCCACACCCGGATACCGATTTCAATTTTCAATTCCGTTCCCGTTGCCGTTTTTCAAATGAATTAAAATTCTCAATTGAATTTTCGCCGCTTTTGTTCGCCACATTTCGGCTCGAAAGCTATCAATGCATTCAGTCTGTCTGTCTGTCTGTCTTTCAGCTTCTTTTCGCCGCTCGGTTCCATGTCGTGCCTGTCGCGTTGACTTTTGGATTATAATCTTTATCAATTTGTTTCGGGGGCGTCGCGCAGTTTCTGCCCAAGTGTCTTTCTGGCTGGTGTCAGTTTTCTCGCAATGTGCTCTCGTCATTTCGGCCCAGCGATAATCCCGCAAAGTGATAAAATAAAAACAGCCTCACATAGCGCAGAGCTGGAAGCTGAATAAAGTGCGTGACTGGATTATTCTCGAATTTATTAATTTATTAATTGCTCTGAATGTCGCTTGAAACTGCTGTTTTTCTATATATAACATACAATTTCGAGGGTTTAAAATAGAAGAGATTTTTGTTGAACCTAAGATAAATGAACGTACTAAGTTTAATGTGCGTGCGTCAGCAATCAATGCACTTCATGAAGACTTGGGGCTCTGATTAGTGTTTTACACTTGAAAACAATTTTAATGTGTTTTCGCTAATGCCCTAAAAGATTATGATTATAAAACTTCATAAGTTTAGTAAGATGCTTTAATGAACTTGAATTTAAAGCAAGAAGGAAGATTGTAAAGAGTTTTAATGGGAAGCGAAACAAGGTATGAGCTTTCAACAAACTGTTAGTTTACTTTAAAAGCTGTAATGTGCTTCTTTTTCTTTTTCCCTCAACATAGTTTCACAGAGATACGATTGTTCAGTAAATAGATTTTGTCAGACTAATAATTCAAAACGTAATTGTTTGCATTACGTGTTCGAAATGAGTTTACAAAATATGTAGTTTGCATTCTTAACGACTCTAACGACCCGCTGAGTAAACAGCAGAAATTCGCTTCCACATTATGAGTGATTGATGATTTAAGCCAATGTCATTACGATACGAGACCGCAAAGCAATAACGAGTTGATTGAAAGCGTTCGATGTAATTTCTCCGTGTATCAAATGCTATAATTAAACGACCTTCGGTCACCCGCAGCAATTATGCATAAAAAGCGAAATGTTTTCTTGTGTTATATATGACGAATTTCCTACATGAAAATAATAATGTGAATGTTTTAATTGCGCGCGACGTCAGTGATTCTTTTGTGATATTGTAATAAAAAAGCATAAATTATAATGAAAATCAGCAAAGAATAAACAAAACCAGAAACAAAAAAAAAGCGCACAATCAAATTTAATAAATTTAAACGCACAAAAACAACACCAACAACAACAGCAACAAATGCCGCAACGAGTGAAATCATCGAAGAGCATAAATTTTCTTTCCTCACACCCAACGCACAAATCGAAGGAGAAGGAGAAGCATCTGCAGCAGCAAAAATAAAATGTGTGATAATCAATAATAAATAATAATACGTGAAGTGAAATCAAATTTAAACAACAACAACAACACCAAGTTAACTCAAGCAAATAACTATAGCCAATGTGATACAAGTCGAGTGTAAATCAAAGTTTGTCCTCACAATCAACAATAAATAAGTGAATAAATAACATAAATGTTTTAAGGGGCCACACACACTACGCGTCATAAGTGTATTGCATAAAGTGTGATAACGTTGAACCAGAGAAACAGAGACAGAGCCACAAAGAGAGAGAGAGAGAGAGAGAGAGAGAGCGGCAATAAAAACAGATTGCGTGCTTAAAAATACATGAAAGAGGAGCCAGAGACAGACGGAGAAGCAAAAGGATTCGCAACTATCAACAATTCCCATAACTGCCATTAATTGATGCACAACGTTGATGAAAGCTCAAGCAGCAGAAGCAGCAGAAGAAGAAGAGGAACAAGAACACCAAAAAAAACAACAAGAATAACAACAACAACGCTGAGCAGCTTAGAAGCGACTTCAAAGCCACGCTGATGATGGGCTACATCATGGGTTGTGCTTGTTTCAAAGGTATGTCGACCTGTACGCACGTGTGTGAGTGTGTTTGCATATGAAACGCGCATCGTTAACAGTAACACGCGCACTCTATCACACTCCCTCTCTCGCTCTCACCCATTCATTTGTCGCGTTTCCTTCCGCTCATTAGGCAACTCATATCTACAGAGCGACAGAGCTGCAGCGTCGGCGGCGTCTTTTGCGACGCAACTCATCTTCATGTGTTCTGCATGCTCGCTCTCTTGCCTTTTGCTTTTTACGCACTTTCGCATTCTTGACGTTTGCCAACGTCATAAACGACGTCACAAAGCGACGCCAGCCAGTGGAGTGCGTGCGCACGTGTCACACTCACTCATTATCTCTCGCGCGTTCTCGCTCTCTCTGTTATGTTTATGGCACTGTTATCAACAGTGTTATGGCAGCGCGCAGCTTCGCTGTGGACAGCGCTGCCTGTTTTATTGCCCTGTAAAATCTCTGTGTGCAAAATGCATGAGATTTTACTTGTCTTATTCCATTGCCTTTCTTAACGTGTGCGTATGTGTGTATGTGTGTGTGTGTGTGCTTGTGATTTCTTCTTTATTTCTTGTCGTTTACTTTTTGCCTTAAAGGATTTGAGGGCGACTGCGACGCTCTATGTGTGTGCATGTGTGTGTGTGTGTGTGAATCGCCCCACAGGCTTTTTGAGTGCAAAGTGATTCTTAGTTGTCTTTTGCACTTTTCTATCTTGTCAGCAGCCGCAATTTCTGCTTTACG
The DNA here is from genome assembly GCA_035047445.1 of Drosophila siamana. Classification (NCBI taxonomy): domain Eukaryota; kingdom Metazoa; phylum Arthropoda; class Insecta; order Diptera; family Drosophilidae; genus Drosophila; species Drosophila siamana. The sequence goes on along the minus strand of JAWNPP010000151.1, from coordinate 821,687 downwards.
CTTTAGTTTCATTAGCCGCTGAAATATGACCGCCTTTTTTACAGATATCAGTCGCTTTAGCACTACAAAATCTTATCATTATGGGAATATTGAATGTTTATAGCTCATAAAACGCTGCAAAATGTTGAGAAGCACAAGCGGATTTCTTTTTCGCTGTTTTCTGATGAAAAGTATACAATGAGTTCATTACTTTATTTTGCCTGTCCTTTAGAATTTTTCTATTTAACAGGAGTCTTTTTGTTGATAAAACTATAGCTTACATATGCTCATATTTAGCGTAGATTGAAAGCTAGAATCTTAATATTCTAGATAAATATATATTAATGCATTTAACATAGTTGACATTCTGATAGTTTCACAAGAATCAAATTTAAAAATAACGCAAAATTGCCAACTGTTTAAATGCAGGAAGATTTGCAAAGTCATTATCCGGGTTTTCATTATCTTTAAAAGAGAGCCTTGACATTTGGCTGAAATTAAATGAGCTGCAACTTGTTTGCAAGCGGCGATTGAGCAATAACATTAACTTTTATGTTTTATTCAATTTAAAATAAATGCTGTTATCAGTGTTATAGGCAAACTTAGTTGGCAAAGTGCACGACATAAAGGTATACTAGATAAACACACTCTCATACTCACAGTTGCATTTGGTATTGTTCTGTGCAACAGAGTGTGTGGCACATACGACGGCAGAAGCGCAGCTGCTGCTGAAGTCCTTAACCTTTCACATTTGCGTGTCCTCTCGCTGCGATGGCTGCTCTAAACTTTGCCAGCGCCGTTCTCAGTTAGTTTGATTCAATTTTAACGCTATTTGTAGTACGGTTGCAATTTGCAGCATCCGCCTTAGCGTAGCACGCGGAACGAAGGAAGTGCAAGGCGAAGTGCGATGCGCTACGATGCGTTGCATGACGAGTTGCGCTCTAAGTGCTTGGCCCATTAAAGTATGCAATCATTTTGCGGTTAGCAAAGGATACGACGCTTCTCTTCTCGCTCTCTCTCTCTCTCTCTCTCTCTGTATCCCTCTATCTCTGTATCTGTCTATTAGGCACTCGACTAATGTTGGCGCTGCCAACGCGTTTGCAGTTTGAGATTTTTATGGCGCTGCCAACTCGATCCGTAGCGCGCTTTAATCTTTTGTATTCATAAACAAATTAGTGCCACATTTTCGTGGTTCGCAATTAAATACAGAGCAAATGAAAATGAAAATAAATGCGACGCCGTCAGACAAATTCCCCTCACACCCCTCGCGGCCCCCACCGAAAATCAGCGAAACGCGTTTGGGAGCAGCGCATAAATAAACAAGCGTTTAATTGAACCGGAAATTATTTTTGTGTGGGCGTCGATTGCTTCTCCATTGATGTGTAATGCCTATGTGTGTGTGTGTGTGTGCTTCATATTAGAATTTATTGTGCTCTAGTCGCAGTCTATTGTTGTTGTTGCGTGTGTCTGTGTTTTTTTTTTTTTTTTGACGCAACTCGTAAAGGAATGCAAAGCGAGATGAGTGCAGGCAAGAAATGGAGAAGCAAAGGGCTGGCGTGCCAGCTGTGAGGATATATGTAGGCGCTAGTTGGCTCTAGCTCGCTTATTGGTTATACTCTGCGTCCGTTGGGGAATATTCAAAAATGCCAGCGCAATTGGCGTTGAAATTCATGAAACACTTTTTGGCAATAAAAGCAGATTCTTAAAGTTGATTGCAGCATAAAATGTGAGCATTGAAATACTGCGCTTTTACAACAAGTTGGCAGCTTTCATAGCTTTTATTTCAAAGCAAGCATAATTGAAATTTCAAATGTTGCTGTTGATTCCAAATGCTTGATTGAAGAAAGAAATGTCAAAATTCCTGGCGATATTAATAATGAGTGTCAACAGTTTTTTTTTTTTTAGGGATTTGGCAGTCTCTTCATTATATTAAATGAATTGAAAATGTACTTTATTGCTTTTAAAGCAATTTCCCAAAGCTAATTGCAGCATCAATTGTAAGAAAGAAATTACTGTAGTTTCGTGTGTTTTAATGACAAGTTGGCAGCTTTTTAAATTTTGTTTAAATGTGACAAACATATAAAATAAGAGTTAAGAAAATATGAGAAGCTTTTCGTCTTCGAAATCAAGTTAACAGACTAAAAATCCTATCACTCCTTTAAACACGTTGGCAGTTCGTTAATCAAGTTGGCAGTCTGCTTTCAAATTGTAATATATTTAAATGCTATTTGCAGTTTTTTCTGCACTATAAACAAATTCACTCGTTATCGCAAAATTGCCATAGTTATTAGTTTGCTTTTGTTTTTAACAAGCCAATCGTTTTATTTATGGATCAGATAAGTTATCGAGTTGGACTTTATGAATGCCGGAAAACGCCTCTATGTGCGAGATATGATATGCTGTATGCAAATACTTATCGCGAACTGCGCTTCAAGTGCCTAATTGAATATTATTTATTTTATTGCGCAATTATTTTTTGCATTTTTCTTTTTCTTTTTAGAGTATTCAGAGGTCGCGTTGCCAATTAGAGAGGCGGAGACTATTTCTCTGCGGCTTTTCTATTAATATGCAACGTCGCATTAGCAAGTTTCGCTCTCTCCCTCTCTCTCACGCTATCTTTCTATCTTCTCCTATCGTTCTGTCGCTTTGTGCGCTAAATTGCCGTCGAAGCTCGTTTTATTGCATGTCTGCCTAGGTCTATGTATCTTTAGCTCTAGCTCTAGCCGTATATGTATCTGTATCTGTGACTGTCTCTTTTTTTTGCTGGGCTTCTATTTGACTTTGGCTACACAAAAACACACACACAGAGAGAAGAAACTTTCGCAACTTTCGATGTAGTCATTGCCTTAAATGGTTTATCCACTTGTTGAATTAAATATAATTTACAAGAATTTCAGCTTTTGCAAACACGCAATCTTTGCGCATTACTTGTGCTGCGATTGTGTTAACGATTTGATTGACAACAACGGCGATTTTTATTGAAATATCCAATTCCACGAAGTTGTTTTGTTTGCCAGCGCATAATAAATGACAGAATGCTTTTTTGATCTTCCAGTTGGCTTTCTTTATTGCTTGCCTGAGTGATATAATATTTGTACTGTTTTGTCTGTTCAATTTATGGACGAATTCAAATGTCTTAATTAAGCTGTGCTCTAAACAATATTAATTCCATTTTTACAAGGAATTATAGTTTTAAAGTGCTTCAAAGAAACTTTGTGTTAGACCAAATATTGCGAAGATTTTTAAATGTAAGCTTTTGAGTTTCAAATTTAACTTTATTAAGTTTGAGACTGTTTAATGTACAATATGCATTCAATTGACTTTTCCCTATCTGTGCAATATGCGATGAGTTTTTAAAGTTCTAAAGTTTCAGCTTGAAATATGAAAATCTTATTAATATTCCTTCTTCGACTGATTTTTTCTTCTTTGCTGCACTAGCTATATTTTTAAAGTCAATTTTAAATTATGTCTACATTATTTAGAAGGAGCATTAAAATTTGAAAATTGTATATGTACTTTATTTAGATAAAAAGTTCTTAATTTTTCTTCTTCGCCTGTCTTCTTCCTATTTGCTATCCTTAATGAGCTTATAGTAAAAGGCTTTTTATCCAGACTATATTTATTAAATTTAGATCTCTTCATCATTGCAAGAGAATCTTAAATCTAATCATTCAAGTTTTTAAGTTTTAAATTGAACTTAATTAAGAATAAGACTTTTAAATTGATACGACTATTGACTATAGCAGGTATAAAATATATTAAGGATTTTGTATGGAATCATTCAAGATTTGGAGTTTTAGACGTGAACTTTATTTAGATAAAAACTTTCTTTCGACAGACATTTTCGTATCTCATTTATTTGCTGTCTTTAAAGCCAAGCAGCTGCATTAAAAATGCGTTGTAAAAATGTATGAAGCAGGAAACAATCATAAATAGAGTAAAATTTCACTTTGTTCCTCTTTTGAATACTATATATGATTTAATAAAGTCCTTTTGGGAATATTTATACTTACATTTACAACTTTAAATATAGTTGCCAAACTTGCATTTGAACTAGCGTAGCTATTTTTTCCTACAAGTGAATTTGCTTCTTAACAAGACAACTATATTTTACTTTCTTTTGTCCACAAGTTTTTATTGAATTGCAGTCGTAAATTATGCTTAGCTGTTTCATGTTCGGTATGTTTAAATAAGCGCCTAATTGCAAGTCACAAACATTGTGTTACTCGAGTGTCGATGGCAATCAGCGAACTCGAGCCTCCGCTTTTATGGCTGGCAACAAGAAAAGCGCCGACAACTACAGCGACATGAATTGGGTTTGTCCTGTCACGCGATTATCACAGAACAGTTGCTGTGTTTGAATCATGTTCTACACGCATCACGATAAGCCAGCGAAATGCTGATTGTCCTGCCGAATCGAATTCTTTTTCTTTTGTGCAGTCTGCGCGAAATGTCGCGACTAAGCGGAGCGTTGCAAGCAACACTCGTCGAGTACTTCAAGAAGACGAGTCTCAACGGCTTCGGGCTGTTGTACTACAATCGACGGCGTCGCTATCAGCGCTTCTTCTGGTTCCTCTTCATAGCCGCCGGCATTTGTGCCGCCAGCTTTGTGGTCTTTGCCACCCTGCTGCAATTCCTCTCGCGTCCCACAGTCACCGCGCTGTCGACGCTGAGTGGCAGCCAGCTTCAGCTGCCGCCGCTGCCGCCACTCACACTTTGCAGCAGCAACAAGCTGAGTCGCCACAAGCTCGAGGCCTACGCCGAGCAGCTGGCAATGTGGCGTGGCAACTCCACGCAGCATTGGCTGCGACAACTGCCGCTGCTCGCCGGTTACTTTGCAGCCAACGCTGTGTCTGCTACAGCTGCCGCCGCGTTGCAAGCAGCGTTGAGCGATCGTTGGTCGTCCGATGTGCGCCACCAACTGTTGCAACTGACGCCCAGCTGCGAGTCCTTGCTGCTGAGCTGTCAGCTCGATGACGTCGCACAGAATTGTTCGCGTCTCTTTCGCCTGACGCCAACGATCGAGGGCAACTGTTGCACGCTGCACGCTGCTGGCAACGTGACGGCGACGCAACTGACGCTACGTCTGAATGCCTCGCGTGCCGACGACTTTCGCCTGCCACAACATGTGGCACTCACCGCCGGCTTCAGCCTCCATCTGCCCGGCTGGTTGGGGCGCCTGCGTCTCGCTGCTGGCGAGTTTAAGGCGCTGGAACTGCGTCCCATTCGTCTGCAGGCGGACGAGCAGCTTCGCAGCTTTCCGCTGGCCGAGCGCGGCTGTCATTTTGCCGAGGAGGCCGCGCATCTGGCGCAGTGTCTACCACAGTGTCGTCTGCGCTCGCTGCTTGCAGCCTGCCACTGTGCGCCATTCTATAGCATTAGGCCAGAGATCAACGTCAGCTACTGTAACTTGAGCCACATCGCTTGCCTGCAACAGCTCGAGGGTGAGTGTGAAAAGTGTTTAATGTGAGCAGTGAGCTCCATAAACTTGTCGACACCAGCGTCACGTTTCAAGGAAAATATTGCGGTCAGCTTCAGCTTCAGCTTCAACATCCTGCTGCCCATCAACTTCTTTCAGTTGGCATTCGTAATTGGCTTTTGCACTGCTGACCTATAAAGGCTGCTTGTAGCAGGATACTCAAGGATATAATTACTGCAGTCGAGTTTATTAGGCTTTAATTGTGTTTACTGTAAATTAGATTGCGATATGAGCTCAGCTCAGCTAAAGCAAGCAAAACTACATTTTATTAGCTTGATGTGGAGCACGGTCGTTGAAAACTTCGTTATTGAAAGTCCAAAACTATGGCAAGGAATAGGTTTATTTTGAACATATATATTACTAAAGAAGCAAACAATGAAAAACATTTAATTTATAGCCCTGAATTCGTCTTCAAAAAAGAAACATTAACATAAAAGCATAAAGTTGTTCTGTAAAAGAAAGTTCTAAACTAAATATTGTTTAATTTCATAATTTTATACCGGTGAAAGAGTTTTACACATTTCATATTTTACCAATTAGAATTACAAATTCAAAAAAATATATAATGTATGTATAGTTACTGAAAATGCAATATATTTATTTTATAATTAAAATTGGATAGAAAAAGTTTTAAGCACTCATAATTGAGAAAATGAAATTTTAAAGGTAAAATTTTGTGTGTGTTTCGAAACTTGCCAAATAAACAACTTATTTTTTTTTTATTATTACAATAGATAGAAAGAGTTTTAATCATTTGATGTTTTATAAATTACAAGATCAAATTCAGGGGAAAATTATATTTTTTTTTACAATAAGTAGAAAGAGTTTTAATCATTTGCTATTTTACATGTTATTCGAGAGCTGTCAAGAGTTTTTAGAGTCTTGCTAAGAGTGCAACTATTTGAGGTAGTCAATTTAGTGTTGTGCTCTCAAAGCAGAAAAGCGCTGCAAATTGACCATAAAGTGAGCAACCTTCGGGCAGCATTAGCAGCGATTATCGGCAGTAAATGAGCCGAGCTGATCCAAGCGAGGGGCGTAGGAGGCAGCGAGAGCTGAATGTGCCGCTTGGGGCAGTTGTGTGATCCCTTTTAAATGAGATTCTCTGTCACCCACAAACACCACACACAAAAACACACAGCCAACTGGACGCCCTGGAGCTGTGACGACTGTTTGCCTGCCTGCAGCGATTGGCGCTACGAGTTGCGCCACAGTCTTGTGGGGTACGTGCAACCGCTGGAGAGTAAATTGAGTATACGCCATGTTGGACAACGTGTGGCAGTTTATAGTCAAGATGGACTCTACGATTGGTACGAGTTGCTCTGTGAGTGCGTTAAATACGATTTGAAGTCCAAATCGAGTTTTAATTAGGTTTATTTTCGCTCTCTCCCTTTGTATTAATAGCGAATGTTGGCGGCGTTCTGAGTGTTTGCATTGGCTGCTCATTTATCAGCGGCTTTGAGATTGTTTACTTTATGGTCTTTCGGCTGTGGCAAAATTGGCGCCATTGAGGAGAGAGCGAGAGGGAGCGAGATACATAAAATAAATATTGCGCATACGCCATATGTGACAGCAAATGAAATTAGTTTTGATTTATTTGGTCGTCGTCGGACATACGCCGCCTAAGTCGTTCGTCAACAGCTCGGGGCACAATGTGTATCTTAACATTTATCTTCATTGAGGGGGGCGTAGGCTACTTGAAACAACACACAAAAAAAAGCGCACATCGTTTACTTGAGCGCCAGCAATTGAACCAAACAGATTGCCAGATATTTTCATCTAGTTTGTACCACGTCGATCATTAAGCTTGGACCTCCAAAGGTCATCTCTGATGACCTCCACCCCCCTTCCCCTTCCCCCCCCCACACTTCACCTTGAAATGATAGCTAATATGTGTGACAGGTTAAGCGCACAAAATCGATAGCTTCTCAGCTGTCTCAGGTGGCTGGCTGAGCAAAACATGAATGGTTGATTTCTATGAACTGCCCGCCTTCCAGGAACTGCATTTCACTGCCGTCCGTCTCCAAGGAATCCGAGGCATGGCAGCTTGCAGTTGCAAAAGGCTGAAATATGCTGCGAACACGAACGAAAATATGTTAACTTTTTGCCAAGCACAACAATTTTGGAAGTGGCAGATGCAAAAAGCGAGCAAGAAGAAGAATTGAAGTTTTTCAACAAGAAAATGCGCCTCAAAGTTTGTTCTCTAATTAAATTAAAAAATATAATACTAGGATTTGCTGTTTACAACTAATTTGAAATAAAAATAAGTTTAAAACTGCATTTTAGAAGAATTGCTTTTATTTCTTAGCTAATGCTTTCTGCAGGCGTAGAACTCTAGCACTAAATTTAAAGTTAACAAGTGAAAAGTAAAAATTTCTACTGTTATAAAACTAAAAAAAAAAATAAAAAAAAAATTTACAATTTATTTGATATTAAAACAGGTTAAAAAATGCATTTTAAAAGAATTATAGACTAAGGTTTTATGAATGGTAAACTTTGATAGTAATAAAATTAAAATATATCACAAATGAATTTTATAACCTTATCTTAAATAAAACTATGTTAAAATAGCTTTATTTCTAAACTACTTCTCTTGAATATTATTAACCTTGTCTACAATATTTATTGATTTTTCGTATTCTCAATAATTAATTGTTGTTTTCCTCTTGTCATTGCAGGTGAGTTTTCTCATGACTTTCAAGTGCATACAAAACTGATTATTGTGTCGGTAAGTTTAACGTATATGGGAATTCAAATGCTTAACAGCAACTGTTAAGGCGCTATTAACTAACAGCTGCACAGAAAGCTTGCTGTCAAAGAGCTTGCGCCACAGGGTGTGCGGTGAAAGCTTGCGTAAAGCTCACTGTGAAAGCTCTCTACGGCGTCTAAATCGCATGAGAAATGTGTATTATTCGAAAACGCTGTTGCTGGCTGGGTATTTATAATCAATTTATTGTCAAGCGCGTGCTTTTCGATGTCGTGGTAGTTAAGCTTGTCATATCCACCACATATATCACGCATAATGTTCCACAGAATTGTTGCAATCTAAGCAAACTCTGCTCGTCCCTCTTAATGGGCGAGGGGGCGCTTAGCATCAACAATTCAAGCAATGCTAACGTCTCCATTAATTTTAAAACCGCCAACTTATCAGGCAACGCACCGTCATGGTCCTAAGTGATTTCTTCTCCTTGATTTAGCACCACAGCTTCAACGGTACAAGCGAGGGACGTTCAAGGGATCGAAGTACTTGTAAATATTTAATTCTCAAATCTCAATAAAGCGACTCAGTAAAGGAACTAACAGTTGAAAGCAAACTATTAATGCAAATAGTTGTGTTAATGTTTTAGTAAGGGAAGTTTGTTAATCTTCTGCTTATAAATGAACTTAGTTTTAATGAATGAGATTAAAAAAAGGAATTTTCTGCTTTTACAACATAATGTGAAGTTAGGATAACGACAATAATAACTTCAGCTTCGCATATCTCGTTGAAATGCCTCAATGAAGTGTTTATTGGCCAGTTTATGTTGCCATTTAATTAGCTTAAAAAATTTAAGGATAACCTAATTGAATGTAAATGAAAAGTCGCTACGAGATGAGTCTAGACACGTTAAATTTTATTTATGCTGTATTAATTTTAAATTTTATGCGGATAAGCAGCCCTCGTAATTTTGAGCTATTTATGTGTGTTTGGCATTCTCAACACAGCAAGGACTTTTGTAGATATTTATAAGCAGCTCTGTATGTATGCCCTTCACCTTGCCACACGTGGCATGCCATAGTTGTGTGGAGGCCAACAGCATTTTTTGGTTGACTTTAATCAAAGCCATTCCGGCGGCAGTAACATTATTGTCAGACTCGAGCGCATATCGAGCAGACGCCGCAGGCAAGAGGAAAATGTGGCAAGAGGCGGAAGAGTTTGGAGTCCTCTGTTGGCGCAACGCTGAAAACGCACTTGTGTTGACACGTGCACAGGATGCGTTCATGTCGCACACTGGACGCACTTGCAACGCTCTCTTCTCTCTCTCTCCCCGCTCTCCCCCCCTTTCACTCTCTGCTCTCTCGCAGCTCATTTGCATAATTCTAATATGGCATTTTTGGCCGCCAGTCTCCTCTGTGGCCAGCAGGGATACTCGTATCCCACACACACACACTCACAGTCAAATGCGATTTGCATAAATAAAACTGTAGTGTCCTTCTCCCGCTCTCTCTTTTGCTCTTTCTGTCGTTATTTTTTGCTGTCATCGTCGTTGACTGTCAACCTAAATTACGGCCATTTGATTTCGGCAATTACAACGCATTTTTGTGCAACAATTTGTCCCTTGTCCTTTGTCCTTTTGTCTCGTCTCATCAGCTGTCGCCCGTTGCGTCTCTCTTGGGTTTGCTTGATTTATCGTCGCCGTTGTTTTTTTTTTTTTCCTTGAGAATTTCAATTTCAAGTTTCAGCTGCTGCCACTTTTGCTGCGACATTTTACAGCCATTTTGGGCCAAGTTAATTATTTGCTCGTCCTTGGCCAAAATGACAACAATTGTCTGTCCCAGCAACTGATGATTTATCAGTTGTCAATTCTAATATCTTGTTTTACTAAAAGCTCTAGAGATTTTCACTGTCAGGTAGTCTCCGGAGATTCTCAGACGCTTGTCTTTGTTTTTCTGCAAAGGATAATCATTTGTTTTCGTTAGTTCGTTGCCAAAACGGAAAGCCAAAAATCCAAAAACCAAATCTAAAGCCAAAGCTGAAGTCAAGTCCAAAGCAAACCTCGGTGGCCAACGTGCCATGTAAGCACAGTCAGCATCAGCTCATAAAAATGAATTACTCACCGAGTTCTGTTGCAAGTTGGGCTAATTTGTTTATGGCGTGTTTTTTTTTTTTTTTTTGGCTTCGGCTCGACTAAACTGCTCATGCAACTGAAACTGAATACATAATTTATAGACGCCTTTTTTGCTCTTTCGCTCTCTCGATTTTTCTTTTTTTTTTCTTTGGCAAAGAACATTTCCATGTTAGCCTTCAGTTGGGGGAAGCGATTTACAGGAATTACGGCCATAAAAGTTGCGTTAATTCCAAATAAACAAATTTGTTGTTTTGTAAAAATTACAACGATTTTTCTCAGTTCTTTCTGTTTGCTGTTTTTTTCTCTTTTCTTTGTTTTCTGTTCTGCGTTGCTTACATTTAATGCAGTTTTTTTTTTGGAAAGCTGTTTGTAGTTAACTTATTTGCTGTTCAACTTTATACGAAGTGAATTTTTTTCTCCTCGTAGGTTAATTAAATTAGGCAAATGTTGAGTTTTATGTAGTCATCTAAACTCTCAATCTATAGTAATTTTTTTTTTTTTTGGGGTATGTTCTTTAACTTTTGTTGGCAGCCAAGTTCATTTTATTTTCTTAATATTCTTGTTCTCTACTGTAGTTTATTGATCATGATTTCATTTCACGTTTAACTATAAATTTATTTCCAAATTCCTTGCTTTAGTTGGCGATTTGTTAACTCAATCAATGGCAAATTATATATTTTTTAGATATGATTTAAAAAGCGCATAAAATCAGCAATTACAAATGTTTTTTATCATGCTTATCACTTCACTAATTTTTATATCTTTGTTAAATTGTTTTGATCAGCCAACTTTTTTATTTTCCTAATAATCTGGCTCTTTATAAAGTCTACATTTTTTTAACTTTTAATAATTAATTCCTACATTTAGTTTTCATTTTGTTTACTCGAACAACTGCATCTCATATTGTTTTAAGATTCGATTTTAAAAGCGCATAAAATCTGCAGATTTGCTCATGTTGTATATCTTCTCATCACAACATTAATTTGTGCAGGTTTACTTAATTCTTTTGGCAGCCAAGTTCATTGAACATTATTCTTGCTCTTTATAAATTCTACTTACTTCAACATTTGAATTCAAATATTTTCACAAACTTAGTTTAGCTTTAGTTAACTCAATCAATTGTTTTAAGATGTGATTTAAGAAGCGCTTAAAAAATAAACTCATGTTTTTTATCGCGTCGTCACCTTGCTATTATCGCCAAAAACACGCCTTCGTGGTCATTTTATTTGCTTGGTTGTCCTTGTCGCCACAGCCACAGAGAGCATTCGGCATTCAATGACTCCCAATTGTCACATTGGTGCCGCCAAAAAAATATATTAATGTGGTGCTCTCGCTTTGTTTTCCCAATGTCTCTCGTTGGGCCGCCCACATTTGCTTTTCATGTCGTCGCATTACGACGAATCCTTGTTGCTGTCCTTGCTTTAAAATATTATTTGCTGATTTCGGTAATTTAATTAACGTTGAGCTTTGCAGATCTGAGAGCTGAGAGCTGAGGGAGACTTTCTCGCTAATCTTGTTTTCTTTAGACATTTGTTGTGCATTTGCTTAATTTAAATATAGAATTGCACGGATATGGAATCGTGTTCGGGGAATAATCGGGGCTTATGTGGGCGGAACCAACAAGTCAATTGTTGTTGTTTTTTTTTTTCTTTCCGCTGTCCATTGTGTAAGTCTCGAGTCTTATGCAAATGCTCTTCAAGTTTCTGGTAGTCAATCAAAGTCGACGACGACGACGACGTTGGCGTCTTGCAACACACTCCACGCTCTTCTGCTTTTCATCATAATCACGTTCTCTTCCTTCGTCATCGTCATCATCCTCGTCATCATTATCGCTGTCAGCATTGTGTTTTAAAACGGTTTTATTTATGCAACGACATGTTTCAAGTGAGCTCCTCAAGCTGTTTTTCTAACCGAATTTCGCATGCAAATTTCCACGTGGGCGTCTTCTCGTCCAGTGCAGGGCATCATCGATGGGAGACGCGGGTGGCAGTTGGTAGTGGGGAGGGGAGGAAGAGAGACACGTGTAGAATGGGGCGTGATTCGTTGCGGCTGCTGCTGCTGTTGCTTCAGTTGCTGGCGAATGGAAGGCATTTGCCGCCTGCATTTAATTATTAAAATTTAATTTAGTCAATTTACTTCTTTTTCTCGTGTTCGTTTCGTTTTCTTTTCTTTCCTTGCGCTGCACACGGCTCTTTTTATTGGCCACCTTTTGGACTTGTCTCATGAATATTACGAATGCCCGCATAAAAACTACTTTGAATACGGCTTAAGCCTCAACTTTGTTTTCGCTCTTTGAATACCCTCGAAGTATGAAAGTTTCAAGAGCGGAAGATTCGCTTGTATCTCGATTTTCGGCTTATAATAATGTTTTATGTGCATAAATGATTTCTTCGTAATCTCTAGAAAAACTGTATTTATATTATATCAATAATTGATATTAATATAGTATTTATTATATTTGTCAAGAGCTTTTATATGTCTGTAAAGATTTATATATTTAGAAAATTCTTACGATTATTTATTATATTTATATTATTATATTTATATTTCTTCCCAAAAAACTATTTCTAAATTTTTCTAAAATACACATTATTCACTGAATCAGATGATTAATAGATATTTGATATTATAGTTTAAAATTTTATGGCATTAATATATTTGATATAGATTTTATGCTAATTGAATCTAGAGCTTATTAAATTCTATTTTATATCCTTCTTTTGATACATAGTTTTGTATAGTAGTAAACAAGATGATCAATTGATCTGTCAACCATTTTTAAAATTTCAAGCTATTTGCTAATAAATATTATGTTACCTAAGCGCACCCAAGGATTCAAGGATGTGCAATATATCAAGGGCATCGTTTAGTTGAGGAATATCATCTTGAAGTTTCCGGCTTTGGCCAAAACTTGCCCTCGTGTTCATTTCGATGAGGTTGCGTTTGGTTGCTGCCTCTGGCTGCCAGTTTCTGTGTTGCCGCCTTTTTGGGGCAACCTGTTAGCTCCATAAAAACCATCAAAGTTATGACCAGGAATTATCATCAACATGCTAAATAGTTTGTTGTTCTTATTATCATTTTGGGGCTCATTGTTGTTGTTTGTGTCGCTGCTGCTGCTACTGCTTGTTGCTGTTGCGCTCTTTGGCATTAATTTTTTATCACTTGCGTCACTCGCATTTTTAATGACGCCCAACAGCAACAAAAAAACTTTGTAAACTTAAGAGTAAAGTCAAAGAGCAAGAGAGAGAGAAAGAGAGTGCATGTGTTTGTGTGTGAGGGTGAGTGTGTTTTTGGGGTTGTAAAAGCTCTTAACACGTGCGCGTCGAATATAATGAGTGAGAGAGTGAGCAAGCGAGCAATGCGAGCGACAGAGCGAGATAAAGCGAGAGTGAGAACGAGGTAGAGAGCGAGCGCATCAATTCAAGTTCAAGTAAAAACATTGAAAAGCAAGTTCAGCTTCAAGGCGGAGGCTGTTCACACACACACAAACAAACACACACACACTTGCACTTGCACAAGTTGGGAGACAAACACGTGCTACTGCCGCTGCTGCTGCTGCTGTTCTCTTTGCTTGCCGTCTCCCTTGCACGCTCTTCCCACTTCGTTCTTCCTTCTGCGTTCGCTTCGCTGTTTCTGATTATGTAAGCAATGCTTTTTTGTTTTTTGCGGTTGCTCGTTTTGTTGTTTTTATTTTGGTTTTTATTTTTGTTTCTCGCGTTTTTATTTATTTTCTTTGTTGTTGCTGTCTGTATTGTTGTTGTTGGTCTATTTTGTCCTTTTGTTTTGTTATTGTTCTGTTGTTGGTGTTGTTGTTGTTGGATTCGCGGCGAAATTTTCAATTGCATTGCTGGTTGTTTGGTTGTTGGTTGCTGTCTTTGTTGTTTTGTATCTTTCTGGTATTTATTTTTCATTTGCCTTGGAATTCAAAGCCTGCGGTCATCCCTTTTGCTCTGCTTGTTGTGCTCGTTGTTACTGTTGTTTTTGGTGTTGTTGTTGCTATCGTTGTTGTTGTTGTCTGTGGTCTGTTGCTGTCTATCTACTCTGATACGGGGCGCTGCCTTTGTTTGCCATCGCTTTTGGCTTGTCAATGGCACAACAACGAACGGAAGGACGCCATTTCTTCTCCGGCATTTTGGATGGCTGCTCTCACATATTTCCACTCTCAGTTGTTGTTCTATTTGCCGTTGTTGCTTTTGGTTTTGCTGTGGGCAACCTCATAAACTGTATGTGGCAACAAACAGTATATACCATATTCTGTACTTCATCGTCATCGTCGTCGTATTTGTATTTGTATTCGTATTTTCTATTTGTATTTTATGCATATTTCACATTTATTTCTGCCCTTATTGTGGCGCTCAAACTCATTTGACCCTGAAGCTCCCTTTGGACGCCCTCGCCCTCTCATTCTGGTCGAGCCTGCCTGAACCTGCCAGCTTGAAAATGTGCGGAATAATCTTAATTTTGATTAGCCTCTAGCTGTGCTGTGACACACACACACACAAACAACATACATGATGTCGCTGTGACAATCAAACAGTGTTGCCCCAAAGGAGGCAGCGACAGCAACTGCGAAATATGCTTAAAATAGTTGCCAAACTTGAGGTCGTTCGAAAGGAAATAATTCAACAATTCATTGCTGTGAAGCTTAAGCTGATTTATTATTAAACACTTAATAGTATCATCTGAATAATTATTAAACTGGGCAACAGTGAAAAAACTTACAAATTGTATGCATGATTATATTATGCTTCGATATAAAAATATATAATAAAATTGTGCCAAAGTTGTGGGCACTAGAAATAAGTTAAAATTTAAGCTGATTTATTATTGAATATTTAATAGTATAATCAGAAAAAATATTGAAATGAAAAAACGATACTTCAATAATGCATATTTATATTATAAAAAATATAAAAGAATAAGTTAACAATTGCAATTGGTAAAGTCGTTTTATTAGCAGCCAAATTAATTCTAATTTGCTTGAAAAATCACATTAATGGGATCCAAAAATATATTAACAAATACAATTGAGAACATCGTACAGCTGCCAAATTAATTGAAATTTTTTTACAATTGCTGTTGCTTAAATCATTTTTACAGCTGCAATTGTCTGCAGATATGTAACAATATTTCCCCACTATCTCAAATGTCAAGTAGACCTATTTAACAATTTATAAAATAGCACAATTAAGTCTTGACACCGTCATCTAGCTCAATTAAATTAATTGAAATTTGGTTTAAAATATTAAAAAAATGTGACCAAAAATATTTTAAGAAAATATTTTAATTAATTGCAACTGACTGTAGAAATGTAACAACATTTCCTAACTATCTCAAATGTCAAGTAGACCTTTTTAACAATTTATAAAATAGCACAATCAAGTGTTGACACCGTCAACTAGCTCAATTATCAATGATAAGTAGCAACACCTTTTTTTCTGTGAAGCATTACACGTGCTTTGCTTTAATAATCCATTTCCTTTTTTTAGTTCAAGCTGTGAGCTGTGCTTACGTAAACTAAAGTGTTATAAGACGGCACCTAATATGCCTTATTTAATCCTCGTATTATCCCAAAATGTATGCTTTTTCTTCTTCTTCTATTTTTTTTTTGTTAGCAACCCAAAAGTTGCGCATACCTTTTGTGCTCATTTGCTTACTTATTTGTTGTTGTTGTTGTTGTACGTGGCGGGTGTCCTTTGGGGACTACAATCATTGTCAGGGACACAGAAACAACGACAACTTCAGGCTGTATTATTTTTAGCTGCAACGCAAGAGCGACCTTCGACCATGAGCACATCCTTTGGCCGTGTCACTGCTGCTGTCAGGAGCTGCTCATAATACAGCGTCTGATTGCAAATGAAAAACGTTTACCACACACACAGAAAAATAAAAAAAAAAAACAAAAAACCAGGGGGAGCAGCGGAAAAACTGAAATGAAGTGTTGACAATGCGGCGCTTTGGCATTGAAAGGCGACGCACAGGGACACAGGAAGTCGCTAGCTAGTTGGCATTGGCAGTGACAACGCCAAAAAAAAAAACGAAGGAAAAGGATGCAGAGGAATTTCAATGGACACAACAGTCGTAGCAGCAGCGGCGTCAGACTCACGTTATGACTTTGAAGCGACACGACATTGAAGTGAAATGGAGAGAGAAAGAGAGAGGGAGTGAAAGTGAAGAAGAGAGAGCGAAGTGAATGTGAGAAATAGTGAGAAATAAATAAAAAGCATAGCATACTTCAGGGCGTTGCTAATGAAGGCCACTTGCCTTCTCTGCTGTCTCGTTCTTTGTTTCTTGCTAATTGCAATAATTAATCAATGTTGTTGCGTGTCCTTTATAATTGCAACTCAACAAACTGACCGAAATTTTTGGTCGAGGACATAATCACTTCACCGCGAAATATGCAACAGGCAAACAACTCACACACACACACACACACATAGAGTGTGTGAGCGAGATGGCCTGCCAACGCATTTGGCCATGGCAATGGCGTTACTGCATTGACGCACTTAATCTACTCAAGCCAGCCACAGGTTCCTCTGTTCACTGAACCCCTCCCATACTTCACGTCTTGCATGATTTCAATCAGACTGTATGCATAAACAGCGCAAGCACAACACAGTTTAACCGCTACTGTGTGAGTGTGTGTGTGTGTCGAGCCGGCCCAACAAACAGGCCTAGCATAAACAAAACGCACAACAACAACACACGCTGCGCGCGTAAGTGAGACAGCGCTAGTTACAAAGAGCAGACCGAATAAAGCAAACGAAAGCTCGCTCACGCGTGCTGCGTCTCTAAGAGCGCAACTGCGTGAGCTTTTGCGCTCTTCGCTTTTGCCATTTGCATGCACTGCAGTCTGCTGCCGTTCAAATTGAACGCCAAGCAGACTTTGTAACAAATTTAGAGGAAATTCGCTACATTTTTAAAAGCAAAAAATGTTAATGAAATTTGAGAAAATTTTATTTTTAAAAATACATGAACTAGCAAGCTTCTCACGAGTATTTTATACAGTGAAGTATTAGGTTTGCAAAAAACATGTTGCACAACTTTGATTGGATTTTCTCAAACAAAAATGTACTCTTAATTCCCCAGTGATATTATGGCTTGAATGCTAGATTTTGGAAACATAATGCGACATTTTCGAAAATATATTTTGCATTTATTTCAATGACTATATTCTTTTTTTAAAATTGAGATATTAGTTAAATATGTATGGCGATTAGTAATTTATACAGTTTAAAAAAACTATTTTTACTTCATTTTAAAAAATGGCTTTTTTATTAATTATTAAACTTCAGTCCAGCATCATAGGATATTGTATTGCATACGCTAATTAGCGTGCTTGAGAGCGTTTCCTTAGCGCAGATAATTATGTAAATTTTAAGCGTCTTCTCTCCTCACCGCTCCACAAATTTAAGCCGTCTTGCGAAAGTCAAGTTAATTAGAGGCCAGTTTGCTTAACTGCTTTTACTTTGCTTGCTCGACTTTAATGCATTAGCTAATGACTTTATTGTTGAAACTCGTTAAACACAAGCATAGTTTACGGCTGATTTGAAATATTCATTCCCCGTCGTAAAGTCGACTTCCAAAGAGCGAAAAGCGCGCGTATTTTTCTCTTTGCACGCCCAAAACTCTCTTCTGCTTATCACTGGCTGCCGCTGTCGACGTCGGCGTCGCAGTCGCAGTCACTATTGGTTGGCTAGCTGACTGCTGGCTGATGTTGCTGCTGCCTGGCACTGTGTTGATGTCGAGTGGCCGTCGAGCCGTTTTGCCGCGGCAGAGTGTCATGAAAAACATTTGGACGGCTTCCGCTCAGCATCAGTTTGTTGGCAAATCTCAGACGCGTCGGCCGCAAAACGCCACAAAAGCGAGCAAATCAACTAGAAATAGAAAAACATTTTCGAATTAGTCTGTGTTTTATGTGTGTGTGTGTTAGAAAAACGTGCAGCAAACGCAAGCAACAAATAACTCACAATAAATTGGCAAACAATAAAACAAACACAGAAAATGTTTATTAATTAATGCCAAAACATTTGTGTGATGTGAGACAAAAGACAATTGAACGCGTTGTTATTTTCGTTTCGATTAAGTTTCACCCCCTCCGTTTTATTCGTGTGATTTCGCCTGATTTTCCCAAAATTTGATTTCGGTCGATTCGCAAATTATTTACCCTCCCATCCAAACGGTAACAAACAAGTTTACGAGCTGTTAAAGACATTCGCGTGATACGCTTTTTGCTGTTTTTGGTATGGCAATCGGGAAATTATGCTCGTATTTATGCTTCTGAGCTATTTGTGCTCTGTGGCCGAAATGTTTATGAATTTTCACCAATAAAAAAGTATATCAACCGCCCACGTCATTGCGTCTAAAATAAATATTCACAAATATTCAGCATTGGCCGTGAATGAAAAAGCGAAATTTGTTTTTTGAGTACTCGCACCATATTTATTTTCTTTGTCGCAGCCTCTCTCACTCATTCTCCGGCGGCACAAAAAATAATAGAAAAGTATGCCAAGCATGCCTAAGAACACATTGAGTATCACCATCGTCATCTTATTGTTTTGTTTTTTTTTTTTTTTTGGGGACTGAAAGTGCATTGACTGGCAGGAGAAAAATGCTCGCTGGCGGTATTTTCAAGGCACAAAGTCAAGGCGTTGTCACAATGTGCGACAAATTTATTATTGAATTTATAAATTTCGTACATGCGTGCGTATGCTTAATATTTATATACATACGTATACTTAATGCAATTAATTGACGCTGCCGCTGAGGTTGTGGCGACAAGCGTTGACTTTTAATTATTTCGTTAATGACATTAAAAGTGTAATTTGCTGATAATGCAATTTAAACCACACACCAAACATACAGAGAAAAGTTGAAGCAAATATGTATATGCTTAAGCTATGATTTATTCATATTGAGGAACTTTTGCAAAGTAATTACGACTGCTCTGCAAATTTATTCAAAGATACAGTTGGGCTAAACAAATATGGCCATAATCGTGGCAGCGTCTTTAGCTAATTCTATGTAATTGTGCAAACAAATTGCCTCAACGTCAGCAGAGTTTCACATACGATTTGAGCTTGAGTGAGCTCCCAACCAAAAATTGCTATTCAATTACAAGTTTCAGTTTTTGCTAGAGCTCCCAACAAACGCAAATAAATAGCGAAATTTCCATTTGACGAGAGCCACAAAACAAATAAAGCAAAAAACTTTTGCCTCCACTTGCCTAAATTGACATGAGGCGCACAACTTTTACAATTAATGATAGAGGCCGCCGCTCTAACAACATACACACATCATAGAGACAACATACAGCTTAGACAGTCGTACAATTGGAAATACAAATAAATGCTGTAGGCCCACTGATGGCGTTTTCAGAGGGCATCTCACTGCGATTATCCCTGTGTCATTCGCTGGTCAATTTGCTTCACTCCCTAATGCCATCTAACGAGCGGCCATTACCACAGCTCTCCTTCCCTCTCCCTTTCTCCCCCTCTCTCTCTTAGTCCCTCCTGACTGCCTGCTGCTTATCAACATTGTTGTGCTGTCCGCAAAAAAAAAAGAAAAACAGAAGCATATTATTATTTAGCGCCGCAGACGCTTGATATAATGTTAACGCGCTGTGTTTCCCTGAGTTGTTTTGCTTTTAAAATACGCACCTGAGAGCGCCAAATACGCGTCGTAACTTCCCCTCCTCGCCCCTCTCTCCGCGATCACACGCTGCTCAGCTACATAAATAATAAGTTGAAGATTTCGGCCTGCCAAATACGTTTCAGCTTCACTGCTCGGCTGCCAGCTGGCAGCTGGCAGAGCATCCTCAAGTGTCCTTGTGCGGCGGCACATGCCAACAGCTAAGCAGGCTTATTTCTCAGCTTTTGGGCTGCACTACCTACTACCCTGCCTTCCTTTCTCCTTGTTGTTGTCCTGGAGCTTACGTGACTTTTGTGTGGCATGCGTCGTTTATATTGGATACTTCAGTTTTGTCTGCTCTTCATAATTCCGTTTCTGCGTTGTGCTCTGGCTTTGTATGCGCGCCGAGTGAAATTAATGAAGCAGTTCATCTGACACTGAATTGATTGGCTTATTACGAACGCAACTTGATAGCTCTGCGTCCATCTGTCTGTCTGCCTATCTGTCTGTCTGTCTGTCCTGCCAAATGGAATTCTGTTACTCTAACCAACTGGACAGCGTTGTCTAGCATACCCTGTAATTAAAGTAGAATAAGTGATCTACAATTTGTGATATAAGTTTTATAGCTTTTGAATAGGCCAAGACTGCGCAAGCTACTATTTATTGTTATGTGACTCATAACGTATACGTAATATTGAGCAAGACTATTTTATGGCTCTTTAGGGTATCTATTGAGTGCACCCTTCCATTTGCTTGCCATCACTAGCCCCTCATCAATTCTCGTGACAAGTTATAGCCAAAGCGCAACGCAATTCCTGATTGCCTGTCGCCTCATTTGCCGCCGCCATATGCGACTTTGCGTTCCAACATTTTATTCTGCCACAGTTCGCATAGAGCACAACACTCTGATGCTTTTCAATTTCAACATCAAAATTACATTATGTTTCCCCTACGATTCCTGTGGTTGTGGGCTCCAAGCTTAATTATTCGACTTTCTTTTTTTTCTTCGCTTTTCATTTTAAGCTAGAAAATGTTCTTGATGCTTTTTTTTTTGCTGTTAACGTTTTTTATGGTTCATCGTAAAATCAAATCGAATATTTTGGGCACGTTTCAATGCCAGCAAATGGGAACAGAGTGGGGGAGAGGGGGGAGGAAGAAGGCAGAGCCTGCTGCCAATATGTCAGTGGCATCAATATCATCAGCTTTTCCATCCATCCATTCATCCTGGCAATCCTTGGGATTGGTCACGCAGCCCTAAGCCTGCCTCAATGTGGTGCCAAGTCATTAATTTTATGAAAAATCAACATTTACATAATGATGAGCATTGCGGCAGCTCTTCGGCTTGATTAGCAATTCCAATATGAGGCGTGGCGAAGCCACAAACAGACACAAGAGAAGCGAGAGTGAGAAGGAAAGAGAGTGAAGTGAGAGGAAGCTATTTAGTTGAGTAGAGGAAAAAGTTTGGGTCTTGTAATTTTTGTTGGTGAAATTTGCATTCATGGGCTGCCAATAGATTTGCCACAAATTCATTGACAGTCTCTGTGGGCCAAGTTAATTAAGAGCGACACTCCCGAAATTTTACAGGCGCAACAACAATAACAACAACAACAAAAAAACTCGAGAGTTTCTAAACAAAAAGACATCAACAAACAAGTTACTAAAAAAAACAAAAAGCAAAAACAACTTTGAACATTGTTTCCTGATTGAAGTGAAGACAACAATACACCAACAATACTACGATTTTAATGGATTTTTAATCAACCAAAGCGAATGGAAATTAAAATTTAAAAACTAATTAATCGATAATTAGCAGTAATAATTGATATACACGAAATAAGAAAATAAATAAACATATTCAGCGAAATTACCCAAAAATAAAAAGCCAACAAAAGACGTGCGTTCAAAGAGGCTTTCAAAACATTGATGTGAGTTGATTTTAACAGTTAATTAAACCGCAAATATTTATGCTAAAGTATACAACCAAAAAACCAAAGAGCAAAGAAAAAAAATACCAAATATTTCTATATATACAAAATATAAATGATATACATATTAAAAACGCTTCGAATTCAATAAATATAACGCAAATATTTTTAATATATATACATATATAATTGTTATTGAGTGTGCGAAAAATCAACAATTATCGAATATTATATAATATTGAATAAATCAACAGATATCAAAATTAAATATATTTATAAACTGTTATGCAAATCAAATGCGCAAACACAATTGAATTTAAATTGAATTTCGATGCAACTGGAGGAAAGAAAGTCAAACAACGTGCAAATATTTGTTAATTTCGCAAAAGCCAAATAAACAAACACGCAGTGCAAACAGAGTAGTGAGCGAGAGAGACGGCAACAGTAGGAGCAAGAGAAACAGCAAATGTTATACAAATTAATGCAAACAAAGTTACAAACGCAGCAATTGAAAGCTTCCATTTTAAATGCAAACTAATTAAATCTACATATACAAAATACAATTAAATATATATACAACCGACATATATATATATATATATATATATATCTATATATATCTATATATATCTATATCTATATACAATATAACAAGAGAATACAAAGAGTTACTATTTTGCGAAAGACATAAACTAAATAGTAATAACCACAACAATAACTACACTTACTTGATTAACATCGATTGTTCTGGCCAAGATTCGGCAACTCAATGCTGCAATACGAAACAGCCTGCAGTCATAGCCATCAGCCGCAGCCACAGCCGCAACCGCAGTCGCAACCGCAGACGCCGCAACGCAAGCAGACCTACAAAGAGTATCTACAGCAGCAGCAGCAGCAACGACAGAAACAACAACAACAACAGCAGCAACAACAACAACTACAACAACAGCAGCAGCAACAACAATTGCAACAATCAAAGCAACCTGTGCGCATCTTTCGAGTGCATTACATCCGTCTCAATTCGAAAGACGGCAGCTCCTCCTCCAGTCGAACGGCGGCGGCGGCCGCCTTGGCAAACGCATCCTCAACACATGGCGCCAAAATGAAGACTATCGCGCCCAACATACGCCGACGGCGTCGCTGTGACAAACACCACCTAGAGCTCTACTGCAATGAGAGCAGCCACAATCACAGCGTCGTCGCCAGCGGCTCGGCGTCGACCACCCTCAAGCCGGGTGGCTTGCGTCTACGTGAATCGATCACGGCGCCCAGCACGGCGGCCAGCTCGCCGGTGGACGAGCAGCTGTGCATTCCGGCGCCGCCCATTACGCCGCCACCCGCCTTCCTCACGGAGGGCTATAAACGGGCCAGCACCTCGGTGTCGACCTCGGCGCTGCCCAGCGCCACCCAGGAGCAGTCTCAGTCGCTGGCCCGCAGCCAGAAGCCATTGACATTGGCGGCGCCGAAGCTGAAGCCAAAGACAACGGCCACAATTGCCGTCACTATCAATAGCAGCAAGCCACGTGGCACAGTCAAGCGAAGTTTAGGTAAGCAAAAGCGCCGCCGTCGATTAAATGGCCTGTGAAGCACCTAATAAATGCAGGACGGGGAATTGTGGGCGGATTCTGGGTTGAGTAATAGCTTAAGCTACTCTATTTTCAAGTGAATTGCCTACAATTTGTATTACTTTTGTGTGGCTGCCCCAAAAAGTATGCTACAATTTTGCACAGCACGTGTTTAATTTGCAAGCGCAATTATTTCGAGTCTATCCAAAGGTTTGTTTTAAGTATTTGACTTGCGAAACTGTGTTGTGACGGCCCAATTTTATATTTGTGCGGATTCTGCACTTAAATGAAGCTATAGAAATCCCTGCACATATACTCTTTGAGATGCAAAACGTTGCTCTTAAGGCACTACATTTGAATAAAAAAGGGTTCGTTTTATATTTGAGTTGCCAAACTGTATTGTGAAGGCACAATTTTAAATTTCTGTGGATTCTCTACTTAAGTTGAACCCATTGAAATCCTTATACATTTAATATTTGACATACAAAAGTGAGTTGTGAAGGCACTAATTTTGATTGTTAATGCTTGTTTTATATTTAAAATGTATAAATGTGTTTGTGTACAGGTTATTAACTTAAACTAATCTCTATAAATCTCTATACTTAGTCTATTTAATGTGTGTTTTTAAGGTACAAAATTTAAATACTGAGAAATAAAGACTCTTAACATGCTTGAAATAATTATTCTATGATAATTTCTGTTGAATTTCTTTAGTTAAATAAATCTACACATGCCTAAAATGATTATTTTGAGGTAAATGCTGTTTATTTTATTTACTTAAATAAATCTAGTCATACTTAGAATAATTATTTTGATGCAATTGCTATTAAATTTCTCTACTTACAGAAATCTAGTCATACGAAAAATATTTATATGGATGTAATTGCTGTTTATTGTATTCAATTTGTGAATTTATTATTTTCAATTACGATTATAATCATCCGCATGACTAGCAGAAACAGTAAATAGACAAATTAATATTTATATGCTGTAATAATTGCTGACATCTGGCAAAATGGAAAGCAATATCATTATTAAAAAGCGCAATTGTTATATTTCAGTTTTATTTAATCGTATTATAATTATCAATATTTGTAATAAGCAATTTTCAGCTGCTTTCAGTGAAGAATTATTGGTTAATTTTATATTAAATTTGTTTAGCAAAAACCTTAATTTTCTCTGCACCTTTTTTCTCCTCAACTGCAAGCAGTTGCTATAATAATTTCGTCCAGAAGCGAATTCAATTTGTAACTCATATCGAACTCTGCTTTAACTCTTCTTCGTCACCTAAGCTTGTTTCGTTGTATGCTGCCATTGATGGCTCTAACGGTTCTCGATACTTCCGCGACCGATGTTTTGTGCGCCATCTTGAAAATTGTTGCGGAATTCAATTGAAATTGGTCCCCACTGCTCGGCGGAGCAAACATAAAATGCGTAAATGTTTTATGGTTGCACAGCGAACATAAAGAAGTGTAGGCGAGCAGAGTGTGGCAGGAATGTAGAGAGTGTGGAGAGTAGAGAGTGTGTGTGGGAGTTGTTATATAGTGGTCGTCAAACATGCTGGCGAGGCTCGAGGCAGATTGGTGGTCAGGGGATTAGACATAAGCCGAGCGTGTGCAGCGTGCAATTTAATTGAAAACGTTGTTGCCCAGCGTTGTTGCCTGTAGTAGTTCTTGTTGCTTCTGTTGTTGCTGCAACACGAATCTTGTGTGTGTGTGTGTGTTTGTAAAGTTTGCACTCGCAAATCGATGTTCGAACATTCGCTGCGTTGCGTACTTATTGGGATTATAATATGTCTATATGCAGCTATATCGAGTGATTGTGACTGTGACTGTGACTGTTTACCTCTTGGCCTCTCGTTCAAGTTTGCTCACTGCTTAGTTCGCTTGTCACTGCGCTTCAATATGCAAATATTTAACATTGTGTGACGCCGTAGGATAAGCTTCTCATTCGCCTGCGTTTGCCGTCAATAAAAATGAGTTTGAAGCGCTGCTTGATTGCATTTTCAATGTGCGCGGCACGCGCCACAAACGCTTATTGAGGTGTCGAAATTGTCGTCGCGAATAGCGCAAAAAAAAAGAAAAATAAATTTAGTTTTGCAGACAACAATTTCTATCGGTATATTGTGCAATTCATTTTGCTTTTATATAATATGCTTGGCCAGTTGGCGTTGCCAAGAGTCAATGTCGTTGATATGAATGGCAATCTAATAATGCAGCAGGGCATCACATAACTCATAACGCTGCCAACAGCAGCATCGCAAAGGCTGAAGGGTGAATGTTATGAAATATGCAATCAAAACAAACAATTTCAAGCCGTACAACCCGACCAGCAAAAGAAGAAGAAGTCTTGCAGTCTGTCAGTAACTCAGTTTAGTCAGTCAGTCAAGTAGTCAGTCGGTTAGCTGGCAGTTGGAGAAAACTGGTCCATTAGCCATTCATTTCATTATTAAAATATTTAGCTTGCATTCACCTGCCAACGATATTTTTGGCAAACATTTTGTAGAGCACGCCGCAGGCCAAGCCCAAGCACAAACTCGATTCTAAAGCTTAATGGCGCTGCAAACGGAGGGGAAATGGAAACTATTCAGAAAGCGAGAGATGGTAGGAAAACGAAGAGTGAGAGGAAGCGCATGATTTGCGGCCAAGCTGCAACTATGCAATACAATCGAGTTGAGTTGATGATTACTTTGCCAAAACTATTTGCATTGGACAGGCTCTCGAGTCGAGAGCAGAGCACAGCACAGCACAGCACACAAAATTCGATTATATAATGCAATTTGTTTCGAGCGTCTCGATGGACGTAGAAAGTTTTTGCTATTGAAATTTATTAAATTTGTCGAACAGTATTTACTGCAATTATGCAAAACCTTTTGCCAAAGGCGACGACAGACACTCTTTGATGGCCAACTTTTGCTGTCGATTTGGCATTTTATAATTTATTTCAAATCATGATTAGCAGTGATTTTTATCGATCAGTTAACGTATAATACTTTATTTAGTAAACGTTTAGCTCAACAATGTTGTTTCTTTTCGCATTCCTCGTAGGAAAAATTGTCTTGAACCTAAACTTTTCTTATGCACATTGAAAGTTTTGCTCCAAAACTGCGATTTGTTGCATGCCACAACTTTAAGAATTTTGCACGCTCTCGTCGCATGCATCGATGCCAGATTCCAGTCAAGCGAAATTGTAATATCGCTGATGGCTTTGACTAGTCTCGCTGGTGACCCCAACTTTTTGGCTGCTAAACTTGCAACACGATTGTGACGCAGCAGGGAGGGGGAGGGGGAGGGGGGTTGTGCCACATTAATTGGGAGTTAATTGAAAAGTTTGCTTTGCCGCTGAGTTTTCGGTCAGAACTTTTTAAGTGCAGTCGGTGAGCCAAGGGAGCGAGCGCAATGGGCGAAGAAAGTTAACGGGAATTGCATTAAACGTTGCAACAAGCCAGCAATGTGCCGAGAATTTGTAAGGCAAAGACTTGAAAGTCGCAAATGGGAGAAAGAGTGGGAGATAAAGAGGAGGGAGTGAAAGTTGGGGAGAATCTGAAAAGTATCGCGAAAGAAATGCAAAGCACATCTCGAGGCAATTGGAGGCAAATGTGGCATTGAAGTTGCCGCACAACTTTCAGACTCTCTCTCGGGGCTGCCACATGCTGCATTACATAACGGTAACTGTAATGACGGTTGCTGTGCCACAATCGTCCCACACTCACACACATCACTGCCACATCCACTTACTTAGTCGCCGAGCGCAGCGTTTAATAATTAAATGCAAATGCCAGTTTTTATAACCACATCGACTGCCTGCCAAAGGCAGCTGAGCTTAAGGCTGAGCTGGAGTTTGAGCCTTGGCGTTATAATCCGCAAACATTAACGCACTCAGACCGCGATAAAGTCAAGTTCCCGTCGCTGGCTGACGAGGAGGCGACCACAACTGGGCTTTTAATTGAATGCGTGACTTGTCGAAACTTTTTATGATTTGGCAAAAAAAAACAAAAAAGAAAAGAATGTGAGGCAAAATGACAACAAGTCAAAGCAGCAGCTGCTCTCGACTTGGCCATAAATTTGTTGACGCTGTCGCAGCTCCTATAAGTCGCTTAGGCCAAGATTAAGCGCTGCGCACAGCTGCTAATATTAATTACAATAATTGCATCGATTAACTTTTAATTACAAGCAGCTAGCAGTAATTTTGTTTACCGTTATTTCAAAACTTTTCACTAATCTCAACATTTTACTTTCTTTCTATTTGCAGGTGAGTTTTCTGTGCGTTACATTAAAAGAAAAGAATGCCAGATAAGTAGAAAAAGAAAAACCTTTTTTTATCGACACAATTTGTTTGCCCTGGCATTAATCAAAATGTGTCCAAACTTGTGACGGGGGTGTTTGTGGACTTGGGATTGTGAAACTATCAATAAGAGAAATGCGTTTGCTTTGGCGCTTGTGGTGGCGCAATCAATTATCCGACCCAATGTGTCGACAGTTTCTTATTCAAGTTTCTCGTTTCGCTTGGCAGCTCATAAAGCGACATGACGGAACGAAAAATATTTGGCAATTGCTGCAGCTGAGATTGCTACGCGGCGAATTCTAATCCATTTCTCGCTCTTGAGTCAGAGAAATGCGCTTATTTATGTTGCCAGTTTATAACTTGAACCACATTGTTGCCCTCTGTATATGAGAGATTTCTGCATTTTCGAGGAAATTTCGTTTTTGACAGCTGTTGCTGTGCAGCTTGCTTAGCTTTGGTCGTATATTCTGCGAAGACTGAGTTATATATAAGGGTGTTTGTAACTTGAGAAACATGCAGAGCAGCTGTGACTTTATCCTTCAAAATCTTTGAGTCACTGACTAAGCTAAAAATTCCATAAATTCAAATCTAAACTGATTACTTTTGAGACATATTTTACTTTTCTAGATATCCTGAATATTCCATGATAATTTGTTCAATAAAAGCAGAAATATTGCAACTTAATGTCAGTAACTAGTGACTTTAAATGTGATCCAACTCTAAGTACAGCATGTCGCGTAGTCGAGCACACTTGCCTTAGACTCTTTTTCTGTTGTTGCTGCCACAATAAGCAGAGCTCATGGCATGCCAACATGTTGTAAAACAATTTAAATTGAATTACTCAGGCGCACACAGTAAGATCGTGGGGGAGGGGCGGGGGGTGGATGCGAGAAAGGAGGCTACAATCAAAGTTGTATCTTGTTGTTGGTTTTTTATAGCCCACTTTTTTGGGCGGCATTTAAATTGCCATTTTTGATAGTTTTACATAACAATTCCATTGCACGTGTGTGTGTCTCTCTCCGCACTCCCCTCTCCACCCCCTCTCCGTTTTTTTGGTGTGCGTTTTTGTGCGTTGGTGTACAGCCAAAAACCCGAAGCAAAAATGGAAAAATTTGCACAAAAATTTGCATTGCACAAAATGTGTAATTAAACATCATGCAAAAGGGATGAGAGGGAGAGAGTTTGCGGATTGGCGGGGCGGGGGGTTTAAGAGGAATAAGCCTTGAGCCTGACGGCAAAACTTTACGCACTTCCCAATGCATTTTTTATGCGGCACGTGGACGCAGTCATGTGTATCGCTGTGTGCGTAAGTATGTAAGTGTGCGTGTGTCGGTTTATCAGCTTGCTGCGTCCTTGCACACAGCACAGAGCGCAGGGCAAAGCAAAACGGCAGCCATGAAAATCAACATCCGGCAGCAACAGCAACTGCAACTGCAGCAAGTGGCAAGTGCAAGGTCAACTTTGTTGAAGGACACGCCAACAGCAGCAGGACAGCAAAAGCAGCAACAGCAACAGCAATCCAGAGCCAGAGCCCATCAGTTGACGCCCACGGCATCAGCCTCAGTCCGGCAGTCAACACTGTCTCTTTGGTTTGTTCAGCTCTATTTGTATTTACACAGCGAGCTGTGTGAGTGTGTGTGTGTGTATGCCCCCATTTTGTGCGCATTGTTTGCTGTAACGTTTCATTTCATTGCGTTTAGCATTTTGCGGTTTTACAACAGCAAATTGAAGCATCGACTTAAAGCTTACAAAACGTTTCCTCCCACTGTCCTCGGGCCTAACAGCAAAAACCGCATGCGAAATGTGCCTATAGACGAGAGGATTTCTCATTTAGTTGCGCACACTGAGCAAATATGTTAACTAATTACATTTATGTCGTTGGCGGGCTCCGTTAATTCAGTTGCCAGTTGCCTATTGATTGCGATGCATTTGTGTAATTGCAAGTTTATTTATTGCGAGCCCTAAACCAACAGACAGCTTTGCAACGTGGTTGTGCAACGCTGCAGTAAATCAGGCAGCTGTTTATAAAGATGGTGCTACAATTAAGCTAACATTGAAGTGAAAGTACTAACAAAATATATTGATTTAAAATATGCCAAACTCTGAAAGAAATACATGAACTTTAATAATCTATAAAGTAGCCAATTAAAATTGTATAGTTCAACATTGAAGCTAACAGCAAAGTAAAAGAAAACACAAAATATGTGAATTTAAAATATGCCGAATTACGAGAATGAATATTGAATCAACTAATATTAAGTAACGTCAACATTGAAGCTAACATAAAAGTGAAAGAAAGTGAAGATTTTAGTTAATATTTAATTATGCAGCAGCTCGTTAAAATTGTGTACTCTAACAACTAAAGATTATCAAAGATTGAAGCATATTTTTTTAAAAATAATATTTGATTTTAAATGCTGGCACATAACAACGCAACTAATAAAGATTTGTATTCGTATTCCGCTTCGAAAGAGGTCTATAAGCTGCAGCAAAGATTAGAACAACACCAAGAATTCAGAGAGAGCACATTTGTAAATTTGCAGAAAATGTTGATTGAATATTCTGTTTTCAGCTCAAGTCCTCGCAGAAATGGAAAATTGTGCAGCGTCAACTGATCAAACACATTACTTAAACAACTATACGCCAATGTTGAGCCAACAGAGTGCAGCAGCATAATGCAAAAATTTCCATAATGAGACTTGCTGTAATTGTAGTTTCAATATTTGCATAGTCGAGAAAGCGAAATGTTTTAACCTTTGACGAACTTTCAAGTTTGCGTGCCCTTTTAATTTGCTGTTGAGCCAACAGTTGGTGTTGTTTTTTGTTTTTAGGTGCTTTTGGGGGGCTTTTTTGGTGAGTGTTTGTTTGCGTTAACGAGGGTTCAAGGCTGCAACAAGTGCGGTTCACAAGGCAACAAATAAAGCAGCGAAAGACCGACGCCATGTTGGACTAATTTGATGCCCATTTATCTATTCGCCTCACCTCACTCTGTCTCCCGCTCACTCTTTCTCTCTCTCTTTCTGTCGCTCTCCCTTGCGCTATCTCGGTCGTTCTTCTGTGCGGCGTCACTCAAAAAACTCTGCATAATTTTGTGCGCTACATAACTCAAATTGTTTGTGCTCGCTACGCTCCTTAAATAATTCAACGCTAATCTTTAAATTAAAATCAGTTCCATTAGGAACAAAGAACACGAATTTTCTATACACACACACACACACATATACATATGGCGAAATAAAACTGTGAAAATAAAATGAAAACCAGCAGCTGGTAGCTAAAATATTTGCACTTCCTGTCCGCAACTTTGGCCATTTTTTTTGTCCGTACAATAAATAAATATATGCTATAATAGCAGATGAAAAATAAAACAAAGCAAAACTTGAGGCCAACTTTTGGATAACTTCTTCAATTAACTCGAACTCTTCAAGTTATGCAGTCAGCTGAATTCTTCGGCTTATGTTTTGCCGAATATATAGTATACCTTTTTTTACAGGGTATAGCCGTGTGCGGTTTTTAGCGACTTTACACATTCTTTAGCTGGTGGCTGCTGCTTTTTGTTATCGTTTTTGTTGGCTGCAATGTTAAAGGCAAAAATTTTATTTACTAGCGTTGAGGCTGCCATTGTGTGGGGTTCAGTTACTTTTTCTCTCTCTCTCTCTCTCTCTCTCTCTCTCGCTCTCGCTTTCGCCTTTTTTGCTGATATTTTGCATAAAATTTGCAGGCAACGACAACAAAAACGCACAAAAAAAAAAAAAAAAAAAAACTTCATACGCTTGCTGTCTCGCTCTAGCACGCAGAGTCGTGTATAATCTAGCTAGCTCGCAGCTCTCAGCTGTCTGTCTCGCTCTGCATGAAATATGCGAAGCCGCTTTCAACAATTTGCATTGAAAATTTGCACAATGTTTGCCAGCTTCTCAGTGTTTTGCTTCTGTGTGTGCGTTGCTGTTGTTGTTATGTAATGCTGAGCAAAGTTTTCACTCACTTAAATAGATGCCAGTGGCGTGTATAATTCCTACAGCCGTCTCTCCCTCTTCCTCCCGGCCACGCTTCTTGCGTCCTCCAGCTGCCGCTTCACGTGTCAAACTAATGCAAAAAGTGTCAGAGACTAGAAATTAAAAATTCAAATGAAAATGCGCCTAGACTAGGGCGCAAATTAAGCGCTTCCGCTCTCTCGCTCTCGCTTTCCTCTGGAGCTGTCTCTGCTGTGTCACTTGGTAATTCATTTTAATGTGAAGCTTGCCGAGCATATTTTGGGTTAAATTTTAATTTCCTGCAACTCAGAGTCGACTTCCTTTTGCCCACTCTTACTGTCAGTCAGTATTCGCCCCCTCTCTCTCTCTCTCTATCTCTCTCTCTCTCTCGGTTATATTCTTTCTTCCTCTCCTCTCTGGAAGCCTTTTAGTTGATTGGGTTACACGGGCTGTGGCATAAGGCGCTTATGGCCCGCAAAAGTACAAAGGACTAGAGAGTTCCATACATATTGAGAAATACTCAAAATATTCCGCATACTCGACGAATGGCAACAGGCAACAAAGTCGCTTGCAGCTTTTTGAGCTACTTAAAGTCCTTGCAACCTCCGACTTAAAAATCTACAAACGCACAATTTTAATTAACCTTTTGTTTTTGTGTGTGTGTGTCCGTTGTCCAGGGGAGTTTACTTTGATGGCTGGGCAAAAGGACACGAGATCTGTGTGCGACCTCAGCTAAAAGCTGGCCTAAAGCAAAATCAGAGCCGCAGAACCTTCAAATCGTGTATTTATTCTTCGCAACCTACCATATATATATATATATTATACTATATACAAAATATATATAGGCTTTAATTTTTTGTATGATTTTGCCTTGCGCATTCCTTTAGCTCGCTTTGTGCGGGCTTTTTTCTTGTTCTCTCTGTTTTCTTTCGTTTCCGTTGCATAATTTCTTAGCCTGCGCTTTTGTGGCCTCCTCCTGTGTTTCTTTTTTTTTGCGACTAACCTTTGGGTTTTTATGTCCTTTGGCCAGAAGACTAAGTAGGATATGCCGCAATGGCCGACAAAAAAAGGTAGACTTTGACCCTTTAAACTGTTTACTGTGCTTAAGAACTTCATTTCCTGCTTTTTGCGCACTGCTTAAGCTCCAGCTAGACAATTTATGTACTACATTACATTGATAAAAGGCTCAAAAAGGATTGCATATTGATGTAATGTTTATAATATCAGCGTATCAAACGTTATTGGGCTGGCAAAAAGTCTGTTGATATTTCGCAAAAAGTCGGAAAGAAACATTTGCATATACTACGTATAAAGAGAGCTCCATTAGTTAAATGACTTTTCATTTATCTTGCTGCTGCTGCTACCTGACACAAGCAGACTTGTTTTCCGTTCTTTGTTGTGCTTTAGACTTTTTTGGCTTTAAGGCTTTCAATTATTCATTGGCGCCTTTTGCAGCGTTGCCCCAAGGTCAGTCTGGCTGACCACAAAGTATGCAATAAACTGCAGTCTCGACCAGATTTACGCCCTTGATATTGCGGCATCCAGTCAGCGCCAGAACACAGACTCAGACCTTGCAACAAGGCCAGGCAACCTTGAAGCTTCGTTTCACTTTTTCGCTTATTCCGTCTTTTTTTTTTATTGGGTGTCTTATGACATTATTATTATCATTATCATCGGGACGGTGATCAACGTCAGCGGCAAAAGAAATATTTGCCATGACTAATGACTGTCAGACGTTGAGATTTTCGTAGATTTCGGCAAAAGGAAAAGTTTTGCGGTTAGTTTTGCATGCTGCTGTCTGTCGACTCTGCTGCTATCAACTTAGACTGACGCTTTTGTAAATTATTATGATGCCACAAGGGGCTGTCACATATGTTTCCAGACTTACGCGTAGATTGCTCTATTCTTTCGGTCATTGTTCAACATTTCGGCCACTAAATTGTTGTCAGTTGTTCTGTGTGGGTTATCGGCCCCTTTTGATTTATTCATGCAGACAGACATTTTGTGAAGCTTAATTACATTGTCTGCTAGCGTTGTGAGCGTAACAATGTTGTTGTTGTTGTTGCGTTGGTAAAGTTGTCGAAACCAAGAATGAAGTCAATTCAATTAAATGGCCCCCCAGCAAATTAGTTTCATTTGTGAGTAAAAGTGGACGACAGACAGATAAGTTGTAATTTGGCTGCTTGTCGGAGCAGCTCATTGCGCGGCTTTGATTGATTGTGGCTTAATTACCTTTGAGCTAATTAGCCAAATGCTCAGCGAAATATTTATGTATCGACGCAACGATGCAAAGAAGGCAAGGAAATTAGGGGCGAACTCTGAAACTTAAACGGAATTATCTTTTGTAATAAGTTCATTAGCAGCGATCATAATTGGAATGAGAAGGAGGATGCCCCCGAAAATGTCGCATATATATGCATGATGAGGCAGAATAAGTTGAACACTGCGTATACTTAATATGCGGCTAATGCATAATAATCGCAAGTAAAATGAATGTCTTTGCTTACACACCTGCGTGGAATGCCAAGGACAGTATTTAATGTAGCTTCTACTGGCATTTCGAATGGTTTTAAACACACTTAAATACTTGGTAATCCCCATCTAAATAGCTAAATATTTCCCAAGCGTTTTTTCTCGCTTTTATCTCGTGCGCTGTCATCCCAACGCGTTTTCCATTTCAGTCCGTCTTCTTTTTCTGCAGTTAATCTCTACCATCTCATCAGCACGCCAATCTGCTAACAGTCCGACTGAACTAATCCCAAACAAAAAAGTCTCTGTGTGTGTTGTGTGCTGGTTGTGAACGCATTTCCGCACACTTGCAACGTCAGCGTTGAGTGAGAGCAACGTCATCGACCCACAAAACGCCTCCAAAACGGCGTCTGTTGCCAAGATAAATACAAACAGCCGAAAACGAATTTCCAGGCTAAATATGCTGACGACAATGCTTGAGGGGGAGGGAGAGAGCGAGAGTCACCATAAACAACCATAAACTATATGTAGCGACGCGTTCTTTTTGACGCTCTGACCTTCACCCAATCGTTACGCCGCGTTTTGTGGTTTCCATTTGTTTGGCTTTCGCTGTTTTTGAGTGACGCGGAATTTTAATGAACTTCACCTTCAAACAAGTCACATTTGTTTGTTGTCTAATGTTGCTGTTACTGCTTCTTCTTCTTCTTCTTCTTCTTCTTGTTCTTGTTGCTGTTTTACATGTTAATGAACTTGTGAATATTACGTTGAGGTTACCCAAAAATGTATTTTTGGTTCAAAACTGATCTATATTTAGTTGCACGTACACCTCAAGTATTTAGTTATTTATAACACTTAATGATTGTTCATTATCATTATTATTTATTATGCGCCTTGTGCATGTGACAAGTTTGACTCACTCGTTGAGCATTTGGCTCGACAGGTTAAATGTGTATGTATATGTAAATATACATATTCCATTCCTTGTGATTCATTTTGCGTTTCGTTTCGTTTCGTTTTCCCAGAGCCTTAGGCAACAGAATCTTCTTTGGGCTCTTGTATGGCGCTGTGACGTCAACAAAACCTGTACAATAATAAAAAAAAAACGTCTCTCGAGCGACCGACACATAATTCATATGTTTTATTTACTTGGCTTGAATTCTTTGATTGCCAAATAAAAAGCAACAAATACAAATGCTGCACAAATATTTGAAGAAAACAACAAAAGGCAGCCAAACAACTACTATACTTATACTATACATTATATGTTCTATAGGCATTTGAGTGTATATAAATATAGTATTTTTCGGATATGCTGTGAGTGAGCTGTTTGTCTTTTTCATTTAACGACGCTGAATAAATAGGTTTATGAAAATTGCCAGGAATAAAAAATAAATAAATATAAATCAAAGCAGTTCGCTTGTCGCGCAGAAATTTGGTGCCAACTTGTTTGATTAGCACATATCGTATGTACATATAATCAAATTTATTGCAACAGTTTAGCTCGTAAGTGGGCGGATTAATCCTTCTTTTCTCACGAAAAATAACAAAATTCTTCATCATTCTTTTGTGTGTGCGCATTTTGGATAAACTGGTAAATTAGGCTACCTGAAAGGTCGCTCAAATGTTAATTGGTTTTAAGCCAACAAGAGGGATTAATTATTTTTAACTTGAAAATAATAACAAAATGCTGTGTAATTATTTATAGCTTTAACAGCGGTCCGGAAGCTGACATTTAAAAGTGTTTAATTGGGTTTTCCATTGATTTTAATTCAACTGGAGTCTTTTCTTTGGAGAGATGAGATACAGTTTTTTCTTTCCGAGTGCTTTAAGCAACAGAATCTTGTTGCTACATTCCTCCATTTATCCTTTCACACCAAATGCAACTGGTCGCTTTGAGTGAATAGCAGATTAGTGGAGATTGACGAGTTGCTTAATCATTTTTATTGATTCATTTTAATCTCAAATTCGTGTCGTTGTCTCTCGACGGAAACAATCAATCAGGCCCAAGCAGCCGCCAGTGAGTGCATCATTAATCATGCGCTGATCAGCTGCTGACATCCAAGATACACACACATACGTACATTGTAAAAACTCACTGTCTTGCGAGTTATGCAGCAGGCAGCTTTTGCACTCATAGCAGCCACCTCTTGTCCGTCCCGTCTCGCCCAGCACTCGCGCGCACCACCATCAATCATAGCAGGCAGCTTGCACTGGCGGGGCAATGAGCAATAATTTCTCTGCATCTCGCGTCTCACGTTGAATTGCGTTAAGTTTTGCTGCTGCCCTTGGGTGAGGTTTAATTTATGATTATTATTGTTACTCTTAGGGGCTGGACAAGAACTAGAAAAATGTTGCGGCCATAAATAATATCGTTTTAATTATGTCAATTTCGGAAAATTGCGCATCACATTTCCCCTTTTGACTCGCGCTCCCGCATCAATCTATTTACTCTTGAGCGACACTTTTGCCCGCAAAATCAACACAGTCGATGATCTGCCACATTCTCATCATCAACGACATCATCATTATTGCGGTTGACCTTGCCAACTTCCGCAGTTTGTGCCAAATATTATTGCTAATTTATCAGATCTTAAAGCAACTTTTCGGGACCAGCTGGGAATGCTGCTGACGACGTTCTCGTTGTTTGGCTTGTCCATGTCGGCCACTTCCGTTGCCCATTGAGTTGAGCCGCTGCTCGATGTCGTTGCTGTTTTGTTGTTGATGGCGAAACGAGAATCTTGTCCAATGCTCTAGCTACATAATTCAGAGGCCTACAATTTATGGTGGCAACTAATTGCTGTGTGCCAGCAACAACACATGGCGTATGATTAATGCGTCGTCGTCCAGGCTCTTATCATTTGCTGCTGCTGCTCCTGCTGGTGCTGCTTACTTTTTATGATGCTTGTGTTTTTGCGCCTTTTGTGTAACCTTCAGCTATTGATTGAAGTCCCGCTAGCTATGACAATATAATACAGCACACAGTAAAGTCACGAGAAAACGAATTGCAGATGAGAGAGACTTTGTGAATAATTAAAGAAATTCAACAGCTTATTGAAGCAATATATGTGTATATTGCAACTATCACGTAATAGATCCTGGGAACTAGTCGAAATTGAAAAATGTGTGCAACCAATACAGACAGGCGAGGCAGGCTTTGATACTTAATAGTCCACCGACATGGCATACAAGCTCATATATCAAATGTGGGCCCACAACATTCACAATCTCATGCATAGTAGCACAACACGGCACAACGACAAGTTTATGGGCCAAAATGCTGCTGTCCAACATGGCCAACACGTAGCAGACACAGAAGTATATATAATATATATATATGCATATATATATATAGATATGTATATGCTTGTGTGCTGGGTTTTTGTAGTCCTGCTGCTGCTGGTCCAAATTGTAATCATAACTCGAGCGGCGCATTAAACATAACAAAAAATAGCTCGAAGCACGTAGCCAAACAACACAGCGCGAAACGGAAGCCAGAAGGAAGCAGGAGTAGGTGTCCCTGTGTGTATGTGTGTGTATATGCTGTGGGTGCCTTTTGTTGTTTTTCGGCTGCCTGGATGTCAAAGTTTTATGCCTGAAAAGCATTTAACTCGCGATGCTCGGCTACTTCTGCATTATTGTTACTGTTGTTGTAGAAACTGTAGACGATGTTGTTGTTGTTGTTGTTGTTACATGCGTGCAGAAATTGGGTGTGAAAAGCACTTTGGCAAGAGAGGCAAGCGTTAAAGTGACGTTTACTGTTATTCGAGCACTCTCCACGTGCCGCCTTCGAGTCTCCACCTCAACCTCAAGCTCTAGCTCACGCTCCACCCTGAAACAAGCCAACTCACAGCTGCGCTGTACTGAGACGTTTAAGCCTTTAGGCAGTTTTTGTGGCGCCACCTTTTTAACACCGTCTTGTTTGTGACTCTCCTCCCGCTGGCTATCTGCAAATGCCTGCGCATAGCCTAGGCACATTAAAGGCTTTCTTTCATTAAATTTAAACCTTAAATATGACTGAGCCATCCGAAATCTGGCAAAAAACAAGTGATTACGGCCAGGTGAGAAACGGCAGAAAATACTGCCTAAAAGTGAGAGCGGTGAGTTCGAGAGGGTTGTACGAGGGGCATTTGCAGATAGGGGATAAAATATCCGCAGCTTGTGCTTGTTGCCCCGGCTACAAATCCTAGTTGATAGGTTTTCCTTTTCATTTTTTTTCTTTTGCCTTTGCCTTTGCTTTTGCGTGCTTACGCCCATTACACACAATGAATGAGCATGTAGTCGAGTGTGTGTAACTCTGATTCCCTATACGAAATATATATATATATATATATATATATATATATATGTATATATGTGTATATATATTGTGCTAGGAATTAAGCACAGTCTGAAATTACTGCCAGTCACTTAAGCTCTTATTTCTCAATGCAATCTAAGATGATTTATGAAATTATTTCCAGCCAAAAAAGAAAAAAAAAACATCTTTTGTGCGAATTTTCTGCAGAATTATCTCAAGTATTTACCGTTCCAGTTGCTCCAGTCACACATCATTAAAAAGTATTTTTCTTTATGTGCTGATCAGCACAAATTTCTGGTCACTTGTTTTCGTTGCCTACTTTTCAGCGCAGATCTATAAATTTGACACCTCAACGTCTCCTACTCTCTAGCAATCTTCCTTCTATGTGCTTGTACAATATACACCATGTATATGTATAGCACATAAAGTTTCCATTTTCTTTTTTCCATATTCATGTTATGCTGGATACTTTTGCCTGCCATCGAGTTTTGCGCAGCTTCGGGAAAAACTTCTATTGTTAACTTTTGCATAAGTTTCGCTTGTCTTTGTCTTGGTAGACTGTTCATTTTTATTTTCATGGCATTATTTTGTACTTTGACCGGGACGCTTTTTATGCGAGCGGCTTTGTCGAAACAGTTTTCCATCAAGTTTTGCTGGGACTCTGCTTGGGCTCGACCGAAATTAAATGTTATTTGTTCGGCCTTGCCGCTCTTTACGATATGCGCCAATTTCGTTGGCCATAAATCAGATAGTCGAAGCCCGAGCCCGAGCAGAGTGTACGACATTCTCCGCCCATAAAAACAACGAATGCACACGAGATTTACACACCTTCCATGCCGGGGTAGTGACGACCTCTGCCAGAAAATACTGAATTTGTAGGAGATTCTTTTCTTTTTTTTTTGTGCGCTCTTTCTGTGTTATTTGAACGCAATCGCTTGGTTGTTTTTCGTTTCGGGGGCAGTGCATAACTTTGCGCTGATTTCATCTATCAAATTAAGAAAGTAAAAGCGAAAAATTGTTGCGCTCACTCGGTGATCCGCCTCGTAAATCTGTGGCGTCGCCTGAGAATATTTCAGCGAACATTTTAATATACATATTATTGTTATTCCTACAAATACGCCGAGTGGTTGCCGACTGTCGTCGAAACAATGCGGCAAGAAATTGCCATTAAAATACACGATACAGCGAAATTCTTAGACGGCGTAGGGCGGTGGGACGTGCGTTGTAGGCGTGGCAAGAGCATCAAAGTGTCAACTGCCATTAAAATTTAATTTCCAACGGCCATCGTCTGTGGCGGCGTCGACTCAAATTTGACGGCGAAAGAACTCAATTAAGTATTCCTCAGTTTTGAGCAATATTTCGCATTTTTCGTCAGGTTCCTTAAACGCTCCTAATTGAGTGAGGCAAACGAAAAGCGTGGAAGAGGCTTAAAAGGGATACGTTTTTTTTCCATGTTTCATAATTACTGAACAATTGGGCAATTTAATTATTTAAACAGTTTTGTTTCTTGTTGCCATTCAG
The DNA here is from genome assembly GCA_035047445.1 of Drosophila siamana. NCBI lineage: Eukaryota > Metazoa > Arthropoda > Insecta > Diptera > Drosophilidae > Drosophila > Drosophila siamana. Next base: position 781,741 of record JAWNPP010000151.1, on the reverse strand, counting down.
TTTGACATGTTGCGACGAAAATGTCACAGAATTCACCATTTATCACTCAACGATTGTCAACTGCACACAAAGCAAAATGAAGGGAAAACAGGAGGAAGAGTGAAAGTTAAAGTGAAAGGGAAGAAAGACAACAAAGTGTTGTTACATAAAGCCTTTGATTTGCGAATTCGTTTGGTCTGCGTTTAATAGCTTTTGCATAATTAAAACGCAATTTCGTTTATATGAGCGCTAATTAAATGCACTGTTTGCCATTGTGTTAAGGACTCTCACAGTTGTCAGTTGCACTTGAATGCTTTCCTGTCGATACATCTGTATAAACTGATAATATCCTTTATTGGCAATGAAAACTCATTGTAGCACTTTGATTTCATGGCCGAGCAAAGTTGGAAGCCGTTCAAAAAAAAAAAAAAAAAAAAAAAAACACAAACCACCAAAAAAAAAAAAAAAAAAAAAAAAAAAAAAAAAAAAATTTGTATTTTAATATTAAAACCCCCCCCCCCCAAAAAAAAAAAAAAAAAAAAAAACAAAACCCCCCCACAACAACACACCAAAAAAAAAAAAAAACACCAAAATTTCACACAAACATAACCCTCTCCCAATTAGCGGTATAAAAATCTGCGTTTTATGCTATTAAAATGTATATAGTATTGTATTTAAATGTATTTAGTTGCGCAATCAAAAGACATTTTATGCTGCATAGTTGCTAGTTGAACAGTTTAAATATTCTTTTCGGTTCTCTAAACAATCAATAATTTATTTGTTTTGCTTCGAGCACTTCGCCATATATATACGACAATGATTTATACAATTTGCAATACTATACGTATATATTCAGGCAAATGTATAACTGAACAGATTGTGCTATTGCTCGTATTGAATTGGCAGCAAACCTATAGATAAAAGTGTAAATGAAAGCATTGCACAGCACAGCACAGCATAGAGCAGAGTATCAATAAATATTTTCAGTCTAAACAAAAACTTGCAGTAGCTATTTTCAGAGATCGTTATTCATTCATTTATGAATGACAAGTATTTGCGCTTCAGGCATTTGGGCATTAGGCTAATTGACTACGCCAAAATCGTATATCAAAAGCCGTCCAAACAAACAACAAAAGAAAAACTATTAACACTTTTTTGTTGTTGTTTTTGTATACACAAAGAGTCGCAACTAGAACTATTCCAAATTGAGACACCCACACGCCCATTGAGCAGTGGCTGGCACCTTTGACAGGCCCACGAAAATTCGGAAGATGTTTAGTGTGTTGAGGGTAACGATGAAATTAATTTCGTGCAGCCCACGGAGATTTCATTGGGATTTGTTTTGCATTCGAATTGAGTTGCTAAGACGACGACAACAAATCTCTGGCTAATCGCATCAAAAATGCGGCAGTGGCAACACGACGACGACGACAAAAATATTTCAAGAGCTCTATTTATAGCCAGCTGTCTCTATGTGTTGCGTTCTCTATGTGTGCTGTGTGTGTATCTATATACATAGATTGCATGGCTGACTAAGTTTGCTTTTGATGAGTGTGTTGTGGGCCATTCGGCCTTCACCTTTATACACAATTTCATGTTACGATATTCTCTGTTTTGCTCCAGACACAAAGCGCAAATTATTTATTTATATGCGCTGCCTTTTCACTCACTTTGCAGTTCAACTGAGTTTTTGTTGTGTTGTGTATTGTGTTGTGCTGTGTTTGCTTGCCATTTGGTTTTTAACAATTCGTGCATAAAGTAAACTTAATTTATTTTTAATCGCCATTTAATTGGCTGCCCGCTGTTTTCCTTACACACTCGAGATTGCAGCATAAAAACTTTTAATTGCTCCTAAGGTATTTTTGACTCTCTCCTCCCTTTCATTTTGTTGTGATCTGATGCCGTGGCTGCTGCTGCTGCTGCTGGTGGTTTGGGGAGTGGGATCGTTGTTTATTTTCGTATTCAACTCTCGAAATGCCAAACGCATTTGCACCACCATCCAACGCCATCGTTCACACACAATTGTGGGCCAATATGTCGACGACACCGTCGCAACGCAGCGCCTACACCTTTTTTCAGCCAAGAATAAAACCTAACGTAACAGTGCACAATAAAACAACAACAACAAAAAAAAAAGCGAAAGAAGAAAAGTATATTGAAAATAAACATTCATGAGAGGAAGAGCACGAGATCGAAAGGGCAAAGTTCAAGTGTAATGTACTTATAAGCTGACGGCTTTGAGCGAAGTTGCGACTCTCTGAGTTTTTTTTTTGGATATTAAGTAAATGTGGTTTGACAAGTGTCTGAAGGCATGCTAAGTGCCACAGCAGAAATGTGCGATGGCGAGAAAGAAATCCGAAATGGCTGAAGCCCTAAAAAGTTAGCCACACTTCGTCGTATGTGAAATCTAATAAAAAATTATCAGAAACACATATTTGGTTCTTGGGCGATTGATTATTTGATTATGCGACAAGACTTGACAAAAAGTAATAACCAAACAGTTGAAAAATAAATAGACGAACTTGTCAAATTCGCAGAAAAATCAACACAAATTTATTTGTGTATTGAAAAATGTGGAATATGTATTATTAAAAAATGTGTTTTGATTGCTGCTGAATTTTCTTTGCTCCCTGATTGAAATATTCCTAGAAAATTGAAACTCGAGGTAGTTGAACTTACACGAAGCCGCCGTTGAGTGTTTAACAATTTTCTGCCTAAGGTTTAAATATACAAGTGTTATCGATGATGCTTGAGGAAAATGAAGTCCGCATAAAATATGCTTGACATTCCGAAGCATCGATTGGCCATGTTTCTTCGAGTAGTTGAACTTCGCATGAAATATATATTTCAATCAATTACATTTGTCCTCAAGGAACATTGGAAATGCAGAGCACAGCTCCGGGGAGCAAACATCTTCTATACATTGTTCTTTTCCCTTAAGAGCAAATGACAATATCAGCAGCTGTTGTATGTATGGAGTGTCCCTGTCGCTCTGTGTGTGCGAAGTGAAATGTGTTTGAATCAATAAAATTTGAGGCAAGCATTTCATAGTTGAAGCGTTTGCTGTCAGAGCAACGGCGACAGCTGAAAGATGGGAAGAAGGCAGCAATCGAAAAGTACAAAACGTTTTTTCTCTTCTTTTTACTGACGCGCTAGGCAAATGGCATCTAGTCCTTGTGTCCATAAATGTGAATCGTGCCTAGAGCAGCAAACAAATGTCAAAATCGAATCGACAAAACATACTATGCAAATTATGGCTAGGACTGAGAGAGACTGAAAACTGCGGCAAAGAGCCAAAATAAAAATCGAGCCACGTCGACAAAGATCTCGAAGGCAGCGTAATGTGTGTTATGCAAATGAATTTGCGATGCATGTGGAAATTCAAGGAGGCGTGTGTGAGTCACACACAGTCCGACACAGTTGGGCGTGGCAGTTGCAGTTGCAGTTTAACGATGTGCCAGCCATTAATTATATTTAATGAATTATGTCGGGGCGTTGATTTTTAGCGGCTGCAACTGCAATTGATGCCCAAACGTTGCGTATACGTGTTGAGCGTGAGGCGAGCAAAACTGTCTGACAGTTCTTGTTGCATTTATTAAAGCGAAACCTTACTCGAAACAGCGGGCGGCCAGCTGGCCACTGGGTCGTATGGTTAACGTAATAAATGTCACTGCCATTTGACAGCTTCTCTGGAGCAGTAGCAGCCGCAGCAGCAGCGCAACGCTCATTTTGAGTGACGTCAGCGGCCCGGCAACATATTTGGTTTTTGTTTCTCTTTTGCTTGGATGTTGCCCTTTTTTTGTTGCCTGTGGTTGTCTCGTGTTTGCTGTATTCCCCAGAGGCCAACTGTGGCATTGCGCTGATACTGCTGCACACATACAGACACACGTCAAACAAAAATTAGGCTATGAAAAGGCATTGCCTACACACGAGCATTCGGTTATTTGTGCTCTGCGGTGCTGTGCTCGGCTGAGGTTCGTCCTGCTAGCAGCCCTCATTGTTTATTTATCAAATATCCACACGCTGTCAGAGCAAAAATCCTGAGCTGAAAACAAAAGCGAAACCACAACAGCAACACATATGAAGTGTGCCCTTGTGTGTGTATGTATGTGTGCGTGTGTGTGTTGATTAGCATACCTGACACACTGCCCACATACCCTGTAAATGCAATCGAATACAATGAATTTATGCAAACATTAAACCATAATTGGGATTAGCAGGGCATTCAGCTTAATTGAGCATTGATGCTGCTAATTGTAACTGACCATTGTCTGCAGGGCATCTGATGTGGCAGCTTGTTAGCCTTGTTTTCCGGGGCTCTATGCCCGGTTGTTTGCATTGTTTGGCTTGGCAAACATGAAGCCGCACAATTAATTTGCGGCTTCTTACCGAATGCTCTGCTCGCTGCTCGTTTTGTTATTTTTTTCGTTTTTTTTTTTTTGGGTGTGTTTTAGCTCTGAATTATAAATAAATCTGTGCATTGTTCTCGATGGAATTGCAATTCCCGGTGACGTCACAGTCGTCGTCGGCGCCCACACATTGCCTACTTATTGGCATGCGAGGCGAACTCGGACTCGGAGCCTTGGACAGCGACTCGTAATTGATTAAAAGGCAGCAGGCTGTGAGCTTGTTTTTGGTGCGGGCTAATTAGCAGACTAAACTTTCTGCCTAATTAATATTGTCATTAGAGAGCGCACAGAGAATGCGAAATGTGTGCTGTGAACGAAATGTTGAGCTGAGCTGAGATTGTGTTGATAATCAAATTGATATATGTGGCATTTGGCATTGGGCTAAGCTGAGACCTGGGAGCTGCAAGCCGAGAGCTTTTGCTTGAAATCAATTAAATATTCAATTAAATGCTTAGATTTTCATACATTAAATTAGGGGGCATTAATCTTCATTTGGTTTTTGGGCTTAAATGGCTGAACCTTACTCAAAGTTGCAAATTTGTTTATGTTTATGCTATAATTCTTGCCTCCAGCGGCTGTTGTTCTTGCTGTTCTTCGTGCTGTACTCACTGCTGTCAGCTCATAAATTTCAAGAGAGACGGCGAGCAAAAGCGAAAGCAGAGCGAGGGAGACAGCAAGTTGCCAGTTAATACAAAGACATTTGTCGCCATAATTTGACAAGCACATAAATTCATTAAAATATTCTGCTGGCACTCTGGTCCAAGCTGTCGCCTCATCCTTTCTCATTCCCGCTTCTTCGCTCTCCCTCTGTGGCTGCCCTAGACTTTGGCCCACAAACACGCATCATGAACTTGATGCATGAAAACATTTTCTCTTGGCTTTCAAAATTATTTCATTACTTCATCACTCGCATCGCACTGTCAAACAAACATAAAGCAAAAAAAAATAAAGCAAATATATAAATATAAACGAAATCTATGTATTTGTTTAATGTTTTTATTTATTTCTTCTAAATATTTTTGCAAACACGTCAACTCAGGTCTTCGTCTCTCTCTCTCTCTCTCTGTCTGTCTCTTTCTCTCGCCTCCCTTTCTCGCATTCTTTTCGCACTAGCCTTTTTAGTTGGCCGTTGGCCAACGAAATTTGTATCTGTTTCAAATAGTTTGCAATGCCCACAACTACCACGCCCCCTTTTTCCTGAGGGGTGCTACGTGCTACATATGTTGGCGTATTTAAACGCGCTTTTGGTATTTATTTACGTGTGTGATTAGCAAAATTGGTTAACAGTTTCGCATTCGCTGCGCATTTGTGCATTTCATTTGATTTTCATTTAGTTTTTAGCACTCGTTTGCTTATTTATTAATTTGTTAGTGTTGCAGTTGTTTGGCTTTATATGTACTTGATTTGGCAATTAATTGCCATCATGAAATCAAGATATTTTCATTTGCTTAGACCATAAATAACTGTGTGTGTGGAAAATGCGCAGATTTTCTGCCCATTATTTTCCACCCCCCCGTTTTTCACGGCTGTCTGTCAAGTGTAACAGCATTTTTTGTTTCCCTCCCCGTATTTTTAATGACTGACACGCCAGTAAATGAAAAGTATTTAAGCACTTGTTAGGAATTTTGCTCTTAATTGCTTTTCGGGCATGTGGAAAATGATATCGTGTCGATTGCCCGTCCGTTTCCACTTTGGTTATTTTCCTTAGCCTGTTAGCTGGACTTTGCTACGCTGCGGACAGGAAACTTCATTTGTTATGCTTGATTAAAATAGTCGGAAAATGGGTTAGCAAGCAATTTCCGGTCTTTGACTTTTGGCTCGACTTGTTCAAGTGGAAATGATATAGCTCTGTCAATATATACACAAATATATATATATAGTCTGCCTGTCTGTCTACAATTATCTCTTTGCTCAATTTCACATTCCCATTTCTCGTGTCTCGTTCGCAGCACTTTCACTTTTCCGAGCAGCATTCGGAATTCTTTTGTATGCGTTCTTCTTACATAATGCTCGGCTTAAATGCTGCGCAAATAGAGATAAGTTTTTGCTCTGCACACACTGCTACACTAGACAGCAAAGTTCTGGCACTCAAAACTGTTGTTTAACGCATGATAAAAAGAAAATTAAGTGATGCTGCGTAAAAAGTAACAGATTGAGTGCTGATTGTAATTTAAAATAGTCTAATTAAACCTTGTTTTTGCCAACTAGTGTAGTTAAATACTGCCGCTTTCATACTCAAATAAACTGGCACATAATTGTTTGCCATTTCTCATTATTAACGAGGTCGTCCCACTTACACAAGGACAACACCAAGTAGAGCAACAGCAACAACAACAACAACAGCATCGAGCAACAGCCGTTTGCATTCATTCAGTTTTCAACTGTCCGTTGGGCATTTTTTTCTTTTCTTCTTTTCTTTTCTGCTGACCACGTCGACTGTGTGTGTGTGTGTTTTTGGTGGCTCTGAAGAGACCCGAACGCTTAACCCTTAAACAACAATTAAAAATATTACATTTGACCAGCCGAGCGAAAGGGGAGCAGCGGTCGGGGCTGTAAAATGGACAAGAAACAAAAGACGAGCAACTGAATGTGTGTGTGTGTGTGTGTGTGTGTGCAGTGTGTGGATGAGTGTGTTTGGGTGCTTTGCGGGCACTCAAGTGGCCAAGTCCGCTCTCCCGGCCAGGCAATTTTCAGTGGTGCCAGCTGCTGCTGCTGCTGCTGCCAGCAGTTGTGGTCAGGGGAAAACCGAGGAAACCACCAAAGCAGCCACCATAACAATTAATGTAAAAGCTCATCAAGTATACGCAGTGGGGCCCACATGCTGCTCTCTGTCTCGGCCCATCCAACTGTCTAGTTTGTTTGGCACATGCTCCCAAATTAGTTGCTTTTCTTTAAGCTCTTTTCTCACTCTCTCTCTCTCTCTTTCTCTCTGTCTCTTTTTACAGAACCAAGAAAAGACAAGACTGATGCACAACAACACGGTGGCAATGGCACATTATCAACACCGAATATTGAGCAACCGACATGCCAGGGCTCCATGCTGCCGCCACCCGGTGGCGGTGGCCTCGGCGCTGGTGGCATGCACCAGCAACAACAACAACAGCAGCAGCAGCAACAACAACAACACAACAACCAATCCGATTCAAACAGCAAACAGGAGCGGCCCAACACTCTCGGCGGCAGCAACAAGCTGTCGCGGCGAGGAGTCAACATTTGCTATCACAACGAGCACTGTAAGTAGACGGCCACGTTGACCAGTGTTGAGTAGCTCACCAAATGCTAGTTAGCATATAGAGTATGACAAACAGACCCAGAAACTGGGCAAGGAAACCAGACAAATGATTATAGTCGCTAGAGAGTAATGTTAATCAATTATATCTACATCGATCAGCTAACAATTTGCAAATTTCCAAGTTTCAAATATATACTTTTAATGAATTAACTTTAAACACAAATCCTAATTGACAGACAGCTAATAATTTGCCATTTTAAAAGTATCAAAAATATACTTTTATAATTCAAAATTTAAAAACAATTTCTAATTGATAGACAGCTATTAACAGCTCTTTCTCTGGCATACAATTTACATAAAATTTTTGTGCTTTTGTCTCCAGGTTAATCAAAAAAACTATATATTACTTTATGCTGCGAACTTATAAATGTTTGTGCTCTAATTATTTATTTGCTAAGACAATTTGTAACATTCTAAAATGTATAAATCTTTCTTTTGATTACCCTTTAAAATTAAAAAAAAAATGCCAAATTTTATGCATATATTTGAATTGTTTTAATTAGTCGTTAACAGCTGTGTATATGCTAAATTGGATAAAATATTTGACAAAATAAGCAACTATCTTGAAAAAAGCAAACAGACTTGATATTAATAGTGAATTTAATAAAAGTTCAGGGTTATAAACTAAATTAGTTCTAAATAACAATAATATCAATTCATTAAAATCGAATAATTAAAAGTAGCTATAAATTCCTACAATCTTTGACTATTAAAAGTATATTTTTGTTGAATATTTTATTGCTTACCTTCGAGAGAAGCAAAAGTTCAGTAGTTTTTATGGCCTGCATCGATTCATTAAGCTGGTTTCCTTAGCCCCGTGACAATGCTCCACAACACACTCACACAACACACACATTACACCACACATCTACACACATTCACACTCACACACACACCTGCACACGCTCACACACACATTTGATTCACATGCTAGCAAAAAAAACTCATATTCACTCACTATTTGTGTTGCCTCTCTCTCTCTCTCTCTCTTTCTCTCTTTCACTCTCTCTCTATCTCTGTGTCTCGTGTATTGTTTGCCCCCGATTGTGTACTGTAACCCGGCTACCGTTTTAGATGGCGGCGACGATGGCAAAATGGTGGGCGGACCACCGGGCAGCACCCCACCGCCCTACGCTGGCGGCAAGCTGCCACCGGGCGTGATGCTCACGGAGCTGCCGGAGCCACCAATACCCGTATCGGAGATTGGACCCATCCCACCGCCGCCAATGTTCTCCACGCCGAGCCCCACGCTCATCGCTGGACGACCGCACGGGCCAGGCGCCATGAACGATCAGGACTACCAGCAGGACTACGACTATGATGGTAACTCAAATAACAACTAAATAACTAACCAACAACTGGCTAGCTTCAGCTCATTAAAAATGCGCACTTCATAAAACTAGTGCTAGTGCTACCCGATTCGCCCCGCCCACAGCTATATATATATAGATATCTATATATTCTATATTGTATTAAATTCCTGTTTAAACATCGACTCATTCACAGATCACGATCCCGACCAGGACGAACTCGACTCGGACGATGAGTATGCACCGTACGGCGTCGGCGGCGTCGCTGGCAACCATGTGCGCGTCATGGACACACAGCGCGTCGAGGAGATTCCAGCCAAAGAGCCAAAACCAAATGCAGTTCCTCTCAAATCGGCACTGAAGAAGAAGGGACCCCCCAACTCCGCCTCGACGCCCGTCACACCCACCCAGGAGCATCACAGCAATGCCACAGCGGCCGCAATAGCCAACAGCAATGGCGGCATCGGTTCGATGGCCGCCGCCGCCGCTGCGGCCGCTCAACAATCGGCCAGCCAGCGTCCGTTGGTGGTGCGTCAGGATGCGACGGGCAACAACTATTCGCTGAAGTGAGTATTTGGCCTGACGCCCGAAATGTGTTGCAAGCAACGTCGTTACTTTGTAGTTACTTTTGCCGACCCCAGTTCCGTCCTGGCCTCTCATTGATTTCGTTTTTGTAGTTTCTCAACTTGTTTTTACTTAACACGCTCTTTGTCTCTCTCCCTATCTCTCTCTTTCTCTATTCTTCTTTTTCTCTGTACTCATCACATTCGTGCTGCCAAATGATAACGCTGCCTCTTCCCTCGTACCCGACCCTGCCCCCAAAAAAAAACCTTGATTACTTTCTTTAAATTCTTCCTTGACAAATTTTCATTTCAATTTCGTTTTGTTCTTTGTTTTGTGTGTGCGTGGTCAACACGTTCTTCCCCCTCCCCCCAATCTCTCTATCTGTCTCTAACTACAACAACTCAACAATTACAACAACCTACAAAATACCTCTACTACTATTACAACAATCAATCAATCAATCAATCAATACAATCAATCAACCAAATACAACCCGAAACGTACCTCGAAATCAGGCCTATACTACGACCACGGATTAGAATATGGTAAACATTTTTTAGCTAATTTATTTGTTATGTGGAACGTATGCCAAATCGCTTTTAGTGTATTATTCCTCCCTCCCCCTCACTCACTCTCTCCCTCCCTCCCTCTCTTGCCATAGAACATCAACTATTTTTTACTTTTTGTTTTGCTACCCAAAATCACGTCGAGCTTTAAATCAATTAAACGAGCAACATTCAAATTCAATTAAATAAATTTTAAATTGTCGCAAAAAGATGAAAATATATTATAAGTTTTGGCAAAGCCTTTAAAATGCTGCAGATTAAAATACTTTTGTGACGAACATTGGCAAAGAAGTGCTTGAAGTAAAACAAATTCCAGAAAAATTCCGCACTGCCCTCTGCCCACGAAACTCCCCATGCACCGTAACAATCATTTTTTCGGTTATGTGCTTTGATTAAACTTTCAACACTGCCCACTTCACCAAAGACGACAGCGACGAAGAAGAAACAGGCACCACAAACACTGACAAACACTCACAGCAACCCTCGCACACACACCCGCACACAACACTCTCTTTATTTTGTTATATATGTATTTTTGTTGTTTTCCTTTAGTATTAAATTACTAACTTTTTGGTTGTGTGTTTGCCGTTAAGTTTCATTTTCTCATATGCCGCCGTCGACTTTCCTCTATTTTCCCTCTCCTCCCTCCCCCCGCCACCCGACTCTCCTCCAACACTTGCCCCTCAATGTCGTATATACGTATATATATATATGGGTGTGTATGTGTGTGTGCGTGTGCCGTAAAAGTTTTCGTTTACTTTTTTATTTGCTCCTTTTGGCCCGTTGCATGTGTTTCATTTGGAAACAAGATTTCATTTCAAATTACGCGCGCACTTTCAGCGAGGGAATCTGCTGAAGAAGCCAACATATTACAACGCATCATCATCATTTTAATTTTATATTGTATGTGACGCTGCATGTCAAAGCAATAACAAAAGTAACAAAAAAAGAAGGGAATAACGAAAAAACACCCCGTTCAAGTGGAAAACAAAAACAGTTCTGACAAGTGATTCTCATTATAATAAGCCGAAAGAAAGTCGACCCAAAGGAAAAAAGAACCATGACAGTTGACATGTTCCACAAGTTGATTCCTGTAGCCAGCGATGCGGCATAATCGAAACTCAATTGGAGGCAACCGCACATGCGAATCCCCAACCTCTTTAGCCACGCCCAAATAGCTTACCTCTCCCCTCGACCTCCTCCTCGACCCCTTTCACCTCCGTGATGGAGAGTATGCAAAGCGTCTGCAACAAAGCGTGAAAATGAACCAACTGAACGGGAAATGCAAAATTGTTACATATTTATCATAAATTGTGCAAGACGAAAATGGAGAGAAAACGCAACACGCAATTTGCCCCTAGAGATAAACGAAGGATAGAGCATCTAAGGATGAGTTGGTTTCCCATGGCATTTGGTCGAAACACTTCGAGACAGCAATGGAGATTTTAATTTAAAAGTTCAACTGAAGTCTCGATTCTATAAATAAAGTCAACATAAATGAACTTTGTTGAGATTCCTTGAAAACGATCTCCTCTCGCCACCATCCTTAGTCAGATGACCGAAAGTTAATTGTTTTAATTCGATTTACATTTCTCGGAAAATCTAATTTTGTCTGAGATTGCGATTTAATTGTATTAGAAACTAAAGTTTAATTGCAAAGCAAATAGCGTCAAGTACACGAGTACTTATTTTAATTTGAAAGCAACGCCAATTGAAAGCGCAGCCGGAATGGAAGCAATGGAAAATTCGCTAGCAGCACTTGAAAGCAGTTTTCACTAATTTACTGTTTGCTGCTTTTGTTTAAGTGAGATTTCTGCGAATGGTCCTTGCAAGTTTGCAAAGCATTTCTTCAAATTAAATCAAGCAATTGAAGACAAAGAGAGTGAAGAAAAAAAAAAAAATAATTGAAATGAAAATGCAACAGCTTCTAGTGGATTTTATATACAAAAAAAGGTTTCTCTTTGCTTTGGAGGACTTTTGCCGAATAATCTCCACAGAAGCTGGTTAATAGACAAAGTACTTCATTTATTTGCAAGTAATTGTGAGAGGGCAGCCAGCAAGAGGAGTGGGAAAGGGTGTGCAGCAAGCGTTAGTGACTTGCATAATTCGTTTCGAACTCGTTTTGCATGGTAATGTGGCAGCCATAGACAACGCAGCGTTGCGACGATGCGATGCGATGCTCTTAATGCGAAAGTGTTGCGGATGCGCCTGACAGGATATAGCATTCTGGGTGGGCTTTTCAGGCACGGCGACAGCTTTAAGTACAAAGCCAACACACACACATCCACACTCATACATATGCGGTCTTGGTGTGGCAAATGTATGCGAATGAGTTGCCAGATGTGCGCACACGTGTCGTTAAAAAGAAAAAGAAAACAACAAATTGCCGCAACAGCAGCAACAGCAGCAAAAACGAGACTAAAAGCCAGGCAAAAGGATTTTGGTAGCAACAAAAAACTTTAAGGACATGTGCCTCAGAGTTATGCAGGAAGATGAATAAATTAAACACGCACACACACACAGCGACAGCAACACTGACTGCATATACAACAGATATATATGTATGGGGGGAGAGTATGTAAATCTGCGCAGATTGCCCTTGTGAGATTGCAGAGTGTGGCATGCAAAGTGTCCATGTTAGAAGAGTATTTGTATTAGTGTTGCATGCTCCCCACTTATTATTTTTATTTTTATTTATTTTGGTGTATGTGAAATGTGATACAAGTATTTGCTGCATTTGTTGTATAATAATGCCCGAACTTATTGATATCGATTGTTTAGTTTTGTGTCGCTCGAACCGTTGACTAATGCATAATTTGTTTCGTCCCTCTCTCCGCCCACCCGTTTCGTACAGCAGGCAGCAAATGTTCAATATTCAATTGCCATGCACCGTCGAGAACAAGGAGAACACGAGGCCGTTTGTGATACGCGAGAGCAGCAGCGATAGCGATGAGAGCGATGGCCATATCGTCTATCGTGACGACGACAACGATAACACGCGCCTGGCGAAGTTGGCGCGCAAGGAGTCGCTGTCGCTGAAGCTGCAACTGCGGCCGGACAAACAGGATCTGATCAATCGCAACATCTTGCATCAGGTCAACGACAACGAGCTCAAGGAGTCCAAGGAGGCGATTGGAGCGCGCCTAATCAGACGGCTGTCGATGCGACCCACCGCCGAGGAGTTGGTGGAGCGTAACATTCTGAAAAGTAAGTAACTGATATAGTTCTTAAAGTACCTTTAATTAATTGCCTGCTCTCCTGCTCTACAGCTCAATCACCCGCCGAGGAGAAGAAACAGAAAGAGGAGAAGAAGTCGTATCTGCTGCGCAAGCTCAGTTTTCGGCCCACCGTCGAGGAGCTCAAGGAGAAGAAGATCATACGCTTCAACGATTACATTGAGGTGACGCAGGCGCATGATTACGATCGGCGGGCGGACAAGCCATGGACAAGACTGACGCCAAAGGACAAGGCCGCCATACGCAAGGAGCTGAACGAGTTCAAGTCCTCCGAAATGGCAGTCCACGAGGGCAGTCGCCATCTGACGAGGTACAGTTTCCCCAACAATTAAAATTAAACCCGTTGATTGTCCTTGGTGTCCAAAGCGTAGCCAGCAAACCCAACAAACACTCAGTCCCATTCCCCACTCCACTTCCTAAACCACGCCAACGCAATATCAATGCCAATAACAAAATCGACGACTGGCCAAAATGTGAGCAAAGTACAAAATTGCCAAATGCCCAATGAAGTGTCACGTGCAGTTCACTTTTCAGTCGCAGGGCCATCACTCTCTGTGTCTCTCTCTCTCTCTCTCGTTCTCGCTCCCTTCTCCACCCGTTCAGTTGACCACTTGGTGCACATTGTTCGTGCTATATGTGTGGCCACAAAGGACTTTCTGTGGTGGCTGCGTTTTGTCCTACTGCTATTTTTTGTTCATTTTATTTCTTTCGACATTTCTATTTTCCATTTCCCAACTGCAGTTTTTACTGCTCTGCGAGGGACGACGGCAGTATCCAACATTGTTTTTTTTTTTTTTTCTTTTTTTTTAATGGCTTTTGGATTTTGTGTGGCATGGCATTCAAGTTGTTGTTAAAGTCCCACGCGGCATGCCACGAAAAGCATTTTGCTTTAACTAACTGATTGCTGCAACTTACTCTGGCGAGCTAACAAATTAGACAAGCAGACCGAGCCAGAGAGAGAGAGAGAGACAAATAAGCTGGCCATGTGCCAGCTTAATGGACAAACATTTGCCAGACAGCCGGCAGTCGTTGGTTAAATTCGGTTTCAACTTTAAAGTAACTTAAAAGTGGCAAGAATACGAGTTGGCAGAGTGTCCTAATCAGAAATGAAATCCAAACGCCCAGAGAGTGTCTGTCGCACTTTGATGCTTTAACTTTTTGGCCTGAAACGAAAAATGGAAGCGGAAAACGAAACTGAAACAGAAACTAATCTCAACTTTTGTAATTTTGTCGTTGTTCTTTACAGATTCCATAGGCCATGACGATTGCAATGGCAGCAACTTTCCAACAAATTACAACAACAGCCCAAACAACAATTGTATTTTGTGCAGCATCAAATTGTCAACAAATATCTAAAAGCAAAAAAATAAGAAAACAAACAAATTAAAAAAAAAAAAACAAAAAAAAAATGCAAAAAAAAAAGAATATATATAAAAAAAAATAATATTAAAATGAGAGATGAAAACACAATAAAAATAAAAGAAGAAAAACGTAATGCAAATAACATTTTTAAATAGCAACAAATAGTTGAAGCAAGAAGAACAGAAGTAGAAAGGAAGGAAATGCCGCATTGCTAACATCTTCTAAGGTTTCTGTTAATTGCGAATTCCGCTCGGTTTTCTAATTTTAAGTAATATTTTCTGTACGTATTTGTGTTTCTATTTCTAATTTCTTTTTGTTAATTGTATGTAAATAAATCTTTTTTTCGAGAAACGAACGTAACGCAAATCAAAATATCAATTCTCGTTTTTTGTAGATGTGTTAAGTCGATTTGTTAACTCTTCAGTCAAGGCAATTATGTATTATATTATATAACAAACGGAAGAAAACAAACCAACAAAAAAAAAAAAGAAAATCCAACAAAATTATATACACACACCTACACATTTTGATAAATAATTAAAGTGGAAAATTATTATATAAATAAAAATACACTTATTCAAGTCAAAAGGCAAATTGATTGCAAAGGAATTCTTAACGTTTAAGCATAAATTTACTTTTACTGTTGCTTTCCATAAATTTTATAGATTTGAATTAAGTCAACTACAAAGTAAACAAAAAAAAAAAAACAAAAACCCGAAAATATTATTATAAATTATACAAAAATAATGCGAACAGTTCTAAAGCAAATATTATTATATTTTAAATTTATGATTATTGTAAAAAGCCTAAACGTAAACAACACATTAATAATAGAGCTAAAAACAAAAACAACAAAACAAAATATGGAAAAATAAATTAAAATTTTTTGAAAGACATTTGAGAAAAAATTGCCACATTGTTTTTTATTATTTTTTATTGTTTTTTTATATATAGTTTATTTATTGATTTTCCTTCAATTGTGTATTACATGTACATACATATCGCCCAAAATGCATAAAACTTGAAAACTTATTGCGACAAATAGGTCAAATCCAGCAAAAGACAGCAAAGTAAAAAGATGCTCAAATAAATTGGAAAAATCATTTATAAAAAACAGAAACCACGACGAACGGAATGATTGATAAAGTTCTAATAAATAATGGCAACAAAATATCAGGAATTTCAAACTGAAGTTGGACCCAGTATGATGTTTTTTAGAGAAACACAGTAATTTAACACGTAAGATTTTAGAGACAGATGGAACCAAAAAACAAACAAAAATAAACCCCCATCATCGACCCAAAGATGAATATCTATTTTGTAAAGCAAGTTGCAAATAGTTACGAAACGAATAAAAATGAATATGAAACTGAAACTTTTACTCCAATGCAAATTCAAATAGTTATGAATAATCAAAAAAAAAAGTAACAAAACAAAAATAAAATTAAATTCCTAATTGTAAATTTTGAACAACAAAATTGAAATGCAAATTGCAGAAAATTGCAAATTAAAATGCTCGCGCGTGCTCGTGAATCTTTAAAATTTAACGTAAACAAGTAAAACATAAAATAAAGTAACGTAACGTAACATAACGTAAACATAAATTTAAATAACGTAAACAGTTTCAAAACGACATTTAGTAAGAAGGAAAACTCATGTGAGTTGAATGAGAGAAATATAGCGAACTTAGTTTAAATATAAATTGGCGCTTCCTTTGCAAGTTTCATATTTCTAATGCAAAATCACACACACAATTTAACGTAAACAACCAAATAGACTAAAATGACGTAAAGTAAAAAAAATATACTTGTTTCAGGGCAGACATTGGAGTTTGGCTCGTCTAAAAAGCTTTTGCTTGATTTTCGCTGAAACTTGGAAAAGGCCAAGAGATAGGATCTGTTCAGTCAGCTGCCAGTCTTTATATCTAAATCTATTGTATAACTGTATTGGTAACACTGTCTCTCTTTCTCACACTCTGTCTATTGCTTCAAAGCGTTGCATTGTCAGAGTTAAGCAATATAAATTGCAAGTATAAATATATACATATATATATACATCTAATATCTATACAATATATATATATATATATATATATATATATATATATATATATATTATATGTATACAACTATTTATATGAGAAGATGCAGTTGGAACAGCTGAAGCTATTATACATAACACTATCAATATGGGATAGCATAATTTACACTTTTTCTATGAATCGATTTATAGTGTACAATATCAAACAAAAACAAAAAACAAACAAAACAAACACCACTAACACAACACCATCAACAACTAAAACAAATAATATTTAACAATAGAAAACAGGACGATGAGAAGTATAACGCTGAATTCGAGCTCCCGCGTTGATTGATTGATAGAGATTGATTAATTGCATACCTATGCGAAAAAAACGAAAAACGAAAAACAAAAAAAAAAAATAAATAAAACATTAGTGACGAGTTTAGTTCAATGCAACTTTGTGTACAGCATTTCACACAGTCTTTTCTATATCTGATTTCGATTTACCCGATTTTGCAGTTGCCGTTCGTTGCATTAACGCAAAGTAAACCAAAGTGAAGAAGAACAACATCGTAATGTAAACAATAAATAAATAACAAACACCACAAGAAAACTAAAATAAGATTTTGAGAAAATGTCAACAACGTAGCCACAATTGAATATTGTAAAGCATTTTCTGAGGGGCCCACTAAAAAAAAATTTGTAAAAGGCCAAAAAAAATAAAAAAATTAAAGAATGAAAACAAAAGAGAGAAAATAGTTGTGAAGATTTGCAAAATGACACGTTAAGTAAAATTAGCAAAATAAGCTTAAAAGTGAAAAGAAAATGAAGATGCTACAGGTTGGGCAAAAATAAAAAAGAAATGAAAAAGAAAAGCAAAATGAAAGTGACAACAGAATATTGAATAATAATCACCGACAAATTGAGATTTAATAAAGATTTAATTACTTACAAAACACGACAAAACATTTTTAAAACTTTAAATTATTTGTGTACCTAAACGTTTAATGTTTCTTAGTTGATGTTTCATTAGAAGAATAATAGTAAATGACCTTGATTTCATCTTCTATAGTATACAATGGTACCGATTGCAGCGTCCATAAGACTTTTACAACCGAGAAAGTCGACAGCCAAAATCAAATCAACCACAGTTGAGTTATCAAGGTGCAACAAGTTTTCACCTTCAAACCATTTCATCACCAGCTCGAAAACCTTTGAGTTGACGCGATCCACTGGTATAATCCCATCCTTACCATCATCAGAAGATAGTTGCTGATTGAAATGCTCAAAAGTGCATCCATTTTCTTAATAGACTCAGGGCTTCCATTGCAAAGAAAATGACACCATCGCTGGTGCGAACTTTAAATTTTGTTGACAATTAAATTGTGCATATATATTTTATGTATTATCTAGTTATTTTGTGTGGTATTTTAAACATATTTCACTTCACAGCCTGCTACACTCGCATCGGAGTATTTTGCGGCTGCCGAAAAGTATACCATGAAATTGTTGTCATTTAAGGCTTGAAAAGTGTGGCATACTTTTGGGGGCACACTTGAACTTCACACGCATTCCACAATTTTCACAATTTGCCATTTTGCAAAGCGAACGGCATTCAACGAATTCATTCATAAATTCCGTTGCGTACTTGGTTGGCAACGAGCTCTGGCGAAGCTGAGCAAGTGCGTCTTTGCATCTTTACGAATGTATCTGCAGCAGGGTCGAGTGTCGACGCGTCGTACGTGCCATACTATGGCGATTGTGGGGAAGTCAGTGAAGTCGAGTGTGCCAGCAGTCAGCCTGGTTAACTAGCAGCAGAATCAGAGAGCATCTAAAATGGTAAGCTCAGGTGAGGCGACACTAACAACGACAGCGAAAATGACTACGACGACAACGACGACAACGACAACAACGAAAACAACGACAACAACGGCAACGACACCAATCACAATCATCATAAGGCCGTCGCCATCGCAGTTGATTATGATGAGCTCTTTTTTGAGATGTTGTCGTTGTGTTCGCTTTGAGTGTTTGCCCGTTTGTCTCGTCTCTGCTCCGTCTCCATCTTCATCTGCTACCCTGTCGTCCGTTGTTCATCGTCTGTGTTCTGTCGTTCTTCTTTTATTTTGTCTTTGCTGCTTTCCTCGCGAAAGTTTATCAACGCGGCAAGATTCTAACATTTTTGTGTGCATTCCACTTTGGTGCGTTTTCGGATTTCTCAAGAGTTTGCCTTTTGCATGCTCATAAAACGTACTCGAACTCATTAAAACGCGCACTCTGATAACCGAAATGGCGACACTGCCAACGCTGCCAAGCGCTGCGACGCTGGCGACGATGTTTGAAAACTGAGACGGTGAAAGATGTCGCATGTGAAGCGGGCGGCAGTAGGATGTGTGGTATGTATGGTGTAGGAGCAAAGAGACGTTGTGCGACGTGTTTTGCATGTGCGTTTTGCGTTTTGGGTTTTGCGTTCTGCGTTTGCTGTCGCTGATTTATTTGATGGCCATTTCTTGGCTGGCTGCTAAGGCACGTTGCAGGTTCTGTGTCGCAGCGAAATGGGGCAAGTAGGCACACACAAAAAACTTAAAGACTTGGCTAAAATGTGTCCTCTTAATTAGGCAAGTTCATGTGGGAAATGCTGCTGCTCAAGTGGCCACTTGCCAAAAGCCAGCAAAACGCAGTCACAAATTGTAAACGCGCATGAAGCTCTTCTCAGTTGGTGGCAGCAATAACAGTTACCACAGTGTGCTGGACTCAAGGTGCGAAAATGGATGTGGAATAGGTTCAAGAAATACAGTTACTCTGCAATTAGTTGTAGAAATTTAAACCTCAAATCAATTTTAGCATCAAAGCAGAGGAAAATAATTATTTCTTTTGAATATATTTTAAAGAGAATGTCATAATTAGCAAATAACTCTGTGAAATTATATTTTTCTTATATTGATAATATAGCATTTCAAACAAATTGAATTGAATTGAATAAAATAACAAACTGTAAAGGAAAAATACAATAAATATATATTTGTATTTCAACTCGTTATGTGGTTTAGAAGATATGAGTTTAACTTAGAAAAATCCAAGAAAAACCCAATTATGTGAATTTTTGTTTATGGAAAAAAGGTTGTTACGAATAACAATTATATGTCACAGCTTACGAATAACTCTTTGCAAATCGAAAATAGCAGCAAAATGATTTATTGTCGATTTTTGCAAATCTATCCGAGTCACTTTTCTTCAAGTTATTCATATCGTTCCAGTGCTTGTAATGTGAATAGAATATCTGCAACTAATGGTGGATGCTGCTTGGGTCATGCATGGGGTCTTGGCTTTTGCATTCGCTTGTGTGTTGTGTATGTGTGTGTGTGTTGGGGTGGCAGTCGAACAAGACAGAAATGTTGGATAAATTTGCATTTGGCCTGATCGCAGTTCGCGACTTGTCGGTGTCGATGTTGCTATTTGCCGTTGCTGTTGTTCCTGCTGTTGTTGTTGTTGTGGTTTCTTGGTGTTGGATGGCTGGGGGATTTCTTTATGACCCGAGCTTTTGGCCATGCTGGTGTATAGTTTTATTTCAGATGTGGCCTTTGTTTGGTTGCAAGTTTATTTGATTCTATTTTCATTTTATTTGAATTGTGGTTTGCTTTTATGGCCTGTGCATGAGCTGAGACTGCGACTGCAACGGCGACTGCGACAGCGACTGAGATTTGTTTTGTTTTGTGAAAGTTACAGCCACAGAGCGCGGAGACGCTATCGATGAGCAGCCGCCGTCGAGGAGTCCCAAGCTGTTGCTATTGCTGTTCGCTGTACTTTTTGGCCATTGCTGTTGGCTTCTATTTTTTGTTTTGTTTTTTTTTTTGTTTCTCCAGCTGGTGATTGTAAAACAATAAAAGCAACACCTGACTGCCGTTTTGCAGTGGTGCCTCACAATGGCGTTGATGGCGACGCGGATGTGGACGTTTCGTTGTTGGTGGCCTAGCGTTCCCGTGCCCGGTCGCAGCAGCAACAGCAGCAGCAACAACAGTCGGTGATCTTATCAACGCGTTGCTTTGGCCAAAAATGGCTAAGCAAAAACATGCTTATTGTTGTGCAGATTTGGTGACGCGGCCTAAACATTTCAATTGCGTTTCATAGCGCGTTCTATGCGTCGCAGCAACAACCATAACAGCAACAACAAATTGCCGCCTGATTGCCGCAGTGGAGACTGAAGCGACTAAAGAGTATGAGGAGAAGCTCAGGGCATCAGTTGCAGATGGAGACGCAGACGGAGACGCAGGCGAGGAGTGGACGAAATTCGAATCGAAATCTAAATCTAAATAAATAAAAATCGTGCGCCGTTGCTTTTTGGTCTTAAGTGAAAGGCATCGGCGAGATCAGCCAAAAGTCTGGCCAAAGTATCTCAATGCGCTGCAAATTTAATCAATTGATGAGGCAGCTTGCAACAGGCACAACAAAAAAAAAAAGAAGAAAAAAAAAAAAATACAGCAGGCTGCTGCATGAAGCCTGCAGCTTACAGGTTGCAGCCTGCACTTGTTGTCGTTGCTTTTATTGCTGTTGTTGCTGTTGCTGTTGTGATGGCAATTTGGATTTTGTGGCTAACAAACCTGACCAAAAAGACATTTACATTCTACTGTTAAGTGTTGGTGTTGTTGTTGTTGCTGCTGCTGCTGCTGTGCAAGTGTCGCAACAACAACAACTTTACACGCTAGAAACCGTGACTTTAATTTTCTTTACACTCCCTCCCGTCTGCCCCGCCGCATCCCTCTCGCCCTCCTCGCTCACCCCCATCACCAGAGAGCTCACTTATTTTTGATTTGTTTTTGTACTTATTGTTTGTCGTTTTGTTTTTATATAATTTCAATTTTATTTCCATTTCGACTTTTCATTAAATTGCTTCGCAATGTCGCCAGCTTTTCCTCTTTCTTCTCCTTTTTCTCTCGCTTACTGTCTCATTTTTTTTGCCGTTTTTAATTTGTAATTACTTGCACATTTTACTTTCGTTTGTGGCATTTGATTTATGGGCCACCAAATTGTGGTCGCCAAATGAAAACCTGGTCAAAACGTGGTAAATGGCAATTGGAATCGTGAGTGGAGCACCAAGTGCAGCCAGAATTAAAGAAAGTTTTATTTCTTCTTTTTGTTTGCCTTGCATTAAGGAAGTAACTATGGTTACTTTTTAAGGCTTTTTAAGGCATTTGTATTTTGATTTATTGAGCGTTTCATAATAAGGCAGCATTTACTTAAAGTACTTTCATGTACTTTTCCATGATTTGTAGCACTTCCTTTTCTAATGTTTCATACATGCTTTCCTATTTCATAATGTAGCGCCTTAATTTATAACACAGATTTAAGTATCTTCCAAATCGTTTAATTTTGCACAATTCATAATATTAGATATTAGATATTTAATGTTAAATTCGATATTTAATAAATTTCAATTTATTTCGTATTTTCTACAAATTATTCATAATTTGTTTTATGACTTTTCTAACTACATTTTTGTGTATAATTTTTTAATCTGAATTAATTTACCACTTCAGCAGTCTTGTGTTGCCACTATTTCCGCTCACATCTAGCAGTCGGCCTACTTCGATCTCTTGACATCATTTTCCACATCCGATGTGACATCCTAGTGTTCATGCAATTTCCTCCAAAATAAGCTCATTAGCTTTATAGCCGTGTTGCCATTGTCATCGCTGGCGCACTTGACACTTGCGGCTGACATGTTGTTGTCGTTGTCGTCGTCGTTGCAGCACGCAATAACAGCAACAACTGCAGCAATAACAACCACAACAGCAACATCAAATGGCAAGAGCAACTCCCACTCACTGAGCACTTGCACAGCCAGTTGCAGTCGAAAATGTGCAACAATTTCAAATGGGCTGCCACTTACGACAACAACTGCTGCAGCCGCAGCCGAGTTGCAACAGCAACAGCAACAAGTAGGAGACCCATTGATTAGGTGACCCTTGTAGCGGTCCGCGACTGTCAGCTTCGCTGTCCGTTGCCTTTGGCTGTCTTTGCTGTTGCCTTTGCCTCTTTGTGTTGCCCCCAATTGTCAATGATTGTTGCACTGCCGTTTGCTGTTGCTGTTGCCAGCGCAGTTGATTGAATTACATACACGCTGTTGCTGCTGTTCCCTAACACACACACACAACACACACACACACACAAACACATACACACGTTTAGTTGGCTGACTCTTGAGCCCTGTCGCGACTCTTGTGCCTCTGGGCCATGTTGCAGAGTCAAACAAAGTCAGGCCAGTTAGGCACTTAGCCAGTTAATTAGTAGAGAGGCAACTTCTCCTACTGCTTGCTGCTTGTGGTTGCCTGTCCTTGTGCCACTTGTGAGTAGGTTGTGCTGGTTGTGTAGGTGGCAGTTGCAAGATCGAAGATGCGAGCTCTGCAACAGATGCCAGCAACGAGACAAGCTGGTTCAAGGATGTTCAACAGTTCGCCGGGCCATTGATCAAGGAATTTTGTTGAGTTTAATCCGATTTGTAGTTAGCAACATCAACGGAAATTGTGACGGAAATAATTCTAATTAACAATAATAGTTTAATTGAGTGACGAAGAGGAAGGCAATTGAACGATATAAAATATATAAACAACTGAATTGAGCTAAAAGTATCTATAGATTTAAGCATTTTTCCAACAATTGATTTGAGTTTAAAGCATCCATAAAAATATCTATTTTTTTCAACATACTTACAGTCTTTATAATAAGTATTTATACGTTATGCAACAGTTATTCAAATGCGCTCCCTTTAGAAGCGTCATTGCGGCCATTAAATCAACAACTTCTGAATTGCAGCCAATCACTCAATGTCCCATTGCATACGGCGTCAACCTTATTTTTTGTTGTTGCCTGCCTGCTGCTAGCTAGCTAGCATTGCTGCCAACTCTTGTTGCATGCCACCGCGACACGGCCACAAAACAAAAACAAAATGCCGCTGCCGAACTTGTCCTTAAAATGTCAGCCAAAGTGTTCATTAATTTGTGTCTCCCTCTCGTTCTGATTGTAGCTGTTGTTGCAGTGTTGTTATTGTCTGGTCGCACTATTATTGCGTTGCGCTGTGCTTGCGGCCGCTTGTGGCGTGTGTGTGCACAGTCATTGATCATGAATTCCGCGCGCTGTGCCGCACATGCGTCATGCCAGCTTGACACTGCCTCCTCGGCTGCCTGTTTGCCTGCCTGCCACAATTGGCGACACAATTTTTGCTTGGCTTTGGCATGTGCCTCACACACTTCCGCCCCCTGCTTGCGTGTCCCGCCGCAATGCCTCCAGCAGCTTGCTGCCTACGCAAAAAGCAAAAAAATAAAAACAAAACTGAAAAAAAATGAAAACGAAAATCTGTTGCCAGTAGTTTTGTAATTTTCATGTAAAAGTCGAGACAAATGCAAAATGGCCCTGCAAATGACGACGACGACGACAACAACAGCAAATGACAACAACTGTTGGCTGCCACGCCTCCTGCACACAGCCCACAGTCAGACAGCCCTGAGCCTGGCCCGGCCAGCCATCAATCTCAATTGCTTCGCATTTTCATATGCAGCTCTTCGATCATTTTGCGACTTGACAAGCAGCAGCAACAACAGCAACAGATAATAATAAAAATTGCAGATTTGTCACAGCAATTGTTGTTGTTGTTGTTTGTTGTTGCTGGCCTGATTCTCGTTGTTGTTACTGTTGTTGTTGCCTACATACGAGTGTGCCCGTAATTACTTTTTATGAACTCGCATATTTCTTTCTCTTTCGCCGTTTTGTTTATCTCTCATTTCGGATTTTGTTTGTCGCTCTTGCTGTTTGCTGTTCGAGTTTCTGGTTTTATCTCGCACCAAATGTCTACGCGTGATTAAACGTTTAACTTGCTGATATGATATAGCCGAGCTCTGTCTCGCATTTCTATACTCTCTGACTGACTTATTGACTGCCATTGTGGCTGCTGTTGCTGCCTGTCTTCGGTCTCTGAAAGTTTGCAGCCTGTTCGCCTGTCGATGTCGATGTCGCCTGTCTGTTTGCTGTGTTATTTGATTTCCATAAATCGCTCCAATCGTTCGATGTAATATATGAGATTTGCCCAATGCTGCTTGATATATCGCATATAAGGAGTCACCACTAAAGCTATACATAAATTGCCGTTGCAAGGTTCTTAAAAACAAAGAAATGCTTCGGATCGATTGACATGTTATTGCAAGTTTCATTCAACGTATCCTTCAATTAAAAATATTGCCTGTTGGTGAAGATATAAAAATAATGCGTTAAAATTGAGATTTAAAAATATTGTCAAAGTAAGTTTGCCATAGTAATATAGGTTTATATAAACAAAGTCTGGAAGGAAACAAATTTCTACAAATCTTGTATTTTTTGAGAATTGAAAAAAAGTGAAGTAACATATATTTAAAAGTGCTTGATTATAATATTTTAATTTCAATTTTCAATAAATATTTGTGCTTCTAAAATTTCAAAGTCACATCTTCTCAATGTCAATCTTTATAATTTGTTTCCAATGTGTTCACTTAAAGAAAATTTTACTTTTGACAAAAAATAGTGAAAGTATTCTTTGACATTGAATAGAGCCTGAATTAGCTTTGGATTTGACTTTATGATGATTAAATTGGAGTCTCTGGAAAATGGAATACATTATACTAAATGGTTTTGTATACTGTATTTATGTAAGCCGATCACACTGTTGGCATTTGAATGCAGTGTGAGACAAGCTTAGGTAATTACAAGAAAACACTAAAGCGATTCAAAAGACATTCACACATTTAGTCGCACATATGTTTGAAGAGTCGTATATATTTAAACACTCGACGTCGACGCCTACATAAAGATTGCCAGCTGAATGGCACCTTTTAAGCCTCAACTTCACGCTTAATTAAACGGAATGAGAAAATAACTTCATCTGGTGTTGAGTTAACTGCTGAGAAATAGAAACTGAGACGGCTATAATATAGTATGGCCAGCACGGCGACGACGACGGCGACGACGACGAGTTTGTCAAGACAAAAATGGTCAAAACATGAAATCCTATTAGACAAATTGAAATTACAAATGAGACAACGCCGAAATTAATTTATTAATTAGTCACACTCCATTATGGCTGGACAAAGAGAGGCTGCCAACGGTAGCAGCGACAGCTCTAGCTACAGCAGCAACACAGTCAGCTAGTCCCAACTAGCCAACTAGCCAACCAGCTAAAAGCATGAACATGAATTCCAATGCAGCAGAGGGTAGGCGAGGGGAGGGGGAGGGGAAGGAGGGGAGCAGGAACGTAATGATCTGCCCACATGCGGCGTTGAAGCGTCTCGAAATGGTTGACAGCCGAGCTGAAGCCGGACGCAGGCAGCAGACAGCAGGCAGCAGACAGCAGACAGCATGCGGCAGACAATGTTGCAAGCCATTTTCTGCGATTGTGGTGTGAAAATTGTAAAATCCAATTAGAAAACTAAACACGCAACGACGCATTTTTTATATTTTCATTTTTCTAAATATACAATCTATATGAATGCGTGGGTTGCATGCCCCACACGCTCTCTGTTTCTCTCTCTCTCTCTCGCTCTCACACTCTCTCTCTCTATATATCTCACTCTCTTTGTGTTTTGCACTCTGCGCTCAGCTGACATAATCAGTGATAAACAATCGCTAATTAAATTGCATTGCATTGAAAATCTAAGCCCAATTTATTGGTCTGAACCCCAAAAGACAATGAAATGTCGCATTCTGAAAAGTCTCTGATATCTGACTCGATCTGAGTACCATTTTGGCCAACGCCAACAAACGCCAGCCACATCGGGCCGACAGGTTGTTTTTTGTGCGGCAAATTGGCAAGACAATTGCCAGCCTGCTGAGCGGCCTACAGTTACAGTTATCATGGGAAACGGCCGAGCGCCAACAAACATAGAAACTCTGTCTGATCGCGGGGGCAGTGCCATTGTGACGCCACATTCACATTCACATTCACCATCGCATTTCTAAATGGCCAGCGCCTTGAACATTATCAACTGAACTGAGCGGCAGCTCAGCTGAGAAAGGAGCTGACTCTAATATGTAATATTATGGCCAGCAAAACAGCGAAGCGATAGCCTTAAATGGGCGGCACAGTGAAGTGAATGCTTGGCCATAAAGGAGTCAAGTTGGC
Organism: Drosophila siamana; assembly: GCA_035047445.1. Lineage (NCBI taxonomy): Eukaryota > Metazoa > Arthropoda > Insecta > Diptera > Drosophilidae > Drosophila > Drosophila siamana. The sequence continues at coordinate 754,857 of JAWNPP010000151.1, read as the reverse complement.
CCAAAGCCAAAACACACACAAACAACACTGAACAATACGGCGCTTAAAATCGAATGCGTTAATTAAGTGTTTATGGTGTCAACTGTACCGGCTGTGCATAATTCATAAATATGCTCGTATAATAAGCAGATGACGATTGAGAGATAGTCAGTCAGACAGATCATTTGATTGGTCGATCGATCTGCGATTTAGGCCCATATTATGAATTATGCAATCAGCCTTTTTATATTTTTGGGTGAAAGTTTTCAATATGCTTGGCATTTTTGTTGTTTCTCTTTACTTTTAGCACCATAAATAAGCGTTTTTATTATTAATAGCAACTCATTAACCTCGACTAATTAATTAGAAATATACAAAAAGCTCAAAACAGAGCAAAAAACGCACACAGCTAGTGAGAGAAAAATAAAAAACAAACAAACATGCGTCTGGCCACAAGAAACGTTTAGACCTAATGTCTGTGGAGCTGACTGACGGACTGACTGACGGATTGAGAGACTGACAGACTGAGGGACTGACTGAACTCTGGCTGGAGCAGCGAGTTGGTGATGAGTTTTCAAATGATGCATATCAATTTTATTTGAATTTTTGATGAAACATTTATGAGCGTTCGTTAGATCATTCACACTAGGTAAAAAGTTGCAGGTTTAACTTTTATATGAGTGTTGAATCAATTTTAAATCAATAAAGATACTTAAAGCAACATTTTTTTCGTGGTTATTTCATTTTTTAGGTTTGTAAATTATCTGAATTTAATATGTAAATTCCTCTTCAATATTTTAAATTTAAAGAATTTTTAAAGCCACCAAATTTTGCTTTGCATCATGCCTGCAACATTACAAAATATTTTAATAGTATTGTTTGAAAATCATTTTCCCAATTTTTGTTGTTTACTTATATTTAGTTGACAATTCCTATTAAATTGTTAATTGATTAATTTGTTGATGTACTCTTCTATTTTTTAATCTGAAATCCCTGAGAAATGAATCTTTGCCTTCAACTCAGTTTCAGTTGTGAATGATTTTCAGAGAATGTCTCTTCCGTTTTGTTTGCTGTCTGCTGCGCGTTGCCATCTGCCATAATCTTTGAGAATTCTCTCTCAAGTTAAACAACATAAATCTATTAACGCCCACGTTACTCGTATCTATTTTTTTGGGGGCTACGTCTGTGTTACTCGTTGTCGTTGTCTCTCCACACGGGCTAATTTGCGGTGAGTGGAATTTCTTTTATATTTCATTGTTTAACAAATGACAATAACAGCAACAACAACAACAACAGCAACGACGACGACAGCAACAAATTTGAGAGGTTTTTTTTTGTGAACGCATTTTATGAGCTGCGGTGAAAAGCGTTTAATAAATGCTGCAATAAATAGTTAAGCGATGCCTGGCGCTTAATCAAATGCAAAGCTAGTGAAGGAAAACAATGGGCCACATTTTACAACTATGGGGCATGATGAAAAATCAAAAGAGGAGAAGAATTACAACAACTGCAGCAGCAACAATGGTGGCAACAACTGCAACAGAAAAGAGTTTTAAAACTTGTGGGTACATATTTATTTTTGCGCTGCGGCGACTTATAAAAAATTCATTGAGGCAATTGTCTGCGTTGCAGATTATCTGCAATATGTTCACTCCCACAGGTCAAGCGTGCACATCAATTACTTTGGCACAGGCCCAAAAGCCACAGACTGCGACTGAGACACAGGCACCGACATGCAGACATCCAGCCAGACAGAGAGACAGGAGGACGGACGGACAGGAAACTGTACTGCAAAGCACACACTCGAAGCAGGCAAGACACACACTCGCACAGTTGACCTCTCAATTTAGCGCGCATAATGCCAGGAAATGCCAAGATCTTTGCCAAGTGAGGATGAGGATGAGACTTAGCGACTTGGTCGGAGTCTGAGACTGAGACTCAAATGCAGACTGCGGCGATTGAGCCTGAGACGGCGCTTTGTCTATGGAGAGTCACTTGATCTTGGCGTCGATTGTGCGTTGATTGTTTTATTATGAAGATGTTGATAGAGCTGCCAGCGAATTGTCTAAACAATGATTGTAGCTGTTGTTATTGTTATTGTTGTTGCTGTTGCTGTTGCTGTTATGGCTATATTATTAAGGCAATCAAGTGCGTTAATTTGAAATTGATGATCAGTTTGTCAACTGGCAAAGTGTTTGTCTCTCTGTCTCTCTCTCTCACTCTTTCCCACGCTGACCTTTCAACTTGCGATTCTAGAGAGATAAATAGTCAAACATTTCATTCGAAGCGGATTGAGCTTTCTCTGCGGTCAGATTGAATTGCCGATGAGCACTGAGTGTGACTCTTCTGTGCGTCTATCTAATTAGCCTGGCCATTAAAGTGGCTTATTAGAAAAGCCTGCCAGCGACAATGTTTAGTTTGCCCATTAACCGACCGTCAATGCTTTTATTATAACTTTTTATAATTCTTGTTGCATTTTCCTCGCCGTTTGCGCTGTTGTTGCGGCGCAACATTTCATTAATCGAGTCACGACATTCGACATTCAACAGCTCGTACACAGAGCCGAGCCAAAGCCAACCAAAAGCGGCTGCCAGTCGCCTTATGCGAGGCAAGCGCTCCACCAGCCAGCCAGCCAGCCAGGCAGGCTGGCAGCATGCAGCATGCGGCATGAGGCAGGCAGGCAAACAGGCAGGCGTACATACAAAATTTTTAAAGCCAGCCAAAAATTGCTTTGACAACTTTATCGCTGCGCAGCATCGACAAGGCAGCTCCAAATGAAACGACGACGACGACGATGACGACGACAGCAGAAAAAGGCGCAGAAAACATTTCCTAGCTGAGCTGATAAACTGTCAATGGGCCCTCGGAAAGAATCTAAATTAAATCAACTAATCGTATGACTGATTATTTCTTTTGTTGTTGTTGTTTCTCTTTTGCTTGGGGCAAAACAAAAGACTTAGGCAACGAACTTGCCACATCAAAATGCCACACATATCGAAAACACTTATGTATTTGATTAACTATAATAATAGCTACAAACACACACACACATATACATATATGTACATATTTGCAGTAGTAAGTGTACGTGTGCTTGCCTATTAATTGCTACGTGCTCGCAAATGGCTGACAAAGTTTAACAATTGCTTTGGCCACCACCATCGACTACCACAGTTGCCTCGTTAACCGCTGGCTTCAAAATATGACCATTATTTGCAGCTGAATATAAAGCACTTTTAATGCTCTTACCAATTCCAAAGATTTATTTAGTTTATATTCAATATATTTGAAATATTTTGGATATGATTAAAATTATGCGAAGTGTTTATAAAAATATTGTAAAAAATTCTAATAAATTTAAAAAAAAACCCCACCAAAAGATTAATTAAAAGATTCACAAATGAATTTATGTAATTCTCTAAATTTAAATATCATTCCATTAGAACGTAAATTAAAAACTTAACATAACAATTTATGAATTGCAAAATAATTCTACAGAATTAAATATGTTTTCATTCGAATATTAAATTAAAGTTCACATATAAATTTATAAATTGCAAAATCCACATATTTTGGCTGAAATTTTATATTCACTTTCTTTAAATAATTGTTGAGCTTTTTGGATTATAGTTTGCACTTTGAACTTGTGAACCTCACAGAGAAATCTAAAAACTCTCATCTCCGTAGAGCATAACAATAGAATTGTATTGTTATGAACTGTTCCAACTCTTTTGTGGGCGTTGCAAATGAACTTTCCCACACACCGTCGTACCCATTGAATCAATTACTAGCAGAGAGCTTTATATAAATGTATAAGTGTATGTGTGTGTTTGTTTGTGTCATTGTGTGTGTGTTACATGTTAGTTAACATTTAGTTTGAGCAACTTTTGGCTTCCTGTTGACTGCAATGGCACAATGGGAGCCCGTTTTTCGAGCAGCAGTCGAGTCAATTGCTGCCCCCATATCATTAATATTAGAATTTTCGCACTTTAATTTATGCACCTGCAGCTGATTCGCCAACAGACAACAGCCAACAGAAAACAGAGCTAGAGAACAGACAAACATCGGGCCGGCAACTCGACGGCCAGATTGTCAGGCTGCCGTTTGCCATTTGCCGTTTTTATGGCCTCCCCGGGCCACACCCACCCAGCAACTAATCGATATTGTCTAGCTATTTACGACCAATAAATTTCACTTTCAGTTGCATTGTGTGTGTGTGTGTGTGTGTAAGTGTGGCGCTTTAAAAGGGGCAGCAACTTGTTAGGTTTTCTGTTGTTTTTCTTTTTTTAGCTTGAAGTTTTATTCAAATATTTGTCATAATTTATTTAATTTTGTGGCTTTATTTCAGTTGGCTTCATGATTTTACCCAGAGCTTATTAGTCGCTCGCATAGCCGCAGTTCAAGACTCGTTAGTCGTGGTATTTATCCGGTAATGCAATGATTTGTGGCCTCTTTGCTGATCGGCTTAAAGCTAGTAGTAGTCTTAAAACTGGAGCGTGACCAGCTAAACAAAGATAATAAACTTGCGCATAGTTTTAGATAATGTGTTCAGCAGGACTTTTATGCTTGCAGCCAGTGGGCAGTTAAGTTAGCTTAAGATTCCGAATGCCAACCAATGATTGAAGAGCATTAAATCTCTAATCAAATTCAAGTCAAGATAATAACTCCAAATAATGTTTGCTTTTAAGTTTTGACTGATCCATTGAGTCGCCAAATATGCATATGACTAATTTGTTTCCCATGGTTGAGTTGACCACCAATAAAATGGCGATAAATAAAACCAGCTGAATCTGTTAGCTGTTAGCTCTGCCTTCCACCCCTCGGCAATCATTTAGAACATATTCACAATTAGTTTTAATTGATCTGATTACATGGCCGCTTGTTTTATTTGAGGCGGTCTCAAGTTACCAATGCGAGACGCGATCGAATCGATGTTGCACCAAGGCACCATGCACCAGGCACCAGGCACCCGGCACCTGGTCAACATTGGTTGGCTGACCCAACCCAGGCCAACATTTTGAACTTTACAACAACATCAGCATCAGCAGTTGCAAATGGAAACCAAACAACCCGCAGATTTTGCTTTTAAGCTTTAGTTTCTTTTTTTTATTGTTTTTTGGCTGTTTGTGTTTTATGCTTTGCGGTTGCGTTTTCATAACATGACAGCAGAGGCTGTTGCAGTTGCATTTGCTGCCACAAACAACTGGCAACAAATGTTCTGCTCAGTTTTTGGCTATCAGTATCAAACGAAGAGAAAAAAATGCAACTGCAAAAGGTCATAAAATGTGTTACCGCTTGTTGCTGGTCGTGTAAATTTTTACACGCCGGCCAAAAAGGCCGCCAATTGTTCGACTGTTGCAACTGTTGCACAGTTCGACGACGGCGTCGGCGACGTCGACGGCATCTGACATGCAACTCTCGACGAGCATTCAACTGTCAACAGTTACTACCGAAAGACAACGGCCGTTAAATGCCGCCAAAATAACTCAGGCAACAGGCAACACTGCAACACTGCAAAACAGCCGCAAACGGGCAACATTTGGGCAAACTACAAATCACTTTTACTAGATGTCGGACAGAGGCATCGACTTTAGAGCCAAGCGCCAGTCTCCCGCTTGGGCAGGCCAAAATCTGCGCGTTGTCTGCGCGCTCCTGTCCGCTGTCAAGCGAAATGCCGAGCTGCGGGCAATGGTGTAAAAATTATTTAAAGTATAAATAAAATTCTCGAAATATTTGCAAGTCGATTTTCCATTTAGCGCTGCCATCGTCGACGCAGACATCGCTGTCGCTGTCGCCGCTGCTGTTGCATTTGCAGTCGATAGCCGAGGCAATTAAGGTGCAATAATTTCGGATCATTAGGTTAAATTTGTCACGACCCGCTGCACGATTGCCAGGTCCGCCCCAAGGCGAACTGTCCGAAAATGTAAAAGCGCACGCCTGCAACTCAAACTCAAACTAAAATTCAAACATAAACTCAAACTCAAACTGACGCTCGCTGCTGCCCTGCTGCAGTTGAAGCTGCAGCTGAAACTGTCCATTTGCTCAGTGATCAGTGATCGCTGATCGCTTTGCCCCATGCCAATGGCAGGCATAATTTCAGTATGTTTTTTTTTGCACAGTTTGAACGCTAGGTGGCGCTGCCAACAAATTATGACACAATTCGCTGGCCAAATTTGGTAAGCAGTTGACATTTTGCCGTGTTTTTTTCATGTTGTCGACTCGGGCTATCGTTAAACAGCGCTATCAACATGGCATGTTGACAACAAACGCCTGGCAACATGTTGCCCAGTCAGCTGAGAAAGCGTTGTGCTTGTTTCTCTATGTCTCTCTGTGTGTGTGTGTGTGTTTGTGTGGGTGTCCGTCGCTTTATATAACTGACCGCTATTAGCGTCAAGTTGAAGCTGACTTGCGGCTACTGCGTCTCTGCGTCTGACTCTAACGCTGACTCCGACTCAGACTCTGTTGCATTCCGCAAATCAATTTCGCTGCGCACACGCACTGACCGCAATTTTGCGGTCTAGCCAATGAATCATCGAGCCTCAGCATCGCACGCGTCTCCACTAGAGATGGCAACGTGATAACATCATATGCCAAATCAGCGCTCAACTTTAGATTTGAGATCATATAGAAAGAGAGATAGAAAGAAAGAAAGAATGAAAAACTTTATTTTCAAATTATTGGAAGCCTTCCGAAGGAAATTTAAAATATTTAATTCAAGCTAAATTACTTTTTTCTGTAAAAATATGGTAAATACCCAATTAAAAAATTATTACTGATTTTAACATATTACATAAAAAATTCATATTATTTAATTTACTAAAACTCAAAAATGCTTAATTACCGTTTTTAAGTTATACATAATTTTTCACATTAAGCGAATATTAAAATATTCATATAATTAGCCTCCATTTATAATGTATGCCATATTCTATTTAAGCATCTAAATTCCCCCCGTTTTAATATTTATTAATTAATTTGCAAACTCTCTAAATTATGTTTGCCCAGCTTTGTTCAATTAATTAAATATTGCGCATACGCTGTGTGTTCATTTTGGCATCTAAGTGAACAATAATTTTAGTTGCTACAATGAATTAAATTTGCAGATTTTCCATTGCCATTTCCAATTGAGTTTCCTGTGGTTGCGCTGACTGCAAACTGTTTGCACGCTGCGTTCTCTAGCTGTTGCTTGCCCCGTTGTGGTTGTTGTTGCACGTTTCCCGTTTCCCATGTGTGTGGCATTTCTGTCACTTGACGCTGAATTATTTTCACGCCTTTTTACAAATGTTTGCGGCTTGAAAAGCGCAACCATAGCGGGGGCGACACAACACACAAACACACAAACACACACACACACACACTGGGACAGCGCTGTGTGTTCCACTTATGGGTAACGCCATGGCCTCCAGTGGAGCTCAGCTGAGCTCAGCGCAGCTCGGACTCTCGGACTCGACTCAGACTCGGTCAGCATGCAGATTTGCTCATAAATCTGACAAACCCAACGCTAATATTTGCAGACTTCGTTAGACACACTCAAATGAATTTGATATGCCTTAAACGGACTGACTGGCTGGCGGGCCAGCTCAGCTCCGTTCAGCTCTCTTCGGATGTTGGCGGTGACGGTGGCGGTGGCGGGGGGGGCGACGTTGGCCATTGCATTGACAAGTGTAAAAGTTGACAGGCAGCGGCCAAAATGAAATGCAGCTAAACTTTATCTGATTATAACTTGTAACTTGGCAAGTGAATGACCAACTGGCCAAGTGACCAACAGTTTGTGGCCAACTCGGAGCAGCTGTGTTGTGCAAACAGATTTTGTGGCATTACATTAAAAGCACTTCTTTAATTCTATTTCTAGCCCCACTCCACACCCAGTTAATGTGTTCTTCCGCACACAGATTCTGGGGCAGCGGCGTCGTTTAGGTTGGCTCTGGCTGCTGGCGCCTTCAATTACAATGGCCAGAGATAATGTGTCAACAGGCTGCAGCTTTCCAGTTTTTCTCTGTCGCTCATCTAATTGTCAACATTGGCTAAAACAAGGCCGGCACGCAAAGAGACGGCGGCGATAACACGAATTTACTTCTATATTGCCGGCGCCTGTTGTTCTCATGGAAATTGGCCGGGCAAAAAAAAAACTGGCTAGCTGGCTGGCAGTCAGGCTGGCAGGCACCAGTTGACCACTTAGCCCGAGAGTCGGGCAAACTGCTCATTTGCTGGCAGAGTTTAAAAAGCAATCAACACGTGATTATAATGATGCGACCAATGAGCCTCAGCGAGCCATACAACTGACCAGCTGTGCAGCTCGAGTTGCAGCTGTGACTGAAGCTGCAGATGAAGCTGAAGGAGAGGTTGAGGCAGTTGGCAGTGGTTGCTGCCTGTCTTACACATAATTGAGCAGAGATCGGACTCTCCTCCTGCGGGTTGTTGGTTTGGTGGTGGCTCTTTGGTAATAAGCGGCGCATTCATTGCATTTTGTTGAGCTGGCGTCTTGGCCGCCGCCGTTGACAGTAATTTGCTGGCAAACTCGTTTCGAATTGCAGTTGATAATTTAATTTGCATAGTGCCAATTTATGCTCAGTTGATGGACAACTGGACACGGCAACAACAGCAACAACAGCAGCAGCAGCAGTCGAATCGAGTCGAGTCAGGCAGTCGGGCAGTCATGGGTTAAGCAGCTTCCCTCTGCTGTTGGACGCCGTCGTTGTCCCCCACCCCTTCCTCCTGCGCTTATCAACTGATTTGCATCTACACTCGTGTTTATTTCTGCACCATTTGTGTTCGACGATCGTTATCTGCATCCGTTTAAAATGTTGCGCTTTTAGTGGCTGCTCTTGTAAGACAATTTGTAGCAAGTGGTTTTCATGTTCATGGGAATAGATTTTGCATACCAGCAAGCCACACCACACAGCACACAGCACACAGCACACACCACTTGCCACTTGCTACTTGCTACTTGCTGACCGTTGTTGCACGTTTTGTTGTTGCTGCTGTGGCAAATGCCACCCAGTGGGCCAACATGGCAGCGTTTTGGCCTCTAAAGTCTGCGTTTTTATGTTGCCTTTGACACGCAAGTGACACCAATGTCCACAACGTGCGCTGTCCACACTTTGATGACACTTTTTTAATTAGTCGCCACAGCAGCGGCAGCAGCAGCAGCAGCGGCAGCAGCAACAGTAGCTGCAGCTGCAACAAATTGTGTGCTTGACATCGCGTGCTGACATCTCGCCAAAATCATTGGCAGCCGTGCCGTAATTAGTCATTATGCATGCACCATGGGGTTGGAAAATCACCACAAGCCCGAAAAAAAAAGAAAAACAAAACTCATCTCAATTTCTTTGGCGAACATTTTCAGGCCACTGTGGCGCACTTGTCGTTCTCTATTGCGTGCAACTAATTAAAAACTGTAAACTGTCAAACGTGACGTGGACGGCGTGGACATGGCGACCGAATAAACATAATTCATGTTGCGTTGCTGTCAAAGGCAAATTGCCGTTGCGTTGCCAAGTTCGTTGCCTAAGTCTATTGTTTTAGAATTTATGAAATTTTTAATGCCGTACGACTTATTTATTTAATGCATTTTTAATAAATTGCCAGCCAGTCAGCGAGTCCGAGCCAATCGCCAAGCCAAGTTTAGACAAGTCGCGCCGCAATGCAAACAAAACAGCACAAAGCTAAACGTTTTCATTTTACAATTTAATTGCGACTACAATCTAGAGTCCAAGCCGGAGCTGGAGCTGCCACTGGAGCTGCAGTCGAGCACTCGGGGTCGAGTGCCCTATAGACAAGCGTCGAGTTGAATCGAATCGAATCGCGTCGCGTCGCGTCGCGTCGCTTAGCGTTGAATGCGTTTAATAAATCATAAAAATATTATGGCAATTGCAAATTACGATTATGCAAAAGGAATTCACGGTCACGGCGTTTAGCTGCTCGGCTCGTTGGCTGGCTGGCTGGTCGTGGCAAGCGTGGTAAACGGCAGCTGCGGCACGGACAGTTGCAACTGCAGCGCCACTACAACAATTGCTACTAAAACAATTGTTCTCTCGAGAACAACAACTGCAATAGGCTTCATGTTTTGATTGTTCTTGTACGCTTTAATGTTGTACAACATTTGCATGGCACTTCGCTGCCCCTTTTTTGCTCTGGCCACAACAACATTCACAAACAAAAATATCGTTATATTCATATTTTGCTCTCCAATTTTCTGATGGATTTATGAGCTTTGATTTGCGTTTAGCCTGCGCCTTACAGAACTTTAGCCTTCGGCTGCATTTAAATAATTAAAATGTCCAACTCTCGAGCTTGGCAGCCGTTTGCCGGCAGTGGCGGCAACAACTTCACGAACAACTTCAGCAAACAAGAGCTAGAACAATCAAATTGTTGGCTGATTGTGTCGATCGATTTACTCGCGGGCGGGCGAATGAAAAGCGCAGCGGGAAATTAATTAGTTGTTGTGATAAATGAAAATTAAATTAGTTGCTTGTACTATAAGTAGAATTGAGTTCTGTTGAGTTGAGTTCAGTTGAGTTGAGTGCAACTGACAAGCCCGATTTGTTAGTGGACTGGATACGAACGAATGTGTCTAAAAAGGTCACAACAAAGCGTTGAATGCCATTAGCTTATTCAATTTGTTAGTTAATTAATTATAAATAACACTCCACGTCGACAGAGGAGAAGCTAACACCTTTCAAAACACCACTTGTCACTTTCCAGCCTTAGAGTTTCAGCCACAGACTTCAACTTCAGCTCACACCTTGGCAAGCTGTCACATTTTACACGCTGCCAAATGTCTCAATTATGCAGCGACGACGACGACGATAACGCTTGGAAAATGTCAGTGAAAACAAATGAGTACCAAGGCAGGCAATCGAACTCAAGGATTACAAGAGAAGGGCCCTTCATTCAGCCCTCGAGTTCAGGGGCTTAACCAATTTTCCAGCCAAAATCACAGCCCACGCAACTCACTTTGGCCAGCGAAATTATTTCACAAATGGCAATATGGTATCGATGCCAAAAAAAAAACAAGTATATATATGTATATATACGCTGCATAAACAAAATTCATACATACCACAATGTTCACATATGGATGTGTGTGCCGTGCATGTTGAAATTATAATGAAGACATCAACTACAGCAACAGCAACAGCAACAACAACAACAATAAACTGACAACAGAGCAAATCGCCAGCCAGCCCACTTTGATTTTTATGGCCAGCACACATGAAGATGGTAGATGAGTAGACGGTAGGCGGCAGACGGCAGATGGCAGATGGCAAGCGGATGCTGCATGGAAGATGGGAGGTACGATCTCTTACCGCTAGTGCAGAGCAGCAGTGCAGCAGTGCAGCAGTGGAACAGTTGAGCAGCCGCAGCGCAGCTGAGTTGTAGGTGGTGCCCACAACAAATTGCAGGCAATCGCAAAGCCGTAAGTATGCTAAATTATCAGGCGTCGTCTTCGCTGTTTGAATACGCTTCCCAACTGATGTAGGCAATATGACACGGATCGCAAGGCGAGATGAGCAGGAATTCAGATAAGAATATTATTTAAAATATGACACCAAAATGTTGAGTAAATCGTTGACTGGGAGACTTTTAAATAGTTAACTTAGCTACTAATTGCATTTGTACTAATGCATTTTATAAGTAAATATTTAATGTAGATATATTTGTTAAATTGACTATTAAATAAAATATTTGCCCTACAATCAATAATGCGCAAAATAGAAAATTATGTAAATCTGCTTATGATTAAATAGTCTAAATTATAAAAATAAATAACACACAAACAAGTTATTTTTGCGGTTCAGAAGATAACATAGTTAGTGTATTTCAGTCTCACAATTCTGATTTCTCAGTTTTTCTCACAACTTTCCGCAGCTTTCCAATAATACACTTTGCGCTGGCGGCCGCCTAGCCGTAACAACAACAACAACAACAACAACTACAAGAGCAGCAAACGACGAAAAAAACTAAATAAATAAATATTTTTTTCGGGCATTATTATTATAAGAGTTTTAACATTATTACTGGACGTTGAACAATTTCGGGCAATAAAAGGCACAAATTGCTGATAATAATGATGCCAGGCAGCAACTGCTGATGCTGTTGCAGGCAGCTTGCATTGAACGCCGCAAGTTCGTTGCCTAAGTCTTTTGTTTGTATTGTACGTAGCGAGTGAGCAAGTGTGTGTGTGTGTGTGTTTGTGTGTGTCGCTTTGTTATTATTTTACATACTGTATTTTTTGTTGGTGCTACGATAGTTTCATGCTTGTCATGTTCTGTGCTTAGAAATTGAACTTTTTGTTGCTGCTGCTGCTGCAGTTTTTTGGTCGCTGTGAAACATTTGTCATTTTTACCATTTTTTGCCAAGCGTGACAGGCATTTGTTGTTGTCGTTGTTGTAGGTTTGTGTTTTTGTTTTTTTTTTTTTTTTTTTTGCTCGTTTCACCCACTGGCATGCAAATGCAACAACAGCAGCAGCAGCGACAACAACAATGGCCACAGAAACAGGAGTACATGTGGATGTGTATACGTGTTGTCTAGGTGCCTTGCATTTCGATACACCCGATAAAGATCTCAAATATAGTTAAAACAAACAAGAAATTTATTGAATATGCAACGTATTTTGCATTCGTATTCGCAGTCGCATTCGCATTTGGATTTGGTTTTCGTTTCGGATTTGCTTGGCCAGTTGAACAACTCTGGTTTATTGTTTTATTTATTGTAGGTGAGAAGTCAAATATTTGTGGGTGGCACAGCAGCAGCCACAAAAGCAACACCAAACAGCGATTCATAAATGGCACATCTCGCCATCTTGGCAGGTTTCTTGCCTCAGTCTCTTTTCAGTTTCTCTGTCAAGCTGCCATATACTCGTACTCGAACTCGAACTCGTACTCGAACTCATATATGCAGGTCTGCAGCGTATCACGGGACACAATCGCATTCAAAATTGCTGTAGACCCGAGGTTAATTTCAACATTAAACAAAACCCCCAAATGTTTAGACCGAAAGACCAAAAAAAAAAATGACAAGCCCATCAGCGAGGCAAGCAGATGTTTAGATTATGCATAAATAATCGATTGTGCGAGATGAAAATTGAGATAGAAGAGAGCGTTGAGCACAGCTGTAAATAATAAGCAAAGTGCTGTGCAGCCTAATGCAAATTCCTGACCGAAGATCAAATGTGAAAATCACTCAAGGAAGTCAAAGCGAGATAACTGCATAGTATTAAATTATGGTATAATTCTTGAAACCTTTTTTATAATAATGGAAAAATAATATAAACACATTTGAAAAATTAGTAGTTTTAAATTTTATTTTGGTATTTAAAAGCTAAAATGTCATGAATAGTTTTTATAATATTAATAAAATTAAATTAAATAAATTAAGATATAAGCCATAGCCCAAAATTATGTTTGAATATTTAGGTATATACATCAGCATAGATTTAACTATGTGAGAAATTAATGCAAATAGTTCGAATTAAATTATAAGATAAAAAGTTAAAGTTCATATTTGAATTGTATTTCTTTTAAAATTAATATAAACAGAAAAACATTGCTTTACTTGCAAATGCTTTTGGTAATTAAATATTGCAGCATATGTTACTAGAAACACTTCATTGACAACAGTATGGTTTGGTTAAGGATTTATGTATTCCATTTGAGTTTAGCCAACAATCGCCAAGATAACACCCTCAATTATCCACGATGGTGGAACCCACGCAGTGAGTTCCTCTTGCGGTTTCCGGTCGTGCCGTGGCACTTGTCTCCATATAATTTGTTGCACTTATTTAACGACCTACGCACTCCGCAGGCAACATAAACAGCAAGAGTAAAATCAACAATGGCCAGCAGCAGCAACAACACAAAAAAAAGAGCTCACATGAGGCAGACAAATTAGCCAGGCAGCACTTATGCGGCTGCCTCACGTAGTAGCACTGTGGCAAATCAAAGCCTTTCACACATTTTGGGGCACACTAAAACACACACACGCACACACACACACACACACACAGTTGAACGTTGAGACTGGTCATTGGTGAGGAGGTCAAGCGTTTGGAGCATGGGAGCGTGCAGATTGCAAAAGCGGCAGCGATTTGCATATTCCGCTTGCGATTGCGATTTACTCGCAGTTAACGGCGGCAGGCAGCGTTTGTCGCCCACCAACAACTTCAGTAACAGCAACAACAACAACAACAACAACAACAACAAAACAGACCGCCACCTGTTTTTGGAGCATAGTTTGCATATCAGCAGCACATCAATGAGAATGCGACGCGTTATCGAGCGACCCAAGACAAGTCCCAAGAGTTGCAGCAAACTTGCAACTTGCAACTCGCATCTTGAGGCAGACGACTTCGCCATCGTCATCGTAGTCATAGTCGGGCAGGCGTTTGGTAGGCGTAACCCAATGGAGCCAGCCAAGGAGAAGCAGAAGGGTGAAGCGGAGCACACGACGAGGCTCAGCGGCTCGGCGACGACATGAGGTTGAGGCACACCATTGTCTGTGGCAGATAATCTGTGATTCGTAAACTCCCACAGGTCAGGCGAGCACATCAATTACTTTGGCACAAGTCGCAGTCGCAGTTGAAATCGCAGTTGTTGCTGAAGTTGAAGTTGAAGTCGCAGTTCAACGCTGAAGACGATTCTGGCCAAGCGCCACGTCTGCGCTGTGGCAAGAATGACCTCTCAATTTATTGTGCAGCCTTTATCCTTTTGGCATATGCGATTTGTATCGACTTAAGCACTCACACACATACACACAGTATCTATCTCTCTTTCTCTCTCTCTCTCTCTCTCTCTTTATCTGTCTCTCGCTCTTTCTCTGTCTCTATCTCTCGCTGGGATTGTTGGCTGGCTGAGTTAAATGCTTACGTTGATTGTTTTATTATGATGATGTTAAATTATTGTAATCCAAACGCGCAATCGCAATCGTTGTCGACATCATCCGCATCCACATCCACATCCACATCGCCATCCACATCCTCATCATCATCATCATCATCTTTCGGATCGGCATCGGCATCGACATCGACATCGCATCTTCCTCCTGCTCCTCTCCTCGCTTCGTGGCCTGTTGCGTGGGCGTTGTTCGGCATATCCTTTGCGTACGCGCAAAAACAAATAAATGCTAAAGTGCTTCATCCTATCGACTCAATGGCTATGCCATCCACATCGTCATCCTCATCGACATCGACGTCGTCGGCGTCGGCTACGTGTGCCGCTGCAAACACTTACAGATTACGATCGACTGCTTGCGCCTGCTCTCCCGCTCTCTCTCTACTGCTCTTAGTCTCGGTCTTTACTTGATCTCGAGTTGGTCTCTTGTTGCTCCTCTGGGGGTGGAGGTGAAGGCGGAGGCTGCCTTGATGCCAGCTCCGTGATAATTTCGGGTTGCACGCTTATTTAATATGCGAATTTTTACAGATAAATGGTGAGAAATAATTTGCGCTGCTTTCGTTGCCCCTTTACCCCCTCCCCCCCCTCAGCTACACCCTCCCTCTCAGCTCCGCGCTCTTCCGCTACAATTTCAGTCGTTGTGTGGGCGTGTGCTCTTTGTTGGGGCGTGGCCGCATGGACTTGTAAACGTGTATATATTTCTCTGTACATTACAGGTTTAGATGTTGCATGCGATCACAGCATATGCACACTGCGAATTTGCAGCATAGATTTGTCCTAGTCGAACTACAATTTTGTCCTTATTCCGTACTTGTTTTCCACTTGCTTCTACTTGCCTAACATTTCCACTTGCTTCCTTATTTGGCTGCTCAATTGCAATTAGAGCTTTAGTTTCCACTTCCTGTTCTTTAACTTACTCTACAACTTCTTCTAAGTTTGGATCAAGGCAAATTAAGTATCTTGACAGCATCGCATAGGAACTGTAAGCTTGTGAAGTTCACGAATCTTTCGTAACTCTTCGATTGTCAAATCTGACAGAGAAACATAGAAGCAACCTTCGTTTTAAAAATGAAAACCCAGATGAACCAAAGTAGAGGAATATCTAGCATGGAATTCACGTGACATACTTTTAAAAAAATGTTGATTTGCTCTCTGCACTTTTTTTCTCTCCATAATGATTCTAAATCCACTCTCTGTGGCTTGCTTCCTCCTCTTCCCTATCTGTTCCCCTCCTCAATAGTTCCTAGCTCCCTACCTAGCTGCCGTCCCCTCAGCAGCACCGATAGCCAGGGCTCAACGCTCGGCTCAGCATTCTCTGCCGACATCCAGCTGAGTTGGCCTTTGGCTTTCGCGTTGTTACACTTTCAGTTGGCTGCCCCCTGGCTGCCTTGTGCATTTGCTGCGCTGGTTGCGCTGGCTACTGGTTTTTGATTGAGCTGCCCCTTGCTGTCGTGTGGCATTTTGCCGTGACATTTACACGAGACGACATCCAGCGACGAAGTCAAAGCTGCTGAGCTACGCAGCCTACGCCTACACCACAACACAACCGAACTGGGTCTATTTATCCAGGCATGGGCATGGCCCTGACAGTTTTGCCGCCACATTCCAAGCGATGACTCTTTGAGTCGCTGACGCTGACTCTGATGCTGACTTCGCATCTGGAATGCTGCGAGAGGCGAGCATTTTAATTGTGAGAACTTTTGTGGCAGCCATGACCAAGTTTTGGAGGCCAGCCGAATGTTTGCTTATCAAGAGATTAGTTCGATTCGCTGGCTTTGCGAATACGCAGCATGTTTGCTGAGCGCGCTAAATGTTCGTGGCATGTGCAAATGTTGTGTTGTTGTTTTTGCTGTTTTATTTATTTTTTTTTTGTTCGGTTTTTTGGCCAGCGAGGCAGATACAAGATAAGCGGCAGCAACAATTCGGGGTTTCGCTTTGGCGCCGGCTCGGCCTGCTGCATAAAGAATCTTGCCACCCTACAGGCGACTGCAACTGCAACGGCAACGGCAACAGCGACGTCGACAGCGACAGCGACTGCGACTTCGAGACATCGACATCGACAGCGAGCTGAGAGTAATCAAGATGCCGCCATCGACAGCCAACTGGCAATAGTTTTGGCCAGTTTTAGTCTTTTTTTTTCTCTCCAGTTGGTCGCCGATACTTCGATTATGCAAAAGCTCGAATGGACTCCAACTGAAATGAGCTGAGCTTAGTTAGCTGGCCGGCCAGCTGTCCCAGCGTCCAACTTCATGTGTGTCTTAGCTGGCGCAGCGCTGCGGGGCTGCTGGCGTTTTCTTTATGCCCAAATAATAGCACATAAAACTATAATAGTAATTTTCAAATGGAGAAAGAGTGGAGATGCAATCGCTCTGGCCCGGCTTCGCTGGCCATCGGCCAGCTGTGCGCGCGGGCTTAGTCATAGAGAGGATGCCCCCAAACCCGCAACCATTTCGACCTGGCGACCATCGGGCCCGGCCCCGATGACCACACAGCGCGCTCGCTCCATGCCAGATGAGCTGAAATTGAAGCTCGAGCAAGCAGAAGCTGAAGTGCGAGCTGAAATTGTGGCTTTAACTCCGACTGTAGCCGCGTGGCGTCCAGTTAAGAGCTGCGCTAATTTATGGCCAGCCAATGCCACAAGCTGCACGAAGCTCGAAGCTCCACAAAACAAGAAAAAGAAACCAAACCGAACACTTTCATTTTTCAAATGTGCCAAACACAAAGCAGCCAAAAGCTGCAAAATAAAAACAAAAAAAAAAAAACACAAAAAAACAAAGAGCGAAAAATGTTTCAATTTTTCGAAGCAGACCTCACCCCATGATGCTAATTTATATGCAGCCCCAGCCCAAAAAGCCAACAGCAAAAACTAAAATCCACAAAACCGAATCTGAATCGGAATCTGAAAAACCAAAAACCGAAAGCTCGAAAACTGACATTGCGACCGATGTCGCAGTCAAAGTCGCTGTCGATGTCAAGCCGAGTTCAGGTTCAAGTTCGGTTTTCGGTTTCGCGCTGATGCGGCTCAGGTGTAAATTAAATACACTTGGGGCCCCCAGGGGCACAACGCACACGACTCCACCAACACACCAGCAAAACGGCCAGGCGACAGATCAGACTTCATTAGCCAACTTTGGACATCTGCTAGAGATGAGCGTGGCAGACTCACGAGTCCAACACGCGCAAACGGAAGTACGAAAAATGTAAGAGGATTTTCGTTTTGTATTAAGTTATTTGTAAATATTCGAATGTTTCAAATAATATATAAATATTACTTCAACTTTCCTTTAAAATCAATAACTGTTTGAACTTTCTTAGTCTTATAAATTTAAGAACTTCTCCCCAAAAACTTTTTTACTCAAGTAGTAATTCAAACAAGCATTTCTTCTATACAAATATTTTGAATAATTCTAACAAAATTGCTATCATACTTAATAGTTATATTGTTTAACAAATATTTATTTCAATAATTTCCTTTAAATATATAAACTATATAAACTTCTTAAAGAAATAGTTATATGTTAATTGAATTCTTAATGAGCTAAGTTATTCAAATTGAGTTTTTAGTAAACAAACTTACTTAAATTGAATTTGAAAACTAAAATTTTCTATTTTTTCACAATTTTATATGCTTCCAATAAAGTTAATACTTTCCATTAGCATCCAAATTTCTTCCAAATGAAATGTGATCCGTTTTACAATCGCTATATTTTGGCCAACTCTAACAGCGTCTGAGCAACCTTGGAATGTTGCTAATTTCCTCTGGCAGCAACCCTCGCTTCCTCCTTTCTCCACCACACTCAGCGCCTGCCTGCGTTCTGCCTCCTCGCTGATCCTCGCGATCATTTAAATAGCAATAAATTAATAAGCATCCATTAATTTGGCGCGCGGGCGTTGCGCATAAATTTGGTGATTTTCGACTAAGAATGAGAGAGCGTTTGCTGGCAAGGAGCAAGCGGTGTTGGAGTGGGGACGGGGGTCACAGGCAGGCAGCTTGTTGGGGTCAGAGGCAGACAAATTATGTGGTTTGCAACACACGCGCCATAAATTTGTCACTTATTCATGCTGCGTATGCGCATTGAGTGGCTGCCCAGGTTGGGGGGACTGCGACTGAGGCTGCTCACCTCTTTAAAGGATGCTAAATATAATGAGGTGAGGGTATTATTGTTGAACAGCACCTTTGCAAAGTCAGTGGAATATTTATGAAGAGTGAAAGGATTACATATTCTTCGACAATAGTGTTTGCAAAGTATATTAGCATACACAGTAGTTGAAATGCAAATAATGTGTAAATGGAAGTTTTTAAATGTTATTTTTAATGCTCACAAAAAAACTACTGTAAATAATAAAATTTAAGTTGTAAACAATGTAACAATATTTTTATATTTTGCCCTTAAATAACTCTTGAAAATAATTTACACTTTTGGAGGCATTTCTAACGCTGAACTTTCTCTAAATGAATTTACAAGTTGAATAAATTTTTTCCTAATGCAATTATTAAAAAAAGGCAATTGGTAAACACAAAAGATTTAAAATGTCCATTTACGTGTATTAAATTTAAAAGTGTCTAAAAATCAAATCGAATACTACAAAGGAAACTAATCTGTTAACAACAGTAGCAAAAAATATTATGCGTCTTATTGATGTCACACCAAGCTGCAATGACAAATCTCTGAGTGAATCTCTCTGGAGGCGGCGGCTCGACTGCGTTGACATTTGAAAAGTGCAGACGGCAACAGCGGGTTGTCCCTGCAGACAAACAAAGCGTCGTCGACAAAAATGGGCCTATGGTTGAGCCGGCCAGTTGCCGGCATCGTAGCCAACTGGCGCCTGCAACACCAGCAGCCAAGCACAGCAACAATAGCAACAACAAGAGCTGCTGACATAAGCCGAAGTCGCTCGGTTGTTATTGCTGTTGCAGTCTGCAGAGCTATGGAAAACAGCAGGCTGGTTGGCCGGCAGGCGCCATTTGGCCGTCAGCTGGGCAGGTGTCAAGCTGTGCGTGTGCCACCAAAAGTTGGTCAAAACACGGGCAAAGACAAAGCTGAACAAATATATGGCAATGCGCCAAGCCAAGCCGAGTCGAGTGGAGTCGAGTTGGACAATTTCAAATTTGCCTACGCAGTTTTCTCACAGGCAATTAAACATAGTTCGCGGAGCGGAAAACAGAATGCGAACAGGCATGTAATTAGAACAATTAAATTAGAAACTCAACATGAGATACGAGTACACCTCCCTACCCCCTTCGCTCTTGCAGAGACAGAGAGAGAGACAGATGCCAGGGCCATTTCGTCATAGCCAAAGCAACCTCTCGACACTCGGTGCTGGGCTCGACTGTGTCGCCGGTTTGGACTTGAACTTAATTTGCATAATTGCTGCGTAAATATTGATATTTGAATTTTGATATTGACCAGACCGGCACTCAGCATATGACAGCAGCGGCAGCAGCGGCAGATACAGCGGCAGTGACACCGACAGAGATAGCAGCTAATGCCCCACAGTCTGAATACCAGTCGAGTGTCTCTGGCGAAGCGAGTCTCCGTCAGCGTCGCTTTGTGTCACACTGTTGTGTGTCGTTTGCATTGCTTAATCGACTGTCAATAATTTCACATATTAAATATTAAATAAAACGAGGCATTTAATCAACTAGCGCAGCTGTGCTTCAACCCAGACCCCAGAGCACAGACCCCAGACCCCATTGATAGCACATTCAATTCCCACGCTAAACGAACGCCAATCAACAGCGACGTCGACTTCGTCTGCAAACTGTGACTGTGACTGAATCATAAAGGTGCGTGAAGCTACTCACTTACTCTCTCACACAGTGGCATGCATATCGCATTATACAAGTTTATGAATACGCGTCTTATGAAGACATCAGTCAACATAATGAACTTGGCCAGCGCTAGGGGATCACGCACTCACAGTTGACACTGATAAATAAATACGCGTCGCATAATGCAATAATCGCAATCAAAATCCCTTTACACTGATCACGACTTGTCGAGATGCAAATAAACTGTGAGTCTTGCTAAACCGTAACCCAGATACGAGATGCTCATAAGAGTGTAGAACAAATTACGTATACGCGTATTTATGAGGTGGAGAAAATATATATAAAATTCTTTCGCCTTTTGTAGGCAACATATAAATCAATTAATTCTATACATATTTGCGCTGTAACCAATTTAAAATATTTTTCAAATGTTTAAGGCGAAATGCCTTTATTACATCAACTTAAGCCATAAACATTAAATTAGATTAATTCAAAAGCCTATCTTATTTGGTTCATTCCATAAATAAGTTATTTGAATAATTAAATTTTAGATTTTATTTCATATGTCAAAGTGCATTCCTTTTCGCTAGGCAAATACGCTTACTTTTAATTAATTTTCTAATTACCTCATTTCACGCAAAGAAGAATAATTCTCAAAATTCAATGAATTGAGGACAGATTTGCAGATTAATTCAGGCAACAACTGGCAATGATTCATTGCATATGCACACGTTAATTGCTTAACCTATGTATATGCCACTTAATAATAATAATAAAAGTACGAAAGACCTCTTTCGGAGGTGCTACAAAATTGTTAAAGTGGCTGCTGCTTGGCACATGTCCAGCGCCTTGTAGCTGGCAACCGAAAACACAACGTGTAAATTATGCCATAACACAATTAGCCACTTTAGAAGTTGCTGCTGCTGCTGCTTGATGTTGTTGTTGTTGCTAGTCTTTGGCTAGAGTTTTTCTTTTTTCATTTTCGGGCCAGGCCATTTGCCACTTACATGCGCCGCCAACATTTTGCAACATGAAACGTTGCTAAAAATTTGTTGCGGTTGCCTAATTAAAAAAATCGACTAAAAACTAAAACTAAAACTATCTCGAGTCTAAAGCTAAAGCTGGCAAACAGGATGCTACCGTTGGTTACCCCGGGGTGGAGGGGGCGGAAAGGCAAGAGGCAAGAGGAGCAAGCTGGGGGATCTCTGGGAAGGCACGCTGCGGGGGCTGTTCAGTTGTCTCGTGAGCTGCTGACTAAAATTAAATCAAGCAAATTACTTTTATCGCTGGCACGCATCTCGAACGCAAGAGCTACGAGTAAAGCCGCATTCAGAGACAGAGCTGGATGCCAAAGAATGGCCAGATAAAGTCGAAAAGAGAGAGCGAGAGCGAAAGACAGAGAGAGACAAGTCGCGTCCGGGGCCAGATCTTGTGCCTCAAGCTGAGTGCATAAATTAAAGTCTATAAAGTCAACTGCCGGCTAAGTGGCGGGCTTCCATTAAGCTCGCTGAGCTGCCAACTGTGCAGCTGAGATCGATAGCTGTCTATCTTTGGAGACCAATAGCTCGACCAGATAGCTCGACGACCGGCTAGAGACCCCAGCTGGGGTTCAGCTTTGAGTTCAGCTTTGAGCAGCGTTGATCTGATCTGAGAGCTGAGAAATCAAAGCAGTGTCCACATTGTGACGAGAAGTGCGCTCACTGACTGCAATCGACGCAGAAGTAATTTAATTACGGATCAAATTGATTCGACTTGCAAATGGTATACCATTAGAGTTAGTTCGACTAATAACAATTTTCTTTTCATATAATTATTACATTAAATCTCAAAAGTTCTTGATGCATTTGATTAATTACTGTTTAAGCGCTTCTAGATCGAAATTCGCTGATTGTTTAAGCTGGTGGTTGTTTTGATTAGATGCTGATTGATGGCTTCTAATCTAATCTAATGTGGACTTGAAGTGTATGCTACTTGATTGGTTTTATTTATAAATTTAATTGCGCAATTTTATGATGATAATTTGTGATCCTTAAGCGATTCTCGAATTGATTGATTCCGTCTATACGTCTGCCTAATAGATTTCTAATTGATTTTAGTACATTTTGAAATGTCAATACTAAAACTTTGCAGTTCATTCTTTCGATGTAAATCAGTAAATCACTATCTTATTTATTTGACATTGATATAGAAATATTCCAGAATAGTTAGTCTATTAATTATTGTATTTCTTCAATGAAAACAGAATCTTGTCTAAGACTTTTGAACGGAAAAATAAGAAACGAATGGAAGGCAAAATCAGACTGTAGGTTATATTTTTATTTTTATTTTCATTTATCAATAGGTTACAAATTTTATTTGCAATTGAAAGAGTGAGTTCCACTGTTGCATTCACTCATTGTCGTCACCTGCAGCCCAGTGTGCAACGATCCCCTTTCTCTTCGGCACTATACGAGTGTAGGATCTATTTATTCACACACGACACTTTGTCAGTTAGTTGGACGGAGTTGAAGTTGGAGTGTAGACGAAGATGGAGTTGGACTCGAAGTTGCAGTCGCAGTCGAAGTTGGAGTCGTAGTTGAAGTTGCAGTTTGCCTAGTGATCGAGATTGCGCACCCGCCTGTCAAATTAGCGGCGTGGCTATAAAAAGTGAAAAGCGTTTTTGCAGCGACATGCTGCCATCTCTATCTGTGTCTCGCTCTCTCTCTCCTTTTCTCTCCTTTTAACATGTCCCGAGTTCGAGTCCGTGCCGCAGCCAAGTGCCGAGCATTTTGCCATTGCCCCGCCCTCCCACATGTTGCTCGCAACACATAGCAGGGAACGTGCAACGGGCAACTGGCAAAGTTTTCAAGATTCGTCACAGCTGCGGCGATGTCGACAATTTTGAAATTCATGCGATACTCGATGACGTTACGAGGCGATCAACGACGACAACAACGACGACGACGACGACGTCGACGTAATCGCATGCGGCAAACAAGTTTCAAGAATTTATTTTTATAATTTTTTCTCTGTTCGCATTCAAAAGTGTTGCAGCCGTAATAATAAAATATGTATGTGAGAGTGCCCCGGACAGAGAGTCTTTGATTTTTCATTTTGATATTGTTTTGCTGCTGCTCTGGTTGCTGTTGTTGTTGTATATTTTTTATATTTATGGCATATTGATTAAGCTATTAACATTTGATTAAAGCATTCACAGCCGTCGGCTGTGGAGCGCTCCAAATTATTTTTAATCGCTTTGCGCAAAATTACATAAATAATAAAAATTGTTTGCATTGCGTTTAACATTGTTGCACATGCACAGAAAATGCGAGGAATTCAATTAATTAAACGCCATTTGCCGATGTACAATGTGCTAATTGTTTTGTCCATTGCTATTGCTGGCCATTTTCCTTTTCCAAATTGCTTTCAACGTGCTCTCTGCTTGACTCCAAGCTCAGAGTCCAAGCTGGTCAACGGGTTTTTTTTTGTATATTTTTATACTTGCCTTTTTGCGAGCAAAATTTTAATTTATGTTGTGTGTAAAATGTCAGGCACACCAAAAAGTGACAACAAATATGTCAAATTGTTGCTGACAAGCAGCGAGCACCATAAGCCCCAAAGTCTCAAGTCTCTCCAGTCTCTCCAGTCGCTTAAGTCTCACCAAGTCTCAAGTTCCACTGTACTCAGGCCGGACAATGTACTCGCTTTCAGTTGGGGTGAGAGACACCTACATACAAGTACATATCTCATGTCTATGATCGTTGAAACAATGCCAACAAATTATATAAATCATTTGAAATGCCATGTTCTTAATAGGGCACAAGACACTTCAGACACTTTGGACACACACGACATACGACACAGACATGGTCAAATGTCCAAGAAGTCGAAAGAAACACTCAACGGGTCTATCCACTGCAAAACAGCTGCTGGACTTACGCCACACGACTGAAGGGAGCCTAAAAGGTTTATCGCAAAATTGTCAATCAAACTTATGAGCTATACAGTGAAATGAGTTGCAAACTGAAATAATGAGCAATCAACTTGGGCTTTAATTCGTAAATAAAATCATGTTCTATTCGAAACATATATGTATATATATATATATATATATATATATTGTGTGTCCAAAATTTTCTGATGTATAACAAACAAGTTTTTACGCGCAATTCAACAAACATATGTACTTCAACATCTCCGGGACTCTCAGGCTTGCCAACAATGTTTTTTTTTTTTGCTCTCATCTACTAAAGTTATAGTTGTTGTAAACTATAAAATGTCGGCATGTATGGCGATGCTCATGTAGCGCAGCTTCTCGTTCTTCTTCAGCATCTTCCAATTGAAACGGGCCATCTGTGCGATCTCATTCATATCGAAGTTCTCCTTGAATGCGTGGACTCGTAAGTATTCGATGTATTCCTCCAGATACGCCATAAAGGGCGTAATGTGAATTCCCAGGTGCTTGTAGCGCTTTTGCACCAATTTGATGATTTGCTCGTTGGAGCAGAAGCCATTGTTAGCCATCACTGTGAAATGCTTTTTGAATTTTGGATACAACACTGGTGAAATTGGGGCACGCGCGCAATTAATGTATAAACAATTTAAAAACGTTTCTCGTTGAAAAATTCGAGCGTGAAAATTTTGGATACAACACTGGTGAAATTGGGGCACGCGCGCAATTAATGTATAAACAATTTAAAAACGTTTCTCGTTGAAAAATTCGAGCGTGAAAATTTTCAATGACAACTTTCACAAAAACTCTAGAAGTTTGACTAGAACTGAAATCTGTAAATCGCCTGATCTAATCTCAAGCTGTTTTATTTGATTTTTATTTTTTTTTTGGTTTGTTGTCGGCTGCCCTCAAGGCGCCAGCAATGACATTTTAATATCGACTCTGCCGCTTAAAAGCGAATTGAAGTAAATGAGAAACTGGCAGCAAACCTAATTGGCCCAAACAAATTCAAATGCAAAGCCAAAGCCAACAGCAAGCGGAGGCTATGTAAATCGATTTGTCGATTTGTCATACGAGCAACAGCAGCAGCAGCAGCAACAGCGAAAGAAACACAAACAACTTGAGCGACAAACCCAGCAAGTAAACTAACTAACCAACAACTGACGCTTTGGCATCTTCAAATAAGTGTCAGCGAGCACTTGAGCAGCACTTTGGAGAACTCTCGGCACAATGTATTGCGGTGTTGTGTCTATTTTGTTTTTGCAAGGGCGCAAGGGGGTTGGCGACACGCTTGTAGGTCGTCAAAGGTCCTGCCGTGAATTGTCATTGTCGTGAGTTGCATAATGCCGCACAAAATCGACATCAGCAACACTGACACCAAGCAACCATGCAACAACCTCAGTCGCTGCAAGCTGCAACCACAACGAGCTGCGACCTGGGCCAATTCTTAACTTTGCCTCATTCCTTATACCTTATTTATACACTTTGTCGTTTTTGTTGTTGTTGTTGTTTTCCTACTTCTATTTGTTGGCCAATTTCAAAGCAATTTCCAAGCATCAGCCGTAAATCAAATACAACTTCAATTTCAACTTCGACTTCAGTTTCGGCTTCGGTTTCAACTTCAACCGCGACGTCGCCAGCATTTCAACACCTTCGCAAAGACCTTGACTTGTTGTTGTTGTTGTAGCTATTTCACTAGTTGCTGAATTGTTGTTGTTGTATAGAAATCGAAATCCAAATCCAAATCCAAATCAGTAGCAACCAAGTGAGTCTGCTAATTTGGCTCATTTTGTTTTTAAGTAATTTGTACTTCACTCCTTTAGTTTTTGCTTTTTTCTTGCCTTTGTTTTCTCGTCTCTTTGGCTGCAACATTAAAGTGCAAATTTTAATGGCCCTCACAAGATTCTATTTACCTGCCCAGATTCCATTGATGTTGTTGGGGTTGTTGTTGTTGCTGTTGCTGCAGACTGGGCAATATAATTAAGTTTCGTGGCCACAGACCTTGGCTTGTGTTTTGCTTTTTGCGATTTTGATAAAATTGACCCGAAAAATAACAACAACAGCAACTGCCATTGACAGCAAACTGGTAGCTGAAGCTGAATCTGAAGCTGACTTAAAAGACTGGCGGGAATTTGTCTGTCAGCCTTTTGTCTGAGTGTCTAACTGTCTGGCTGTCTGCCCGGTTGGGGCAATGTCAGAAAAGCGAATTAAAATTCAAAACTCGTGACTTATTTAATTATAATGAGTTGAGATTAGAAACGTTTTAACGGGAGCAACGCCAACTGTCGGCAAATGGCACACACAAAGCGACCAACCGACAACTGCTGCTCTCTGATGTTTCACTCTATAGCTTCGCAGATTATCAATGCCTTCAGAACGTTAACTTTAACTTTAGCAGCTTCAGCTTTAACTTATTCTTATTTGTTATATGTCATACATTCAGTTAAATGTCGTTTAGAATGGACATTCGCCAACAGTTTTTAGGGTCAGCCATAAAACTTAAATGCGAGTCGAAATTATTTTGAAATTTATTTTAAAAGTGCAATCGGAATAATTTATTTTGCATCTGCAGCAAAAATACTAATGAGTTGCGTTAAATATTTTCAAAAGTGCCAACAACATGTGCCAACATTAAATTCGCCTAACATAAAAAGTGACTTCCTGTGATTGAATCGCAGTTTAAAAAATAAAAGACAAACAGAGATTGTTAAACAAGGCTTCAGTAAGAAAGATAAAAAAAGAAGTACCTAGAAAGTTAATTTCTTCATAATAATTTTAACTAAATTACAAACATTCATAATTGTTTTCCATCTAAGTCCCAAAAATAAATTTTTTTAGACCAAAGCATTTTAAAGTTAAAAAAAATACAAGTTGATGTATTAAAATGCTCTATCTGTGTAAGCATTATAATTGAATCATTTGAACACAGTACCTTCAAAACTGTTCCTTCACCCAACCAGCAAATTTATTCAAATAGATAGCTCCACATTGAAGGCGATTTTTGCACAATCGTGGCACAATTGTTGAAGTCGTTTCTCATGTTCGCTTCGAGGTCAACTTGCAACATCTTCAATCAAACGGCGGTGGCAGTCACTGTTGCTGGAACAACAGTGCAACACCTACGTGCAGCAAACCGTCGCAAGCATTTTGGCCAAAAACGACAAGCAAACGACAACGACAAAAGTCATAAATCCAAATCCCATTTGTCAGCATTAGAAAATTATGCAGCCGATAAAAATAAACTAAAATAACTAACTATGGTACAAACAACTACAATAAAAGCTTGCAACAATAATCAACAACAACAGCAAAAAGAAACTAACAAAAAACGAAGAGTTTAGAGACCCACAGGTCTCTGATATAACCTCTCTTCGCCTCGCTCGTTCCCCCATTGACAATCTCTGCACGCTGGCAGCCTCGTTTGTTCATTTAAATTCATAAATTAAATTACACGACATGCACAATAATAAAAACGATTTGGGGCCCACACGCAAACAGCCAAAGATTCATTAAAGATTTTGCCCACTGAGCCACAACTACAATAACACCAACAACAATGACAACGACAACGACAACTATAACAAATAAGCAAATGGTATAAGAACAACGCGCAACGGACAGTGGGATTTTTTTTATTTATTCGATTGTTGTAATCTTATGAGCAACATGCACAATATGTTTAACTCCCAGACAGGCAGACAGACCTACAATATTCCAAAATCACAATTAAACAAAATAAATGATGATGATGATGCATCAGCAACAGCAACGACAACGTCAACGACGACTTTTGAACGCATGCGCGGGCGCCATCATCAACTGCCAACAACTGGCATCAAGTTGAAGCCATCCACAAGCCGCCATCGCCATCGCCATCGTCATCGTCATCGCTGAGTTGCCATTGCCAAATTTGGTCAGACTCGGGCCAATGTGTGGCAGCAACAAGCGGAAGCCAACAACAGCGACAACACCAGCCACAACAATGCCAACTGCAGAAGTGTCATTCATAAGCTGCAAGCAAAGTAAAAAGAGCCAACACCATGGGAATTTTTAGATGGCGAGTGGGAGCTCACAGTTGCAGGCAATGGATAAGGTGTGCAACGAGTGTGTGAATTTGTAGTTGTGTGTGTGTGTGTGTGCCACTAATATGAAAATTTATTACAATTATTGTGCATCTTACATCTTGTACATTTGTAAGCTTACTGAAGTTGACTCAAATACTCTGGTCTCAATATCGAGGTCAATTAGTTCAAAGTTTATTTTGAATGGACCTAAAGAATGCTTAATATATAACAAATATTTATATATATATTTATATAAATTTTTTAAAAAATTGATAGTAATTCTAAATATGTTACTCTAAATAATTGATTATAAATAATATTATGTTTGGTCTAAAACAAAAAATGGCTATAAAAAGCAATCAGTTGCAAGCTTATTTGGCTGCTGCTCTGATTCAACTGCGTCTAAATAATATTTCATATAAATTTTAGTTATTTGTTATATTTTTACTAATTTTATGAACAATTTTATAAGCATTTCGAGCTTTAATTCAAATAAATTAATTATTTCAAGCTGTTTAAAGAACAAAACAGTCAGTTCATATAAGCTTTTAAAATTTATTTCCTTTAGTTATGGGCAAATTAACTTAAAAGAAATCAGTTGCCATCTTTTATTCTTCGGCCAATCCTCTGAAGACTTCCCTCATGTGCTGCCCTCAGTTCGTAGAGAGACGCTAATTATTATTAAGCACAACATATATTAGACACTTCAGCAGTGTCATTAAACTGAACTTCAACTCAACTCTGAGTAGTTGGACAATCTCATTTTTGTCGACCAATTTGCATAAGTCGCCGCTAAAAGTGATTCTCTTATTTATTTCTCAAGACCTGCAGATTGTTCTCAAGTATATGTTTTAGTACTGCAAACTCAG
The DNA here is from genome assembly GCA_035047445.1 of Drosophila siamana. Lineage (NCBI taxonomy): Eukaryota > Metazoa > Arthropoda > Insecta > Diptera > Drosophilidae > Drosophila > Drosophila siamana. Next base: position 725,349 of record JAWNPP010000151.1, on the reverse strand, counting down.
CATGACTTTTCCAAAAACAAAAAACAAAAAGAGTTTCAATTATTTGCGCTGGGCAAAAAAAAAACACGAAATGAAAACTGATTGATGTTGCCAAATCGATCAATGTCAGGAAATGATGGCAAGGTTATGACAATTATGAATTGACTGGGCAAAAACAAAGCAAAACACGAAGTAACAACAACAACGAGAATGACGACGATCATAATTGTAGGCATCATCCGCACTGCAAGTGCAAGATGTTGGCTAATGGCAAATGGAAGTTGCCCAAGTGTATTAATTATACGCCACATTGACCCATAAAACTCACGGGCACAACTTGACAATTGTTTGGTTACTAAACGTTCTACAGTTGTCGTTGATTGTTGTTCTCGCAGTTGTTCTTGTTATTGTTGTTGCTGTTGGTTGATTGGTGTTGTTCTGCTGCCCACAGTCGACTCGCACTGTGACTCATTGACCGCAGCGAGCAGCAACCGTGCCCCCTTCTACAAATGCCGCCTCCTTTTTGCATTGTGCGTTGCAGCATTTGCAACTTAGGTGCGTTTTTTTAGAACCGGCCTCAGTCGAGAGAGACTCTGCGACTCTATGACTATGACTCTGTCTATGTTGTGCATCGAATCCGGGCCCGGCTGCCGCTGTTGTTGTTCTCTTTGGTTGCCAGTTTCTGGCTGCTTATTGCCAAGCCATTTATTGCCTTCATGGCACTCAATTTGTTTGGCCGCTGGCTGCTGCCTCAATAATAAAATGTTTTTTATTATACAATTTAGTTACTTTAACTTGCGTGTAAATCGCCTTTTTGCATATTGACACATAATCATTGTCTTTGCTGCGTTTGCGTTTACGGCCTGAAAACGGTGAGAATGCCAACTAAAGAGCAAAAACCACGAGTCGCAGATGCTCTAGAGTCGACTCTAAAATAAGTACCATAAGTAAACGAATAGTACACAAGTTTATGGTGATATTAGTCAGTTGGATAAATAACAAGAAAACCGAAATTTGAAATGAAATTCCAAAGAAGATTATAAGCATAAAGCATAGTTCCTATTCCTAGATTTGACTTCCTGGCTTATACGGTAGATAAATATCACAAAAATCATATAAAACATATACAATTTTTTTGTTAACATAACATAAATAAATCAGAATTCCATTAAAATCGCAAACTCCCTTAAAAAATATCTAATTATTTGTTCTAATTTTGAATAAATATTTGTCTGTAATATGAGCAATAATTTATAATACTCTTCAAGTTAAATGAAATAGTAGAAATAGCGACTGATATAGCTAATCGCCTCTGCTTTAGAGTATAGACAAACTTATTACATGTTGCGCCGAAAACCGTTGCAAGCCTAATGAACATTTTCGTTTTCATAGTTGCAAGTTGCAAGTTGCGTGGGTGGACTCACAATCGCACAGCCACAGCCAGAGTGAAAGAGACAGATGCCGAAATAGACAGAGATAGAGATAGAGAGACAGAGACTTGGGATAAATCCGAAATCACATTGCCAAACTGCCTGCCATAATTTAACAACTCTAATAAGCTAAGCGAAAGGTGGCCACTTTCTGATTGGCCAACAAAATACCTGGCTAATGAGGTTAATCAGGCTAAAAGCTGGTTCAGCTCGTTGACAACTTGTTGCGGCGGCAATTGAATTTTTTGGCGACATGCAACAAGTTTACGAGCTGCGCTTAATGAAATGCATATTTTGCACCGTGATTGCAATTAACTAACCAACTGCACCAACGATGCAGAGAGCACGGGGGAAAAATGGAAAGGATTCTGCACCCAATGTCACGATCTATCTGTGCTATTGTTCAGACAAAACACACACAAGATCTCAAACATTTATATTGTAAGTGAGTCAAACAAATATTTGCACTAAATTTGCACACTAAAAGCCCAATTGGCAGTTGGCAGTTCCCTTTTGGCAACGAGTTTTGCAGCAGCATTGCCATTGTGTTGCGCCTCCGTTTGGGCCACTTCATCTATCAGGCCGGCTATCCAAACTGTCTGTAAATTGGCTGCTGACCTTATAAAGGTGAGCAACGTGCGTCTGCCACAGATGCGCTCCCCGTCTCCCTCTGACACGCTCAGCTGGCAGCTATCGATTGTGCAAGCTTCCATGTTGCTTGCACGCTTCATAATAAAGCATGCCCAATGGACAGAAACAGCAGCAGCAGCAGCAGCGGCAGCAAATGCAACATGCAGCACATGATTGAATTACATTTTGCACAGCAGCAACATGGAGTTGTTGCAGTTGCAAGGAGCAGGCAGCAAGCAGCTAGCAGCTAACAGGGCAGAAGCCATGCCGCAACAAAAGCCAAGCCACAATGTTGCCAACGGTAGCTGCAACAACGCCAGACAATACATTGTGTGTTGCCGTGTTCTGCAGTTGCTGCAGTTGAGCTGAGAGCGTGAGTTTGCACGTGTGTTAACTGCGACTTACTGGCTGGACTCGAGCTTTACTAATTAGACGTCATTGTCTGCTTTCCTAGCCGTTTTTTTTTTTCATTTTTTGCTGGTCACTTGAATGGCCTCCAATGCTGATCCAGCTGGAAATGCTCGACACTGCGGCCATTGTTATCTTGGCCAGCGACGCTGCGCTAAAAGGGGTCATTATGTCAAGGATTTCAGTTAGCCTGTTGTTACTGGCTTCCTGAAGCTGTCACATTGAGACTGCCACTGCAACGGCAATGGCAACTGCGACGATAGCTGAGTCATATGTTGGCAAGTTGGCAGTTTCAGTGTCATTGTTTGGCTACTGTTGCCAGTTGCCAGTTGTCAGTTGGCTATTTGCTATGGCTGCTGTTGTTGCTTTATTGCCAGCTGCAATTAAACGAATGACAAAATGACTGACAATTGAACAGAGTCGCAGTCGCTTTTGGGTAATTGCTAATCCCGCTAACGAGCCGAGTCAACTCCAATCGCGGCTGCATTGCGATCACAGTTTTGCGCCGAGCCGTTGAACTGTCCAGTGGGCGGCAGACATTAGATTTCAATATACTACCAAACTCGTATGCAACTCGCGCGCGCTTTTTTTGTTGTGTGGACTGTGTGTGCGCCGAGTGCAGAGTTAATGTGGCCAATGATTGCGTCTAATGATTGATTGCCAAAGATATAAGCACTTCAATCTGACTGCTGACTGCTGACTGTTGACTGCTCACTACCGTCTCCAGACATCGAGAGTAAAATTGCAAATGAAACTGAAATTGGTGCGCGCAGCGACGAGACGCGCAGCAACTTGCAACTTGCAACGGCAACTGCAACTGGTTCCTGGGCCGAACAACGTGCGCGTGACGTTGCTGACCCACTGTGAACCCACCATCAGCACCACCAGCACCACAGACAACACACTGCCTGCAGTGGGTGGCTCACTGTGGTTCACTGGGTCTCTATCCCTCTCTCATCGATGGATCGATCGCTGCCTTTCGACTCGGGTGCAAATTGCACAAAATATTGAAATACGAGGCAATGCCTCTTGCGCATTCAACTTTATTGATTTTAGTAGTTGCATAATTATTTTAATTCGGATTATAACTTTATATTAACCGCCAGATCAAAGATCAAAAGGCAACACGACACAATCGACGATAGTGTTGGCCAAAAAACTGCTGTGGGAAATGAATTAACAGTTTTGAAGTAAATAGTAATTGTATATTGAATGGGATTAACAAATATTGCAACTGTATTCTATAGACAACTTTTTAGATACAGTTTAGGAGTTCTAAATAAAATAAATTCTGTTTGCTAGACAATCAAAAATGTTTGACTACAAAAATATTCAACGTTCTTAGCTACTTAATTCGCTCTCGCAATTAAGGCATTCGCATAGAGTGCAATTACATAATCACATGGTACTTTTAAGTAAGAATTCGAAATAGCTAAAACACTTTAGCGCACTCACGAAAAATGGAGGCAGAAAACCTACTGTTAAAGTGGAGGAAAAGGCCCATAAATCGCACCATAGTACGAGTACCTCCGACAAGTTCATAAACAGCTCCAAATACGTCGACGGCAACAGCAACAGCAGGCAAACAGCTAACAACAAATTGCAATTTGGCCAAATTGCTTTGGCTAATTGGCACGCGTACAAAGTCGCAGGCAGGAACCAATACAAATGAAGAGAGAATTCACTTAAAATGCAAATTTCTGTTTCGGTTTCTGTTTCAGTTTCAGTTGCTGCTTTGCCTTGTCGCACGTGTGGTGCCCAGGGAACACCAAAAGTAACACCACCCAACCAAACGAGCAGCAGCAGCAGTAACAACAACGAGAACTACAACAACAACAACCTTCTCAACAACTGCTGAAGGTGGCTCCGGTGTTGCTATTGCTCGTAATTTGTTGGCAACACAATTGGCCCGGCAACATGTTTACACAGATGAAGACATAAAACTGACTTTAAGCACCCGACTTGGCTCAGTTGACTGTGGCTCAGTGGCTTTGACTGTGGCTGTTGCTGTGGCTGTTGCTGTGGCTTTGCCTTGGCTTTTAAGTGCGTCTGCTGGCTTGTTTTTGGGGCCGGCTAATGGCTCTCAGGCTCACTGCGTCGTCTCAAATGGCCTCCATTCGGCTGAGGCGGCAAATTGGGCTGCCCACAAGACCAAATTGAGCGAAAGTTGTTTCCACTCGCAGCCTGGGAAAGGCATCCTTCCACAGTCGCAGCCATGCAGCCTACATGCCACCACCACCAACAACAACAACAACAACGTCGACGGCAAACAACAACGGTAACTGCAACAAATGCTGCGAGTATTTGTGCTAAAATGTTTATTAAACAATTACAATTTATGTTCACCACGTGTAAATAAACCAAATTGGTCACGTTTTGCCCATTGAAATTAAGCACTCTCACATACTTCTATACAACTAAACTCACAGACACATACACACACACATACATCGACTGTTGTTGCATTGCCATGAATAAGTGCATCAATTTATGCTCAACACATAAATAGTCGCAATTTATTAGCGAGCTCTCTATCCTGTTGCCGTTGGAGATGTTGCCAACATTTTCGACAAATTTAATATGAAACATTTTGACCATTCGCCCCACAACACATTCATACTGAGATCGAGATACACATTAAAGCTATCTTTACGATGCGCTGTATGTTATGCTTATGAGGGGAAGACTTTCCGCTGAATTGTCTTGCTAAATAAAAAATAGGAATAAAATCCTCATCAACACATTTGTGGCAGCCGTCAAATAAGTAAAATAAATACCTTGTATTCCAGTACTAAACATTAGAATAACAATATAATTAAACATTATTGTTAACATTGTTATTGTGTATATTTGCATGCTAAACTAAATATTTTATGAAAACTTGTCAGACATATTTATGTTGTGTTTGTTTTAGATTATTCGATTACATCTATAACAAGCATTAAATTTGTGTTGCTTGTAGTTGGAATAATTTAGTGCATGTACTCGAGCATATATAATTTGCTATTTTAGAACATTTGTTATCTTTGATTTTATAAATTATTTAATCATATGACATCGAATCGATTACGAGACTAATAAAATCTGTAACTTGTAAATAAATTACTTACAATAATTTAAAATTCGACGAGCATTTAGCATTGAGAAATAATGTTAATATTTTGGTCAAGTGATATAATACGATTCTGTTCTAAATATAAACACACGTCACTCAACAACTCGAAGTGATGATGAGGTAATGATTTACAGTAATTCTTCCGGCTTGTTGAGAGTTCAAGTTTGGCACCCGCAGCATCCTGTATTTTATTACGTATACGACAGTTGAACTGCGTGATTTGTTTCTGTCTGAGGCTTGCACAATATCGTTGTTAACAAAACTGCAAGAGGTGAGCAACCCGGGTGGACATTTCATACTCGTATGCAATTTACCTTCTCTTTCTATCGGGCAGCTGGCAGCAATAACTAAATGACAACGAGATCGCAGCAAACACTGCTGATTGCTTACCAATACCAATTAGCCATTTTGTAGCAGCAACATTTTTGTCACTCGACATAAGGTTGTTGTTGTTATTGGAGTTGTTGCTCTTGTTGTTGTTGTTGTTGTTGTTGCCTGCTCAGATTCGTGTGTAGCAACAATGTTTGTCAACACAATTGTTGAGCATTGCTGCGTGTGTCAAAGTGTATGTGTGTGTGTGTGTGTGTGTTGGTAACAATTGGAATTTATGCAAATGATCGCCAGGCATTGCGTTGACAATATGTCACATGTCACTTAGCACGACCAATCCATTGGCCAATACAATCGATAGATATGCAGATCGATTTTATTCTTTTTTTTTTTTTTTGTTTGCACTTTTCCAGTTCTGAACTCGAGCTCGTTTGACCTCAAAACTTGACTCCAAGCGCTGAACATTTGTGCAGAGGCTTTTCATTGCCTTTGATTGCTGACTAATGCTCGATTGTGGATCGATTGTTCAATTGTTGTCGTTGCTTTTGCTGTTGTTGTTGCAGTTGATTAATTGTCAAATTGCTGAAATGAGTGCAAAAACTTGTTCGCCTGTCGCGTCGCGTAAATCATTTCCAATATACAAACATACTTATGTGTGTGTATATTATGTGAATATGCGACTAGGCATCGCGAGTTCGGGGTTCGTAACGATTCGTATATCTATATCGGAGTACACATTGTTGCGCTAATGAAGTTGTACAGCAACACGATCTCCATTCCCAATGCCGCCTACTTACTATAGTCCTCATTTCCCCATTTCTTCCCCTCCCACCTTGTTTCAGCCTCGCTCGCTTGCTTTACGCGCGTGCGTGCTGTCTGCTCGGATGATTGCAATCGACAAAATACTAGACTCACACTTAGTCCCAAAAGTCTGTGGACTGCAAAGCGAGCAAACACAGAAACAAACACACAAACACTGTCTCAGACGGTTCCGATTCCGAGTGATTTATAGGCAACGCAATCAGCCGGTCGCGATATCGAGTACAGTGTTAGATTTGATATATGTATGTTTTGGGGGCACGCGCAGGATGTTGTCTTGCTTTTGTTGCGTTTGCTGCATTTACTGCACTTGGGGAGACGCATGCCAACAATTAACGCATGCGTGTCAATACTTAGATTGCGATCATTGAGGCCTAGACTGCAGGCAGGCCAAATAGCAAAAGCCGTCGACTAAACAGTCAACTTATAACATAATTTTACAGGCAACCTAAATATTTTGTACTATGTCTAACAACCATATTTGACAGCAAATGTGTTGAGTTGGAAATCTCTTTATTTCAAACAGATTATTTTGCACTTTTTTTAACAAACAAAACTAGTTGAAGTTGCGTAAAACGAAAGAGTAGACTTCAGGATAGGATTCGATAAATACTTTAGAAATTCACATAATTGATAACGAATTCATTTAACAGATATTTAACATGTTAGGAGTAAACGTTGCTTATCATCACTGAAACAAATTCTAAGTGCAAAGGTTACTTAACAATTTCATGCAGTCGAAATAATTTTGAAATAAGTGAGAAAGTTCAAGAGATATTTTATTCTATAAAGAAAACTACATTTTGAAGTTATTAAATAATAAGAGTTTGATTGAATCAAATTATCATATCTAAAACCTTTACAAAACAAAAGTATTTTAGAAAACTTTAGTACTTCTCGCCCTACAAACCTAATTGCATTTAATTTGATTTTGTTTTTAAAAAACCATTGCAAATATTCCCATAGATAAGAAGCAAAGCAACCTCGGATATATTCAAATATGCACATTATATGTGTTTAATGTGTATTAGATGTGTGTGCATGTGCTGGTATTTACTTACTTGCGAAATAATGCGATATCTATGCTAAGCAGAAATTTTGATCAGTTTTATTTTTGGCAAGCTCCCAAGCTCGCCAACTGACACTTGGCTATCTAACTGCGTGGTTCTCTCTCTCACTCTCTTTGGATTGCCGGCTGAGTGACTAAGTTAGTTATGCGAGTTGCGGGGCTTTTGGGGGCGCTCAAGCTAACGAGTTCATTCATATCATTAGCCTCCGACCAAATGCTCGCGCCATTATAACACAAATATTTGCTAACAATAATGGCAAAGCAACGCCATTAGAGCTGGAGCTACACGAATTGGGCTGCTATGGAGCCCGTGGAGCTGAAGTTGAAGCTGTGTTAGAGTTGAAGTTGTGGCTGAACTCTAACCCTCATTTGCGATCAATTCGTGGCGATTTCGAGCCTCGGCGTCTCGGAATATTTGCGTTGTTTTTTGTTCGGTTTGTGTTTGTGTGTCGAACGTGCAGAAATCCAGTAAAAATTTAGTTACTCACTTTTATGTAATTTCCCTTTTCTTCGAAGACAAAAAAAGCAAAAGCTAAAGCAACGAGTCAACGAGGCAAGCACAAGTCAGTGAGCCAAGTGCCCAAAATGCCCACCAAATGGCCCAAGCAGCCAAAGTGGCCAAATGGCCGCCCGCTGCTCTAAACGAGCATGAAAGTGATTGCCAATATAATTGCATAATCTGGCAGCAGGCAACACAGAGAATTGCTCGAACAGGTTGCACTCAGATGTGCCTCCCCCTAGTTTCACTCCCTTCCAGTCACACCAGACACAGACACAGACGCAGACAAGTTGCCCCTCTGGTGTTGCAGCAGCTGCTGATTCACAGGCCAATGAAAAGCAAAAACAAAAGTGAAATTTGACATTGAGGCGGCAGGCACGATCGATTGATTGAACGAATGATTACATCAGAGACGGAGGCGTCAATGACCAGCTAAATGTTGCTAAAGTTGTTAAAAAAAAGGAAGAAAAAAACACATATAACGCAAATAAAATAAAAGTAAAAACCGAATATGATTGCATTCGCTGGCAACAAAGAACACATTCATAAGGGAAAAACATTCTCACACGAAAGACAAATAAAAGGTGATTTTATCACGCACCATGACTAATTCGCCAGCTCAATTTACGACACTCTATATAGCGAGCATTCGCTGCCCAGCGATTCCATATCTATATCCATTCCATAAGAAAAACAAAAACATAACACTTATTTCTAAATCGCCATTGAGTGTTTTTATTTTTGTTTTTTTTTGGTTGTGGAATTTGTGTTTATTTAACATTTATTTCGCTTCGTTTTGCGAAGCATTTTATTTAAATTCAATAAATATTTTATATATTTTTATGAGCGCTGCAATATCTGCAAAATTATTGCACAAGTCACCAGCTTCGCGAAATTTATGTCGTGTTTGTTCGCTCGGTTTATTTTGGTGAATAATGCAAGTCGAACATGCGAGCTTCAATCCCACCTATGATTGCTCATAAGTGTACTCCTGAGCTTATCATGAATTCACTTATCGTGAACTGTGGACTGTATTGGACTTCAGCGTTCGTCTGGGGTCAGCATGTAAATCATGCATAGACATATTACAATATTAAAGTTTATTATTTTCGATTATGCAATGACTAAAGCGTATAAATCTTCAGAGCAATTTTCTGAGCCGAAATCAAGTCAGAAACTAATTATGTAGCACATAACGGCTGCGGCGACGAATGCAATAGCAACAAACGTGGCCCAATGCAATTTTCAACAGGCAACACGGGCAACAGACAACAACAAGAAAAATATAGCTCAAAATATCTGTTCAAATTGAACATGATAAATTCATAATTGTCCATTCAGCGAACACGAACTATAATTCATGTTAGAATAATCGAATTGGACGCCATTCAGCCAGGCAATTGAGGACGGCGGCCAAAGCCCAACAACAATTGCAACTGCAACAGCAGCAGCAACAAAAGCAGCACCAACAACAAACGGCCAACATAGGTCAGGCGTAACGAGTCATTCATGTTGCAAATGTTGTTGCTGTTGCAGTTGCAGTTGCCGCATTGAAGGTGACTCGCAACTGGTATAATTTTTGCTGCTGCTGCTTGTGTTGTTGGCCATTTCGTGGCACCCGCATAAGTCACACTGTCTGCCACCAAGCAACCAGATGGGGCAACGAACAGGGGGCAGCTGTAATCCTCGCATCGATCGACACTTTTCCTCTCTCTCTCTCTCTCTGGCGATGCAGATTCTAAATACGAATGCAAATCTTTGACTTTGCCCACAATTACACAAATGCTGCAGCTTTCGGTTTCACAGTTGCCACAGCGCTGTGGCGCCACTCGATTTGCGTCACGTTTGTTGCTGCTGCTGTTGCTGCTGCTGCTGCCTGGCGATTAATACGCAAAACGCTTTGGCATCTTAAATATTGTGGCGTGCGCGGCATTTTGTTTGAGTTGCTCCCCTAGCAGGGGACCAGAGATGGGTCGAGGGGAGAGACAACCCAGCAGTAGGGGAGAGATTAATGCGAGTATTGGCAACATCAGCATTTATATACGTAGATATTTGTGTTTGCTTGGCATTTGGCAAAGTTGCCGGGCCAACTGGGAAAATATTTGACCCAATCTCCTGGGAGTTAATGAGAAACGCTCGAAGAATGCGATGATCAATGTCTTATTCAATTTGCATAATGATTTATACGAGCGATTTATAAACCCATAATAACTATCTCTAAACGAACTAAGAACACTTTGTATCTAGACTGCAGGTAAGAGATAAGATCTCGCTGCAAAACGAGTTCCACCAACTTGCATTCCCACAACGCAGCGAATAGAGAAACAGTGCAAATAGAATAGCAAAAACACAAATCGTTTAATTATAATTAATATAAATGGATTAGAAGCATTTGCGATAATTTCTACGCGCCGCGCTAATAAATTAATATCAGCTAATTCGCCTTCGTTTATATTTTTTTCCCAGACTGCGATTCTTGTTTAATTAGTGTTAAATTATTTCCCAAAGACAATTCTCTTGCAGTCTTCAAGTCGCAGCATTTGTCTCTTGCATATTTATGAGCTCAGCTCGCAGTCGCCTCGACTTGAGTTGAGTTGAGTTGAGTTGTGAGTCGTGGCAACAAATTGAAATTGTTGAGCAGATTTATTTCTGCAATTAGCTCCCAGACTCAAGACTCATAATTAGCCAAGCGTACGAAGGTGACAGAAAGGGGAACCCGAGTGTGTGTGTGTGTATGCTGGCATTTAATAAACATTCAATTGTCTGCGAATTGTGGCTCATAATTATTTGAAGCTACTGTCAACAGCTCGAGATGTCAGAGCAACGTCTGTCTGTCACAACGTCTATGGGTCTAGTCTCGTCTCGTCTGGCACGGTGTGGCGTGGCAAGTCGTGGGCGTCACTCTGCCACGGCTGCCACATAAGCTGTCTTTGCCAAAATGTAAGCCCCCGCCAAATATGGCCATCGATTAAATGATTTTCATGTGCCATAAACGACGTGCGCCTTTAATAAGCCCGACTTTAACGAGCTGCCGTCGAGTCGCTGTAACTGCAACGACTGCGACTAAAAAATTGAAACTCTAGCCACAAGAAATTGTCACAGACGTCGCCTCGTCTGGCACAAAACTTGCCCCCTTCCTACCTCTCTGCATCTCTTTCTTTCTTTTTCTCTCTCTCTCTTCGCGTTGCACTCTTTTCCATTTGTATCCACGTCTTTAACTGCGATTCCATTTGTGATCGCGACATGCTTAGATATGCGTTCAATCCGCTTAATTGCAACTTTTATAGACAATTTTCCAGCTGTCTGGTGATTTAGATGCAGTTGCAGCTTTCAAGAGCTCAAAGCGTGATGAGCCATCAAATTGTTTTTTATGGGCTTTTGATGGAGTTTTGATAGATATTCGATAACTATTATGCTGACTGTTTATTTTCCCACTATTTTTGTTGTTTTTTTTTTTTTTGCAAATGGCTTGGCTTGGTGTAAACTGCGTCATTAATACATCAATTGGCCTAATGAACGTTCGAAAGTGGGGCCAAAAAGCTAAGCAACGACGCACAACGAACAACGCAGCATCTTCCCAATAAAATGTATAATGAGTGCAAAAGTGGTAAAAGTGCTCGACTGTGAAGCAATCGGAGCGTAGATATTTTTTGCCGATTGCAACAATGAAGAAGCTATCTTTGGAGTGCACTTTCTAAAGATATATCATTAGAGTTTTTTAACGGCGTTTTTTATTTTGAGAAATACTCGCTGGCTATATTCAAACTAAGCTAAACTAACGTTAAACTGCTGCATAATTTGCAATTGATTGATTATTTTCAAAGTCGCGCTCATTTTCAGATAAAAGTGGATTGATTTGTAAAAATAAATATAGATTAGTTCGCCCAGCGATGATTAGCAAATTGAGCAAATTGCTGCAAAAATAAACACACTTCTGGGAAGAAAAATTAAATGCTTAACCGCAAATTTAAAGTAATAATAGAGAACACATTGTGAGCTCACCGAAGTCATTAGATGAAGTCATGAGAATTTGATGAAAGCTTCGCTGAACGGCGATATTTCGAGTTGCTTTACCAGCTGCTTTTAATGCATTAAACAACGAGTTGTTTGTTTGGTCTCATTAAAATGCAAAAAGTTTCCTAAACGCTATATTAAAACTTTAGCTGTTACTTTTCACACATCGATCTTAATCTCAGCTCGACGATTATTTATTTATGTGTTCATGTGTGTGTGTGTGTGTGCGTGTGTGTGTTTACACCTTCGCAACATGGCTGGTTTCTCATTAATGGCAAACATCCAAATAAGATTAAGACTCATGCTGTACAATCAAACTCATAAATAATATAAACAACCCAATGCGAAGACAACGATAATAATTATTTATTATTTATGAAATATGCACGCAAACAAAATTTTTAATTAAATTCGTACATGCAAACAACATTTGGCCATAGACTCGAAATACTACAACTCTGACTCAGACTTGGACTCGAACTCAGACTCGGACTCGAGCTCGGCTTCGACTTGAAGTCTGGGTCTGGGTCTGACTGTTGTTGAAGTTGCAGCTCATTTCTAGAGCGGGTCAAATCGATAGAGCGCAGATAAATAAATTCAAGACCAGAGCGGGAAACAGAGCTGCAAAAAACGACGGCGGCTGCCTTTGAGCTCAACTCAACTCAACTCAGCTGAACTCAATGTTGAATGTTTATTAATATTTTGTCATAATTTTCTGTTGCAACTGAAAGAGATTACAGTTTTATGTTTGCAACGTGAGAAATTATTGGCGCTGTAATCTCGACAGTCGACAGTCGACAGTCGAATTTCGAACGAGGTGCAAACTGTAGTGACAAGCGACACGGCAAAAAAAAAGTCCACTGCGATTCCAAGTCCGAGAAAATGCCGCACATAACTCCGCGGGCTGATAAATCGATGCTGATAAATTGACTTGCGGTTCAAGTGCACAAGTTTAATTAAAATAAAGAATCGAACCCCGCGAGTCTCGGCACTATCAGCAAGTGGCCAGAGTGCGACTCGAGCTTATCAGAGTGCAGCCACAACAAATGGCGCACGAATGCGATTGGATGCCACATTCGATTGTGGGGAGCATGCGGCCGTTGCAACTGCAAATTTATTAACACACTCACGCATTAAAATCATTTATGGAACACACATACACTCTCGGCCAGATAGCGATAAAGCGACCAGCTCTGAATTTATTAAAATGCAATTTTCACATTGCTGTCGCTTTGGGTGTGCGAACGTTGCATGTTTGCCGCTTGTCTTCAGGATTTGATATTTTGTTTCTGTATCTCTGAATTCTCTTTTTTATTATTTTTATTTGGTTTGTTTTCCATGTTGCCATTTGCCAAAACGCTCGCTCAACAAGTGCCCCAACCAAAAGTCGCCTGTCTCGCGCCTGGCCAGCGATCGTTGCGAGCCAAGTCGTAAGCCAGGCCTACTTGTAACTGCAGTTGTTGTTGCTGGTTGCTGCTGCTGCATGGCAATACAATCAATTTTTAATAAATTGTAAAAATATTTGGTTTTTGTTGCTTTTTTGCACCATGTTTTGTAGTCTTTTTTTGCGTTTGCAGTGTGGGCAAATCGTTTTGCATTTTCATATGCATTTTATGCACATATTTTTATTGCTTTTATTACGTGGTATTATTTAATGACAGCTCTTAGATTTTACAACCAATTTAACAGTGATTCAAGAACTCGATGAGAAAGCGATTGAATCATTACATTTCAATTGCCTTCGGGACATGCCTGCGGGATGAGCATTTACAATTCAAAATAATAATAAATAAAAATTATAAGCTGCTTAACCTAAGTAAAGTTTGCTCACGATATTAGGAAGTCGTATACAGATTATTAAATTATGTCTTAAGTCGTGTAATGGCTTTGTTTTATACTTATGCTAATTGGCATGCCCATTATTATTGTCAAACTGGACAGTAACTTGTGTTTAAATAATCTGAGAGAACAGATAAAGTGGCCATAAAAGATTTACGATCTAGATCTAACTGATCTAACTTGCAGCTATAGATATTCCAAGATTATTGATAAATGCCTTAAATCAAAAATTTAATAACTTACTTTTATGATTGCAATAAATATGCACATTTATTTGTGTATTTTTCGCATTCAATATATCAACTAGATGGAAAGATCTGGAGGATTCAAGAACATTAACATTTAATTGATTGTTATAAATTCTATGTTTATATTTTTGCTTGAATCACTTCTAAGTACCAATCGTCAATTTCTAATATTTGATTCGTTCTCCAATTAAACGATAAAATTCCAATTTAAATTATGGAGTCTTTTAATGGCTTGCACTGCCGACTCGACTAGTATATTAATTCGTCAAGCGAGTGTTGGCCAGAGACTCGTAATATCTTATTCTCTCTTGGTTTCGGCTCGTTTATCAAGTCATGAGATTTCAATGCATTTAATTAGCCATAAAATGTCTTTTGGTATTCGACTATCGGAGTTGGCAAATAAAAATACCTCACTTGTTCAATGTGGATGCCCGATTAATTATGAACAGCTGAAAGCGCGCCATTAACATGAAAAGTCAAATCTATCTAAATATTTGCCATAGGCAACGAGCTGGCCACTTCGTTCGTCTGACTCCAAGTCCAACTCCAACTCACCAACTTGGAGTCGACTCCAAGCGTAGCTTCAGCTTTTGCGAGCTGTTGTTGACTGTTGGCCCCGTCTTGGTCTTGGCCGAATGTGCAAGTTGGCAAGTCATTTTTATCGCCCCGCAGTAATCTGAGCTGCACGAACAAAACCGACAGACGGACAGCGAGACAGGCAGACGCACGGACTTCGAGCGTTGGACGGATGGTCCATACGAAAAAATATATATAACATGGCATCATTTGCTGCCAGGCGCGCGATTGCTTGTTGTACACAACTCAAAGCTGCCTCCGCCTCCGCCTTCAACGTCGCCTGAGTGTTCCTCTCCATACCTGCTCCTTGCTGCTCCTCAAGATGATGCAACTTTGTTCACGTGAACTGCGCCAGGCAAGTGCCAAAGCGGACCAAAGCTAGTGCTGACCCGACCAGTTTTATGGGCCGCAGTCGCGCTAGATGAATAGAACATGTTGCCAAACAAGTTGCTGCCGGCACAGTCCTTTAACTGGGTCACTGTGACAGCGCAACATTGCAGATGCTAGACAGCAGTCAACAGTCAGCAAGCAGCCAACGGCAACAGGAGCCAGCAGCTCATTAACACAAAAGACTTAGGCAAAAAACTCGCAGAAGGCGAAGGCAACGAAGTGTTCATACTCTATATACGAAATGCAATCACTGATGTGATATACTTAATCTATTTTCGGCGTGTATTTCTCTAGAGTAACACAGCAATTTAAGGGCCACAATTGGCAACTAAGCGAAAAGGCGTATAATAAATATTTAATATATTTAAAGGAGAGAAAGAAGCGGTCAATAAGTTAGGAATAAGTGTGCTAGAAGTGCTACTTTTTGCTTCCTTGCACCCTTCCTTAACAATAGACTGTATGATAAATTTAATAACCTATACTCCATATACTTAATTAAGGGGTTTTTATTAATAGAAGCAATGCATCAATCATGCTTAGGTGTTATGTACTTTGTGGCCTCATCAGCAATTCTTGATATCTCCTTTGTGATGAAGATGCGGCTACCTCGCTTGAGTACATCAGTAAGTCCATGATTGTCATTCGCCAGCGGCACATCCTGTCTGCAGTCCATGGAGTCTGAGATTGCAGTTGTAGTTGCTGTGGCTGTTGCTGTGGTTGTTGGTTTGGCGGATTGGCTTGCAGCTTGTTGTCTTTATTAGCGCTGTGGCCATAAATCAAAGAGCCAGCTCTCCATATCGTTGACGGCGTCTCACATGTGGCCCTGGCCAGCAATCCGTTCGTCTGTTCGTCTGCCCGTCTTTCGGTCTTTTCGTCGCATTCGCTTTACATGCGCATACGTCGACTGACCGGCAATATTTCAATATTAATCCAACTGCCAACGATGACGAAGTGTGTGGAGCTTACTTTCCGCACAACTATTTGTCTAGTTTCGGTTTCAGTTTCAGTATCAGTTTTAGTTTCAGTTTCATTTTTCGCCAGGCGCTGCAAATTGTTTACTTGCATGCGGCTTATAGAAAATAAAATAAATCAATTGGTCATGCTATGGGTATTGCTGTTGTTGTTGTTGCCGTTGTTGCCAGTTAGCTGGGCTATTACTCAATTTTAGCCCGCGGTGCCATCTGTGCCACAATTGCCCCTCGTGAGGAGCAACTTAGCAACTGAATGGCTGCAGGAGAATCCGATAGATTGTGGTGGCCAAGTTTGCTGTCCTTATATGGCAAATGGTACACATGTCTATGCTGGATAAGCCTGAGCACTGAAATTAATTGTTCGACTAATGAAGCAGATGCCAAATGATGTAACAATGAGATCGTACCTCATAGATACAAGCTGAAGATGTCACAAGACAGCCGAGATAAATAAAGTAAATTGAAGAAGTGCCCGTATTTGGCTTTCAGAGGTTCGTAGCTATTAATAAATAGAAATGCAATCGAGCAAGAAATGCTATCAAATTAGCTTCGAGATCACATTAATAAATATCATCATGAAATGTGGAATTTGACGATTGATAGAGATCTTTATGATATGTGCTAATAATAATGATGGCTACAAATGAGTTAAAAGACTTCAGTGTGATTTGGCAATTCATCAGTCGAGTTGCAATTTGCAAGCGGAAGATTTACAGCGTTTTCCAAAACTGATCAAACAAATTGATACTGCAGATGCTATAAGAAGTGGTGTCTTAAGTGAGCGATTAAATCTATTGGAAAGGATTAATCTGGCCCAAATGCCAATCATTACAGACTCCAAGCGAATGCGCTATTTTGTTGGAGGCACCCAACTGCGTCGACGTGTCAGTATTTTTGCTTTTTTATTGCAACGCAAACGAAAAAAAACCCAAAAGAAATAAAGTCAAAGAAACACAGTTTCAAGCTCAAACTTCAGCTGGAAACCGAAAACTGAAAACTGGAAAAGTAAACGCACGTGCCGCACAAGCGAAACAACTTCATTTGATTTTTTCATTTTTTTTTTGGGCTCAGTTCCCGACAGCGTCTTGTAGTCACAATTTTTGACATTTTTGTGGCGCCAGAAGAACAACAACAACAACTACAATAACAGTTCCATTGACATGCGTCAAACAACAATCAAAATAGGTTCGCTGTTGTTGTTACCTGCGGAGGGCGAGAGGAAGACTAGAAAAACGTGCGCTTGCCATGTTGGCCATTCATTATGAACTCATTTTCGTTGCGAGAAGCGCCACAAAAATCGTTTGGGATCTTGCCTGCCAATTAACCGAACCGAAAACCATTGAGCGACAACTCCATATGGCAATGTCTTCTCTTCTCTTGTTTGTTATCGCCCGCTCACCGATCTGCAACCATTCGCTTTATGGAATCCCAGAAATCATTAGTGCCCGCCCGCCCCGACTACGTGACACTTTTGCCCCCAGAGAACCAAATGTAGTAGAGAGTAAGCAGTAGTTGGTAACTGATAAAATTTGTGGAGAGACAGACCCAAGGAAACTCGACGTGAAGTAAAAACGCCGTTGTTGCCGTAGATTTTCGATCTGGCAAACGCTTATGAATTATTGAGTTGTTTTGTTGTTTCGCGTCGCGCCGCCGTTGGCGAAACCGAGTCTTTAAATGCTTTTGTAAATTAATTAAAACATTTCTGCCTTAACTCCCAAACTCGAAGTCTGCCCATTTTTGGATAGCGGCAAGACAGCTGCAATTCAAACCTATCCTCCACTTTACTTCACTTCACTTCACTGCACTTCACTCCACAGATCTCTGAGCTCAAGCATTTAGCGAAATAATTTTTGCAAGTAATTTGCGCCAAAGTCTTTTGAAGAAATCAAACCGAATAACTGCAACTCCAATGCAAAACAGGCAATTTCTGTGACTTGCAGTTCACTTTTTTCCGTCCTCTTTTTTTGGGTAATAGTTTTAGTTTTTACTTAGTTTCATTTTGTACTTTTTTTTTTTTTGGTTTTTGTGTTTTGGTTTGGTTTGTGCCTCTGATTTTGGTTGGCCAGGTTATTTGACTTTCAAATGAGCTCAAAGCAAGCTTCAGGCCGCAGTTTTTTATGAGTTTTTCCGCAACATTTTGTCTGCTGTGGCTGCTGCGATTTTTTGTGGCAATTTGCAATGCAAAAATGCCAAACGAAACAAAGAAATGTTTTGGCCTGCCAGCAGACGACAATAAAAACCGACAGTTGACTCGTGTTGCAAGATACATTGCAGCTAATATTGTTGCTGTTGTTGTTGTTGTCGTTGCTATAGTTGTTACTGACAATTTGATGTGGCACATAAAGCAAAAGCCAGCGAGCAAGCGACCGAACAGCAGCTGTGCTCTGATCTCTAAATACGGACCCGAGTGGGTCACAACGCATCCCGCAGTCGCAGTCGCAGTCGCAGTTGCCGTCAACGAAGCCCAAATATCGCCAACAAAGCCGACCACAAATATGAATAATTACAGCGCACTCGCAATGGCCAATGCCGTATTTATGGTAGCCCAAAATGAAGTTGTTTGCTTGTCGCCATCGTCGGTAGCAGAAATATGCCTCGGCAATTTACCAAACATATTACCACAACAATGTATCGGCCATTAACGGTGCTTTCCATATGCCGACCACAAAGAGTCTAACAAATCGCCAGCCAAGTGCTTCCCCGCCTCACCTTTCGCCTCACCGCGGTTGTGTCAACATTGTCCGCTGCCAAATTCACATTCGCCGGGTTGCAGATGAAATATTTGTAACACATTAGTGCAAAGCGTTTTCAAATGGTCGACACATTTATTACCTCTCTCTGGGGGATTTACTGAAAATCCAATGAACCGCTCTTACGCTACGCTGCGTATACGTGATACCACCATAATTGTTTGACTCTGTGTGTGTGTGTGTAAACAGCCATATTTCATTTATATTTGCTTACAATAATTGAGGTTTGCTTGCCGGTGGTTGCAGTTAATAGAGTTTTCATAGCTCAAATTTGCCGCAAGTCGTGGGAGACTCGCGAATTTGTTTCGAAACTCTTTAATACCCAAAATATGATGTAGTTAATCTGTCATTATTATGATATTGATGGCGAATGCAGTATGTTGCGAAGATATAACCAAATTGCTTCGAAATGGCAAAATATGCAATTAAGTAGCTAATGGGGAAAGAAAATCATAAGAGTAAGTAAGGGTCTTTACAAAGTCAATTATATTCTGAAAATAAAAATAGTTGAAGAGTATATAAATGTTAATACTCGTATATTGAAAATTGTCTTACAATTGTCTGCAGCAGGCAACAGTTGTTAAGCTCTTCGTTTATTTATACTGATCTGAAAATATTAAGTTTGTTTATTAATCATTTTATTACAATTGCTTCTTCAATTAACATTTGTTAAGCTCGTCTCGTATGATTCTTGAGAAGAAGAACTTCAGCTAGCTACCATTTAAATATCTAACGAATTATTTATTTATTCGTCTTTGTCGGCGTTAATTTTATTTATGTTTCTCACTCGAACGAAACAACTTTCCCAAGTGAATTGTTGGAAAAACAGCATCGACTGCAACAAGCAGTTGGACTGCACTCGAGTCTGAATGTGTCTCCAATTTCGATTTGGCGATTGACTTTAGCCGTATGCACATTTCACATTCCATGGGCCAAGATTGAATATGGCTTGCATAAATATGAGCATAATTAAACAAATATTTACACACTTTACTTACTAAGTAACTAGCTGAGATCTGTGCTTACCGTTTTTGCGGCCACAGCCACAGTAGTAAGTAGTAAATAGACGTAGTACTCGCAGCTGTTGTTTGGGCTCTCGATGTGACACTTGTTTTCATTTGGCGCGCAAACTTGTTGACCAGTTGCTCCGCTATTGACCAACTTGTCTAACGAAGTCTCTGGCTGGCTGGCTGGCACTCAAATTGTGAATGCGGGCTCCAAATAAAAGACCAAAGAGCATCGCATCACATCGCATCGCATAGAGAAAAAATCTTTATGAATGCAGTGAAATTTTTGGTTGCTGGTTCGATATGAAAATCAATATGCCACCGGGGGGACAAAACAAACAAGATTCTTGTTTACAGATAGTGCGAGTAAACGGAGCCAATGTGTTTGGCCAAAACCCGTGTTTGGACCGTGTGATTTTCCAATCGAACAACGGCAAACAAGCAATAGCAAAAGCTTGAACATTTATGTCATAGACTTTTATGTCTTTATGACAGCATTTTTATTATTGTTTATTGTTTCAATTAAAGCGAAGCCACGGTTGTTGTTGTTTTTTCTGCTGTTGTTGTTGTTGTGCAGTTGTGACTGATCGCAGTCACAGTGAGAGTCACAATCACAATCACAGTTCACATCACCGTCACCATCACAGACTTATTCATTATCAAAATTCCAGCACGCGTTATGACGTTTCCCAGTTATTGTTGCTGTACTGATTTTTGTCAAGATTATTCATGGATTTCTTTGGGTTTTCGGTTATTGTGGTTATTGCTGCTGCTGCCTGTTACTGTTGTTGTTGTTGTCTCTTTTTGGAAATCAGCTTTCAGTTGATTTTCATTATACAATTCTGGCTACCTTTATTGTTAAACAGCGTTTTTTTTTTCCTTTTTTTTTTTTTATGGCGCACGGCGCACAAAAGTATAAAAATTAATTTATTTTTTATTATTTTTATTATTTTTGATTAAGTTTTATATACGAAACGCGCATTGTAAGCTACCGTTCCACCAACTGCTTGACACACATAATTCCAGTGACACAAATCGAGCCAGTGAGCGAGCGAGTCCCAAAAACATTTCGTGTATTGTAAGTAGATGAAGTGCGCAACGGGTCTCGTTAATTTGTCAGTCAATGATAATGGGGATAATGATTCTCTCGCCGACTCTCCACGATTATCCACGCCGCCTTATAATTGTTGACTGATAACTGCGACCATCGATCAATCCGGCCCATAAATCGGAGCGCTAAACGAAACCGTCGGTTGCCGTTTGCCGTTTCGCCGCTCCGCCAACTGAATTACGGCGACAGTCGCTTTGTATATATGTATATCGCTTGTCCGTTCAGCCGTTGAGCGGACCGACTAAAAGACTTGCCATGTTCCGCACGATCTGCTGGTTATGTCCATGTACAGTTGTAGCTCACTCTTGACTCGCCGCCACTGCCGCCGCCGCCGCCTCGACCGAGTCTTGCACAAGTCAACATCCAGGCCGAGCACATACTTTTCGTAGTGACTATAATTAAAGTGCGCGTCTTAAATGTCGGTATTGGAAATTTATTGTCTTTTTATTCACACAGCAGCCTTGTTGGACACAGCTGTTACTCACACGCCAAACATCCTAGCTCCTAACCATCCTGGTCATCCTCTACTCTCACTTAATCGTATATATTTTCACTGCTGCTCAGCGGGAATCTTTTATTGGCCTCATCTGAGATTTGGCTATTGTGCATGTTTATATTTTTATACTCATCAAATTTACGTACTACAATTTGTGTTTTTTTTTTTTTTTGGTTTTACGTTTTTGGCCGAATGTTTTGGTTGACTTTTATTATCCCTGCGCAGCTCGTCATTTATCATATGATTTAAATTGTATAATGCGAATTTTATTGGGTGCTCAAGTCGTATCGCTTTTCTACTTTCTTATTTCTACTTTCTACACATGATTTCAGCTTGTATTATTTTATATGCAAATTTAAACATTCCGACAATTGTATTGCTAGTATTACGATAATGTAATCTATATGCATATATAAAATTAATTGACTAACATAACAATAAAATTGTTAAAACTGCAATTTGCAAATAACGATATTAGTTAAAGATATTTAATTGTCAAACAAGAAGAATTTCTGTAAAATACAAACTCGAAATGTATAAAATCAGTTTGTTCAAAAAGTCAGAGTTCTCGATAAAAATACAGAATGCTGGACTACTCATAATTCTAATAGCTATGTTATTATTCACATCAATCACAACTAGAAAAATCTACTCATATTTTCTTCATATAACGAATGTAAAGAATGCAAACTATATCCATATAATGTTGACAATTTCTCGCTCCAATTAAAATCGAAATCACATACTCAAACGTTCTCAACTATTAGTATCCTACTGCAATCAGATACTCCCTAAGACTAACCTTTATAGTTGGCCACAGCGAATGAACTCTAATCGCTGCCTCAGCATCAATGTTGCACTAATTGCCTCTGTGCTGGACATGTTATAAACTAAATACTGAGCGTCAAGCGTGCGCTGTGATCACGTCGTGAACTCCTCTAACCCCCAACGCCACTAACTCCAACTCTGCAACTGCATCGCCAACTTACTTACCTGTTGCGATCCCAACTCGCGGTGCTCCAGTTACCATTTTGTGCAGTTGCATTTTCGTTTAATATTTTAATTAAAAAAAGCAAACCAGGTGCTCCACATGCCGCCACCGAACCACTCAGCCACTCAGCCACTGAGCCACTTGGCTGCAGGTGTCGAAGGTTGTTCGCCCCCGCCATGGCGTCCACACACACATATACACACACAAAGCGTCACACATACTCCTTGGACTCCCTCCGAGCTACCGCATTCGCTGTACATGCCGTGTTAATCACCAATAATAATTGTTAAACGCAAATCGCGCACCTCGGCAATAGTCTTGGTTGCTCTGATGTTGTTGTTGTTGTTGGTTATTGGGTGGCTGTCGGGCTGCCGGGTTTGTGCCGGGCTTATGCCGTGTTGGCCAGGCTGCTTTTTGGCGTTTACATGAGTTATGAACAACGAGCGGCAAACTTTGCCTGCAACTACTTGCGGTAGATGGCGAGGCGGGAGAGGCAGACAGGAGGTGGGGGGATCTCTGCATGCCTCTTGGTCATTTTGGTTATGCGATGAAATAATTTAAATATTTGCAGGCAGCCACAGCAGCCGCAGCAGGAGCTGGCTGTGTGCACCCCCAAGCGTGTCTTATGCAATGTCTGCTTTGCTTTTGGGCTGCCCATTGAGATGCCACCTCGCGCTCTCTCTCTTTCTCTCTCCCACTCTCACGCCATCTGCCTGGCTTCCTTCGCCACAGAATCTGTTGTGTTGCACACGTGAGCCAAGTTGCCCGTTACCCGTGCCAGTTGCCGATTGCTGTTTTGTTGCTGGTTGACAGCCCACGCGTGGCTCTGCCTTATCCCATTTACCACATTTACCATTTTTGGCTATCGACATCGACGAGCGCTGGCGGCCAGCCTCCAGCCTCCAAGCTACAAACTACAAACTGCAAACTGTAAACTCCAACCGTGCCACAGTTGAACCACTCCTGCTAAATCTGCTACCGCTGCTGCTGCTGCTACTGCTGCTGCTGTTGCAGCGCTGCCACTGATGAGGCAGCCCAGCTTAGCAGACGACGTCGACCACGACGAAGACAGGCGAGTTGCGCAAGTCTCGCCTCGCCAGCCCAAACGTCATGAGAGATTCTCAGATATATTTCATTTTTATGATTGTGTCTATTACCAGCAACCACGCACGTTTGCCTTATTTTCGCATACACTAACACAATCGGGTCATTGAAGTCTATAAACCATTCTGACATCTTCAAACAAAAAACATAAATTTAACAAAACAACATGCATAACTTCTAAATATTAAATATGCTCATCGAGTTTTGCGGATTGAAATCATAAAAGAATGGAATCAAGTTTCACAATCAATTGAAAATAAATAATTTATGAATACAATAAAGAATTTAAAATGGTTTTCATATTTGCAAAATTCAAAAGTATTTACATATTAAACAGCAGCAGATAATATTAATTTTGCAATAAAATTTGATTTCCTGTAATATTTATTTTAATAAATATTTATAGTGATTTTTCTTCGTAACATAATGTAGGTTTATTGCTTTTGCGAAATATTAGCTCATGAACACATTCAATAAAGATTTAATTTTATTCATAGTTTAAAAATACTTAAAAATCAATTCGTAAACTGATTTATGAAATAAATTAAATAAACACAATTTTAGCAGACATCTCAACATTGACCCTTTTTCAGTCAAATAACTAAATTGCCATTTTTATTTGTGACTGCAACTTTAGGAAGTCAAGAGAGCATTCAAATATTGTTTAGTTTAAACTGTGCTTTGTTTACTTGTTGCACTATGTTGTTGAGATGCTGTTGTCGTTTTGGCTTAATGTTTGCTGCTGTTGTCTGTAGTGGCAACATCTACGGCAGCAGCAGCAGCTACAACAGCAACAGCAACGACAACAACAACAGCTACACGGGCAACAACTTTTGAGGTGTTGGTAATTGATTTTTGTAATATTTTAGCTGGTACTCTTTTTGTTTGCCTTTTCTCGAAACAGCAACGTTGGCAAACTTCCGAGATGTGTCTGCGACATCCGCCGCCGCCGCAGCTCCAACAGCAACTCCAAAGCAACTACAACAACAACAATAAGTACAACTAGAAGAGCTGGCGAAAAAAGGCGCGCAAGCGTGCGAATTCAATTGCTCAATTGCAGCTGAAAGCTTCCCCCTTGTTGGCCCCCCTCGTTGGCATCCACAAGGTGAGACGAGAGACGCCTGCGCAATAAGTTGAATTGTAGTTGCTGATACTTGGGCTGCTGCTGCTCCTTTTTATCCGCGGCTTTTTATTGATTTCTGTGGTTTAGTTTCCTCGAAGTTAACAAACAACTGTTTAGAGTCGTAGCTGCCTCTTTTATTGCCGAAAGAAACAAAAAAAAAATGGCAACAACACAACTCGCGAACATTTCTTGCAGCTCAAAAGTTATTGTCTTGAAAAATGACTCATGCGCTGAGTTGAATTGGTTTCGGATTTTCGATTTTGGATTTCGAAGCGTATTCGAATTTGGCAAGCGGCGTTTGCAAATCGTGGGAAATCATTCGCAGTATGTCTAGATAACTTTGACACACACCCGCACAACCAGCTAACCAAACGACGCCAACACGCGGCCCAAAAAAATTGGAGAATCAACTGCCAACTGCAACTGCAACTGCAACTGCAATTTTAATCGCTTAAAGCCAAGTTGGCCAACCTTTCGAACTGTCATAATTGTAAACGCTGTCATTTGTGCTCGTGTCGCGGCGCTTGGTTCTATTAGTTGTACATTTCATATGCATTGCCAGCTGACATTTGCTATACGAGCTATCAGCTTACAGATAGTCGTCTCTTCAAGAATCTGTATCTGCAATTCTAACCGTATCTCCATCTGGATCTGTATCTATAACTATAACTGTTGCATTGCATTGTGCGACATGTCAAAGTCGCAGTCACAGTCACAGCGGTGGCTGTTGTCGCCCGCGTGACACTTTACACACACAATAAATCAAAGTGTGCTTAAAATGACCACAAACAACAAACAGCATCGATTGCCTCAGTTGTAGCGGATAGATGAGATGGAACAACACGAGATTGCCTCATGATTAATTTACACATTTTATGAACACACTCGCGTTTTATGATTGAAAAATTACTCCCCTGTTCTCGAAGTTCCACTTGGACAACTAATTTCAGACTTAAATGTGCTTTTATAGCCGATTGAGTTTCCATTAGGGTAACTCAATAAACCATTTATAATCATAGCTACAATGCCAATTGTTCTATTCTTGTTCCAGGATGAAGACAAGTCACGCCCAATGTCAACGTGCTAACACAAATTTGCTTACAGATCAATAAAAAGGTTTGTATTGCAATAAATATATGTACATATACATTTATAAACACGTAAAAACCTCAATTGCAAATTAGCACCTGCCTTGATTGCGAATATTTATTCCCCTTGCCCAATAAAGCAGAATAATGTCGATTTAAATCAAAGAGATTAGCTAATTTATGTTCTTCCCAGGGAGATCAAATTCACCATTTCTCGAGCTCGGGCTCGA
Source organism: Drosophila siamana (assembly GCA_035047445.1). Classification (NCBI taxonomy): domain Eukaryota; kingdom Metazoa; phylum Arthropoda; class Insecta; order Diptera; family Drosophilidae; genus Drosophila; species Drosophila siamana. Next base: position 699,132 of record JAWNPP010000151.1, on the reverse strand, counting down.
GTGTTGGTTCTAACTGTAAGTGGTTTTATGAGCTGGCACCGATTTTAACACTCTCTCTCTGTCTTCCAATCTATCGTCGCTGTAGGCTTAGGAATCTGCCGACAACATCGGCCATGAATAATGCAGTGAAGTCGGCACACAACTTATACTATGCAAGATCGATGCGAGAGATACTGCATACTTATAGAGCATGTATTTATTTAGAAGTGTCAACCTGCTCGCGAGTCGCGACCCCAAAAAGCATTATCTAAATTTCAATCATAATTTCGCTGGCTGTGGCCAAAACACTTGACGGCGGCATTTACATGCCAACATATTTAAGATACATATATAAATATATCGTATATGCTTAAGTATATGCTACAATACACTCCAAGGCGATTAAAGCCCACGCGATCTCTTGTTCAACGGCCAAACGAGACGCGGGGGGGAGAGCGCTATTGTTTGAGGAAGAGATGAAAATGGAGAGATCCAATCTATGCCAAAGATTTCAATGTGCGCATTATGCAAATTATCGCCCCAGCGAAGTTGAAAGAACTTGCCACACTGATCGCCTATCGGCTCTTGTATCGCTTGTTGTTGTTCCCCTTGTTGTTGTTGTTGTTGCTGTTGTTATTGTTGTTTCCGAGTTTCGATCAATAAAAATTATGTTAATTAAATGCCATTTCATTGATGGAACATAAAAATCCACACGCCACGCATGTTCTCTTTCTCTCCCCAGCCAAAAAGACTCGAGCCCCAACAAAAAAAAAAAAAAAACACTAACTCGACGCGGAGAAACTCTTGAGTTCATTCACAAAAATATAAACGCTGCCATCGTCTCTAAATATATATATGTATATATATATATATTGTGTTGTTGTTGTGCTGTGTTTAGTTGCGAGTTTGGGGCGCTCCTAAACATGCCCGTTAACAAATTCTTACGCAGCGCAGAAAAAATAAAAAACTTATATACAATTTAACTTTTGCCGGCTCGCGACTCTCAACTCTCGAGGCTGCTGAGGCCTCCAGCTGCGCCTGAACTTGGCCAACTTTACAGTGACTCACACAGAGACTGACTGACTGACTGACTGACTGACTGACGGGCTGAGTGGACACAGCTGGAAGCCAGGAGATGAACCAAGTAAAAGTGTGCCAAGTGGCCAAGACTCCACGATTGGCCAAGTGTCTGTTGGTCTGCGGCTGCTTGGTCAACGGAAGTTTATTTGCCCGCATTTTTTCAGATGAAGGTCATGTGTTTATATTTTTTGTGCACTTTTAGCAGCCTCAATCAATCAACGCTTAAAGCTTAATGAGCTGACAAAGAGACAAGAGAGGGGGAAAAAGAGAGGGCGAGAGAAGTGCCCAAGGTAGCGCAATTCCAGCAGCCAGAGATCAATGTGAAACTCTAGTGACTCCTGTCAATTGCCTGCAGAAATTTCACTTGTCTCGAGAATCCCAAGCTAAACCCATCGTATTCCCATCAAAATAAAATTTAAGAAAAAAATACAAACTTATGATTTATGCTTCATGAACTTGCAGTCATTGTCAATAAATCATCCCATAGCGTTAGTGTCACGATAATCTGCGCAAACTGGTAGCCAATTAGGTGAGCAATTGTTGATAAACGTGGCCAATGTGATTTGTAATGCCAGATACAAGAATCTATAGAATTTATTGAGCCCGCGACTTCTGGTATTCAGTCGCCTGATCGTTAGATGAAAGATGGCAGGCTTAGCTCAGAAAATGGGTGAAGGCAACTGCTAAAAAGCAAAGAATTTTGCAGGCTGAACAAATATTATTTATTTAGATAGATTTTTTTGGCGAAAGATTTACTGTTTCGGTTCTTTTAGTCGTTTGAACAAAGCATGCATATATTATTAATTACTATATATTTCAATTGGATCATTTCTTGCTTCAAATATCTTTATATTAATGCGAGCAAATTTAGCTCACAGCTTCGTCTAAGGTTTTAAATACACTTTGTGATCGAATAACTCGATATTTATTTTGAATTTAGTAATATAATACATTTTACCATCATGAATTTGTGGTATGGTTTGCAGTGGCGAAATTGTAGTTTTTTTCCTTGGTCAAAGAAGTGAATATATTATGTAGACAAAATTGTAGAATTAGGCTGGCTTAAATAAGAACAAACCACTTTACATATACAGATATACAAATAGGAAAGTAGTGCCATAAACTTGAAAGCATTCATTACGCAAACGCTGTTATTTTTTCAACCATCTTAAATAATGATCGATATTTGTCAATTTGAAACTAGAGCTTCCCGCTCCCCATCAGATCTTAAGGTGCACGTTGACAGAGTGTTGTATTTCAGCTGCCTCCGATTTCCTATGTGGGGCACATTGTCAAACGAAAACGCGTCAAGGCAACAACGCCGACACCGACACCGACACCGACACTAACACCCACACTCATATTCACACTCACACTCGTACTCACATTCGAAGTCAGCACTCGCATTTGCGTTGTTTGGCCAACGCCAAGACAACTCTTGAAGTCGTTAATGTGTCGCCTTTAAATTGCAGCAGATTGAAAAATCGGAACTGGGCTAGTTTTCGCTTTAGCTTTTTATCTGGCTGTGTCAAAGACAACGACAACGACGACGCGACGTACGCTGGACGGTAAGCGGCTCCTGGCGACGGGCAACGTTCAGCGTTCAGCGTGCGGCATTCGGCGTGCAACAACGACAGTAGTGGCAACTGGCAATGGGCAACCATCGCAGCTTCGGACAGGGACACAGTCCCCGACCACCGGCCACCGTCCACCGTCCAGCTGCCACCGGCCAGTTGCAGTTGCAGTTGCAGCCAGCTTGGTGTTGATCAAACGTAAATGTCAAACCGAATGACAGTTTGACAAATATTGACGACGCGTCGCCACAACGCACAGCGTACAGCGTACAGCGAACAGCGAACGGAAAGCACAGCGAACTCAGTCGCTCAGCTCTGGCGACTGTGGAGACCGTGTGGTGTTTGAACTGGATCTGGAAGTGCAACTGCAATTGGAACCTGCAACTCACGACTTGTGCTCCTGCAGCGCGATAAGCTGGCGGAGCTGGCACAGCTCCCCATAGGGTAATTAGTATTTAAGCTAAAGACTTGGCCTCCACTTGCCACGGGAGCTGCTAAATATACTCGTATATCTCGCAGATATTTCTCAAGCGGCTTTGATCTGCACAGATAGCCGCCCGGCCTGCCTGCCTGCCTGCCTGCTCGACAACAGACGGAGAGACGAAGAGACGGACGGACGGACTGACAGACAGACAGGCAGACCCTGTGGTTGCCGCATCGTGGCCCACTTTGCTTGCAAGCCGCTTTCTGATTTGTATCTGCGAGATACTCGTACTGACATGCTTTTAGCAGCATTATAAACATTTTGTCTCGCCGTTGTTTTTATCCCCCCATCCCCCCTGCGGCCTGCTTTGCTGCTGCCGCCCCCACGCGCTCCCTTGGCGGAGAGTTATGGCGCAACATTTTTGCTACTATTTGTCATCAGAGCGCATTCCACGAATCAGCAAATTTCGCGTAATTCTCGCATAAAAATAACTCATTTTCGTTGCTCTTTAATTGCTTTTGATAAATCGCCGCATAATCCGCTTAAATATTTATGCGTTTTTTATTGTACATTTATTTATATTTCCCCTCTGCTTTTTTGTAGTATATTTTGTATGTTTTTTTGTGCTAATTTTTCAGCGTACTAATTAAACAAAGGACACCACATTTTAAGCTTTTTCTGAAATGTTTAAGACCTCGTATAAATTCGCATTTGTCTGGCTGTTGCCAAGATAGTGTGCAGAGAGGAGCAGTTTCCCCCCTTTTGCTGTCTTGCTGCCTTCTTGGCTGTGGCTAATTAGCGTGGGCGCCGGCCACGCCTCTCAACCTCTAATGGATTGAGTTGGCTATCCATCATGGTCCGAAATGTATATCATCGCATCATCACTTCAACACGTCAGGCCGCAGCATGCGGCCACATGCGGCATGCCACAACAGATTTTTCACTATTAATTCGGCATTAAATTTCATTTTCAAGCGCAATTGCATTCAATTGAATTCAGTTTTAAGTTGAATTGAATTGAGTTGGACGCGGCGCAAGCGGCTGCTCCACTCCGGCGATTATTGATCAATTTTGTGGCAGAAATTACAACGTTGACCATTAAATTATTAACTTGGCCAAAAGCGGGTAAACCTGCTGTGCCAGCCACATGTGAGTCCGTCTCGCAGTTAATTCATTAAAGCAACTCAAAATCTCAAAGTGATTCCAAAGTGCGGCCTCGTCGTCGACGGCTCGTCGCTTCGTTGCGGCTCCTTAGTTCAATTATAAACCAATTGAATTAGTCTTTCAATAACCAAGTGGTTCCTCCAGCTCAGCTCAGCCTCACTTTGATCTTTCGCCAATCCATCCATCAATCAGTCGGAGCCAACATCCAAACATCCAACAGCCATAGTGATTATGTAACTGAGGCTGCCAATTTTCATTGCCTTCTATTTTTTTCTTGCCGTTCATTTTGCCAAATCAAATGCGTGAGTCTCTCTTTTTTTTTTTTGTTGGATACGAATTGGCTAATTATATGAAGTACTCGCAGCATGATGTGGAATTTTGTGTTGTATGTAAATTAGGTTAATAGTTAATTGGGTTAACTTCACAATTCAAATGAATTGCGCAATGAACTCGAATTATGCAACACACACACACAAAGAGAATGTCAGTTTACAATCGAAAGCAGTGTTCTTAAAGCTGATCACAAACAGATCTACAATAAAAGCAATTTCAATTACGATTTTTTTTCTTGCTTTGGAGCTGATCGTAATCCGCCCTCGAAATCAACTTCGCTCCAATTTGAGTGCGTGTTTCAGTAATTATGTAGCTCTTCACAGTTCATAAAAAGAAAAAAAAAAACAGAACAAGGCAGAAAACCAGAATATCAGCAATATTAACCCCTAGTTCAAGGGGTCATTGCGTGACAGGGCCTGATAAAGAACTGTTGACCACCTTTTCGTACTCTACGTATCCAGGCACGCGCCTCGTAAAAGAACATAAACTTCAACTTCATTGTCGACAAAATGCGTAATTATGCTCTGGCTCAGATACAGCTAAAAAGTCAGACGCCCATAAAGAGAGAAACAAAAATAAAAAAAAAACAACCCCGGGCACAAAAACAATTTTGTGGCACAGTTTTAACACCTTTTTTTTGTGTCTGAAGAGAAACACGCGCCAACTGCAAACAGTTTGCACAACTGGGCAAGAGAGCTTCTGAAATTTATGGGAAATGCGAATGGGAATGGAAATGGTGAACTGGTAAAAATAGACAAGAGTGGGCAGGGGAAGAAATACTATATGCATTTTTATGTGTATATATTCTCTTCCATGTCATTCTTTATGTATTTTGACTCATCACACGCCGTGGCGACGGTGAACTGTATGAAGTCTCTGGGAGTCGCAGGACACGCGACCGCGAGCGCATAATTTAATTTTCAAGGGTTCCGCGTTCGTTCCGAGCTCATCGAGCGAGGGTTGCGGCTAAAAGGGACGTGCGTGTGACATATGGTTAATGAAAACGTTAACTGATGAGCTGTGGCAATGCTAGTGGATGTGGAAGTGGCAGTGGAAGTTGAACTGCAACATATTATCATTAATTAGACGGGGCATTAGGAGCAGTTCGCGGAGTGTGATAAATGTGTGCAGCTCGGCGAGTTTAGCAGCGTTTATGTGGCGTGGCATGCAACAGTCGTAGACGTAGTTTTTTTGTTGGCCGATATCGCAATATCGATAAGTCGATAGCGTCCAACGCATCTTTAGTGCTGTGAGTCAGTTCTTTTTTTGTTGGCATCGTGGGCTTCTTTTAATGCCACTCGACCGCCCATGTGCCCAATGTAGCATGTAGCACGTAGCATGTGTGCATCCATCGCGTTCTCTTCTACTATTCGGTTTTGTCGCCGCTCCATGTAATTGCTCTTTGTTTGCCATTTGATGTCATGTTCTTCTTGGGGTCTCAGTCTAAGTCGCGGTTCTGTGTAGGCAGCTTGCTAGTTGAGTTTACTTGCCTCTTCTCCTGCGCTGCCTGCTCCCCAATGATTGTGCAACACGCAATTGCCAATTGCTCATGCCAGCTGTTGTTATTGCTGTTGTTGCTGTTGCTTCTTTCATTTGCGCTGATTTGCCGCCAACATTTGCATGGAAATGTGCACAAAAATAACGCGTGCTCTTGGCTTTTGTTTATTGCCAAGTCTCAGCCAGGTCGGAAAGCCCATAACCATACACATAACACCAACACCACACCATCTCCAACAAAACATCTAACCAGCTACATACACTTTGCGTTTATTTAAGCCATATTGCTGCAAATTATTGCGGTTCCTTTTACCAATCCAACGGATGTGCGCAATTTAGACACCAGAGAACAACTCTTGAACTGTCAACTTGGTCTATAAAAGATAATTAGCAGTTGCTCAAATTTATTGTATTTTGCATTTTAAACTGGCAAACGAAAAGATCTCCATACAAATCACACAACAGAACAGGCATTTACATTTATATTCGATCAAATTGTAAATTTGGCAAGTAGGATGTGAGAATGAGGCAAGCTCATTTTATCGTAGATATCTCCTTCTCGAATATATTTATTTGTAGCCTTATCCTACAGCGGAAAGCAGCGTTACAAAAAATAAAAACAGGCGGAAATTTGTATTTTAGGAAAAGTTCGGGAAGTCCAGAAATTTTATTTTGCATTTGGCAAATTTTATGAACACGTTTTGAATTAATTCAAGAAATTAAATGGCTTGAAGTTCAGTACTTATGACAATTTGCTATTCAATTATATTACTAAAAAAAAGCAAAATGTAAGTAGGTTTAAAAGACGGCTTAGACTACTATATGTATATAAAAATGTTTAAAATTCGTTAACAGATTTTAATTTGCACGAGCACCAAAGCGCGCTTTTTAATTGTGATACTATATTAACCACAAAGGCAAAATTTCAGCTGATTGCAATTAAAATAGTATGCTTTAAGAAAAATTGATTGCCACAACGCACTATATTTAATGCAACAGCAGCCTCATCAGCACTGTGCCAGCATCCCACACGCCCTACGGATGGAGCCACTATATAACAAGGTAAAAAGTAAATGATGTCGCTGCTGCATTCGGTAGAAATCAATTTAATTGAGATTGATAGTCGGCAACTTCCGCTTCATTACACATTACATTCCGAAGAAGAATTGTCGCGAGCCAGCGATAGTTGGCAGCCGATAAGCAAGCAGATTGTTTGTCTGTCTGCGTGGGCTGTGCAGGTTACCCCAAATGACAGACGGACGCTGCAACGCGGTGGCATCTCAGTGGCACGAGATCGGGGCTTGATCTCTCGTAAACTGAAGATTTATGAGCCGTAACGCAGTTCTGAGTAACTCACACGTCGCATCATGCAACACAACATGTGGACGCTGCGGTCGCATCTCGCACATTTGCAGCGCATTGATTTTTTTGTCACTTGCCCAGATGATTGGCATCGGCAACGAGAGCGACGCATGCCGAGCAATTAATCAAGCGGAGGCGCAATCAAGCGAAGTGAGAAACTAGAGAATTGAAAAAAATGGACACAGGAAATAATTATTGCGTCAAACAGTTTACTCAAGGTCATCTTCATGTACATCATACAAGTAGCGAACAATTCGGAAGAACTTACAGAGGCCCTGGCGAGGATTGAGACGAGTCAATTCGGCCAACGAGGGCGACTCGGTCAACGCATTGCGTACGATCCTGGTCAATATCTCCATCGGATCGCCCGGCTCGAAGAGGACTTCGTTCATTATTTCCAAGCCACGATTGGCAAGCAGTATGGTGATCAGAGTCAACGTATGTCGTGATGTCGGATCAGGCACGAGACGGTTGGCGCGACGACCGATGCCGGCGACGCCGCCGCCGCGACCACGCACACGCAGACGGCCACGAGGTCGAGCACGACGCGCTGTGAGCACGGTGATGGGCTCATTGCCATACAGGCCAGAAGTGTCGTCCACGACCGAAAAGATAAATGCGTCGTCCGGAACGTGTGGATACGGATTGACGCCCTCCTCGATAATAACTGGCTCGGTGTCAACCTGAAGAGACCGCTCCTCACGCTTCTTGCGCAAGCGCTCGCTGCGACGAATTGGCTGAGCTACTTTTCCCACTACGAAGCACAAAAAGAAATATGTATACATTATGTATTAGTTGTTCTAATAAAAATGTTTTTATTCGATCACATATTTTCCTTACTTTTTTTCGATTTTATTTTGAATTTCAGTTAAATTCTCTTTACTTTACTCTTTCGACGCCAAACCTATAATGTGAGCGTAGAGCAGGTCAACTCTAGAGGCTAGCTAATCCCATTGGTATTTGACATCTCCGTAGCCTACTCAGATGTTTGTTTTGACAAACAAATCAATGCATCGCATATGATTAACAAAATCGGACTGCCAACTCACTTATAGAATTTACCAAGACGTTGCCACATTCTTTAAAATCTGAGCTGCTGTATCAATAATTCATAAAAAAAATAAATAGCAGAACATACATGTATGTGGAATATAGTTTTGGTTGGGTATATAAATATAATTGTTTCTAGAGCAACTAGAATTATTTTCCTGCTTGTCTGCTCTTGGAAAATCTTGGGAATTATGCGAGCTTTGTAATTGGTGTAGGAGTTGCTATTATATTCGCTGTTGTTGTTGCTGGGTGTTTTAATGAGATTTGGCTGAAAGGCCATAGGTTTTTGCATAAATGGTCATTATATTGTCAAGCACGACTTAACGCTTTGACAAAGTAACTGTACATTTACATGGCCGGCAGCCAATTGGCCTATTGAGCCTTTTGCGCCTGATTATAATGCTTATTATTATGCCAACACAGCTGCAGACCATTTGTTGTCAATGTTGTAGCTGTTGCTATTTGCAATTGTTGTTATTGCTGTTGCTGCTGTTGTTGCAGTTGTAGGTGTTCAATTAAATATGCAAACAGCTTCAAATGTGTCTCGACTTGACCGAGTTCAAAGTCAAATTGCCCGCGCCACGTTCGTTTGGCTTATTTATCTCTATCTGCCTTTTAGCCCAGGCCAACAAACACACACATATAAACACATATTTCGATATCGAAAAGTTCATTGCCAAATGGATCAGTCGTCGCCACTGGGTCGCCAATCGTCGGTCGATCAACTGCAGCTGGCGGATTGAGTCACACGCCGGCCAGGCCAATAGCCAGCCAGTCAGTCAGCCGGGCCAACATCGAGCTGGCAACAGCCGATTGCCAAGTTGCAGCAACCCCAACAACCTCCACCTCCAAATGCCGGCCGCTGTCTGTCGGGGCCTGAAAACAGTTTGCCGTCAAATTTTTGTAGGCGGCCGCGGACCAAATGGGTTTTTTTTTCTTCTAAATACCCTAGGTAACAAGGCAGTCAAGCTATGCAAAGATTTATGTAAAAAATATAAATTAAAGAACATGTAAATACTTAGATTAATGTGTTCAAAAGGCAGTATGAATAGTCTTTAATTTAGTTCATTTAAATGTACGAATAAATATACAAACAACATATGCATATTGGCTTTAAATAAAGATTATAAATTCACGGAATTGGTGAGTTATTTAGTTGCATATGGCATAGTTCCTTTTTAATTTAAGCAATCCATCAATTTAACTAATTAGTATTTGTATTTTGTAATAAATTTATTTGGCAAGTGTATTTTCTCTTCGCTATGAGCTGCTAGAGTTTGCTTGCTCTTTATTTGTTCCTTTTTATTATTATTTATTCTTTACCTTTTTTCTTTATAAATTCTAACCATATCGTTTTCGTTTTGATTTTGATTTAATTTACGGTTCTCGACACAACTCGGCTCGGCTCCGACACCTTGAATAATGTTTGCCTATTTATAAATATGAATTACGAGTGTTTCTGCCAGCGATTAGAGAAACGCTCGCTCACTGGCTAGCTGTGTGTGTGTGTGTGTGTATTGCTGGCCAGCTAGCTGCATTTTTAATTGCTAATTAATTTCTCCGACACTCCAAAAACAATAATGGGCCAACAGATAAGCGACAATATCAATTACCCGGCAATCACATTGATTAAAACCAAACACCTGGCTCTGACTCTGGCTCTATCTGTGGCTCTACTTTAGGCTGCAAATGCCCGGGTTTATTGAACATTATAAATATAATTAAGTTGAAATTAAATGCACAACGAGCTGTGGCACGAGTATGCCAAATGTTTGACAGTCACTGTCAATGCGTGGGCGGCTGATAAATTAAACAGAAATGCACAAAACCAACTCCAAGCTGGCGGCCAGTGCAGACTGCGACTCGCTGCACTCGGCGTCTGTCTGTGGCTCACATTAAACAGCAATTAAGCTTAATTATAGTTGTCGCCGTTTTTAGTCAGCGTTGTTTATGTTGCAGCGTGTATGCAAAGTAGTTGCTGCAACACGCGTTGCCAGCCAGCCCGCCTCTGCCTCAGTCTCCTTCCTCGTCCTCCTCGTCTTCCTGCCGCTGCACGAACATTGGGCAACCATTGGGACAGTTAACATTTAGCGAGAGGAGTTCCTGTTTTACAGTTTTAGGTGGCAGGCTGGTGAGCTTGCGCTTTTGCTTGTGTCGTCGCCTGCGGCTGCGCCCCTCTGTCTGTCTCACAGACTGACAGTCTGACAACACACACACACACACACACACACACACACACACACACACACACACACACACACAAACACACACACACAGAGATGTGTAGACGAGGGGACACCACACGATACGACACGAGCAAAACACGACACGAGTGCGTCCCCCCCTATTTGCTAATGGGCGCTTTTGTATGTTTGAGTTGACTTTAAATGGATGAGCCTCGCTCGTTCCTCGTTTTGTCTGCCGTTGTCTGCTGTGTGGGTTATATCCACAACGATGTGTGTTGTGGGTGTCTGCTCTGCAGCTGGACGTTGTCACTGCCTCCGCTTCCCCCCTTCCAGCTTCTCTTCGACCTCAGCCGCGGGCTGAAAGTAAAAGTTGTTGCGGAAACCTAAGAAGTTGCCCACAGAGGAGACCATAAAGTTCCTACTCACTAATCCACATCCAAAGCGTGCATCATTATTGTAAATATTGCGCTAAAGTTGTCACCCTCTCGCCAGTGTAACTAAAGACTGAAGCAAAACCGATTGGCAACGCCGAAGCCGGGAACTAGCTTTAATGAAGTCATTCAAACTGAATAGAACGAATTCGAGAGAACATCTTGTCAAGCAATCAGAATCTAAGAAATTGGAAAAAAATATTATTAAAGAGTTTTGGAGAAGTATTAAGTAAATATCGAGGTCAGTAAGTAATACAAAAATATATGCAAACACTTTTAGTAATCACACAAATCGCATCAATTGAGTCGATTAAGCTGAGACTGTGCTCGTATTCTAAGTGTAGTAATTTAAACGCCAAGAATTTGTAAACTTACATAAGGAAGATGATTCAATCGTTAGTCGAATAATTAAGGAAATCGGAATCAAGCTGCGAAATTAGCTTGAGAATCGCACACATTCAGCTTCAGCTTAACCGTTTTGATGCATTCAATTATTATGATTGCTTTGTATTGACTTCCTATATATGTTACGTATGTGCATATATATCGAGAGAGCTCTACTGGCACATTAACCAGATTGGCATAATAAACAGTACACCCACTTGAGGACTCAATTCGATTCAATTCAATTCAATTCGTATTTGTATGCACAATTTGGCATTGTTTTTCTCGTATTTTTGCCTCTTAAATGAGCACAACAAAAGGCGCACAAATTAATTGAAAATAATAACGAAATATATCAATATATATGTGTATGTATTGAGGGGCGGGCGGGCGACACACGCGATCTGACTAAAATCGCATCAATTTCATACGAAACGCTTTGTTCCGAGTCAGCTTTCAAGTGGGTGCATTGAGGCAACCATCAAACTAAGTGCTCGACTGGAGACAGAGACAGAGATTGAGATTGTGACTCTGACTCTGACTCTCGACTGTGGCTGCCAATGCGATTTGTGCATTTATCAATTTGTGAGGTCCTCATACCTACACGTACTCTCCATGTATATCTGTATATTTTTATATTGCGTTTATCTAGCAATCTTAAGCCAATTTAATAAGCAGCATGAATGCAAAGTTGAGCTGTCAGTGGTAACATGATTAATCAGCGCAACGCACCACAATTGAAGACACTTCACAGCGAAAGACAGGGCGATGGAGAGATAGAGAGAGAATGAGTGAGTGAAGGGGAGAGATGAACTGAATCCCAACGCCCACGTTGAGCGTCTGTCTTGATGGATGCGAGCGAGAGGCAAAGTCATGTGGCAAGCGTTGACTTCACTTCGCTTTCTTTCCAAGCTGCCTGTCTGCATGTGGAGTAAGTGCTCCATTGAGACCCTTGGCACTGCTATGATTCTGCACAACATTTTTAGATACATCATCGCATCCAAAGGTTTTGACAAATGAACTGAACTCGTTTACTACGCGCTTCGAGCGCATTCTTTTTCGCTCCATAAATAAATGAGCCTCATCAAAATCAAACGATTTACAATTTCCAACGACAACAATTTTATCGCCACAATCAAAACAACATGACGCGTCCAAAAACAAAAAATAAAATCATACGAAAAAAAATGCAGTTGAAATTGTTATTACTTTGGTTTTTTTTTTCTTCAACAATTTTCAAGCACATTTGCTTGACATGCTGCTTTCGTGTACAAAATATTTTGATAATGATCACAACAACAAAAAGCAATTGAGTTAGAGACTTCGACAGCGACTGCGACAGCAACAACAACAGCAATATCAACATCGGGTCACACTTTGCATTCTCATCTAAATGAAATTATTGTCTCTTAGTTATTTTTGTTGCTCATAAATTTCTTTTGATTTTTCCCTTTAATAAACCCATAAACAAATGCGTCTACATATTGTGTAGTTTATGTGCATTTGTATTTTATTTGATTCCCTAATAACCTAACTGTTAACTCCACTGACGTGTCGCGTTTTCCAACGAGGCCTTCTCTCCTCGTTTCAACTGCCAAAAAATCGTTGACAAAAGCCAAGTGAAATCTTTCTCTCTCTCTCTCTCTCTCTCTCTCTCTGTCACTTCAATTACTCAATTGCATTGCGAGGCACGTAGCTGGGAAATGTTAATAATTGTATGAAGTGCATGCGAGTGCAGTAAATAACATTTCAATGCAGGAATTTCATTGCACATTCAACTGACACTGGCATTGAATGGTTGATAGGCCTTCGGTCGGACAACAAATCGACAGCAAACTGCAATTTATGTTCGATTTCCACGCAAAACGCAGTTTCGTCTGATATTAGAGTAGACGCATGTATAAAATTGTTTGTCCCAACTGACTGAACTATCAATGAACAGATAAAATAACACGCAATTTGCAAATAACAAAGTGTATGATTCTGAGTTGGAGAGATCAATGTATAAAAAACGAAATCGCAACTCAGAACGCGGTTAAGCTTTCCAAAATGTCCTGGGCCAATCAAACAATCTCTATAATTTTTTCATACATAATTCAGATATTTCACCTGTAATATTAACTCTAATTATGTAAAATTAAATAAACATTTAACTATGTGTACAAGTTTTGTCTGTGGAATTGAAATAAAATCGCCAAGCATTTGTAGATAAACATATTTTTTTATCGATATAAGTGTTAACTAACAATACTGGAACACAAAAGCTGTCACGCTATCGAAGCCATCGAGCTGTCGTATCTGGAAAATATTTACAGTCGAATGAGTTATTTTTTCATCACCGAGTAGTGAAGTAAATTGGCAAAGGTATTATTTTTTTATTCTAGATATACACTAACAATGTTTTTACTAGATCGATTTATAAGGATAATGCCACCACCAGGCAATGACGGCCTTTCCGCCCAACCCGAAGAAGCTGCAGGTGGAGACAACGTTGCCGACATCTTCGACGACGAAATTTTCGATACCGAGTCCGAGTTCACGCTCTCGGAAAGCGACGAAGACGTGGACGACGACGATGACGATCACCACTCGACATATTCCAGCGATCTGGAGCATGAGATTGCAGCTGTCGAAGCGATTCGCGCCAAAAAGAAATCTGGTGAAGGCGGAGGCGAAGACGATGAAGCCAAAGGTGTCCCAGTGGACACCAATCAAATTGCGTTGCGCCGCCTGAAGACCGAGTTGTCGCTCCTCAATCACAATACCATCGAGGGCTGCAAGGTTCAGTTGATCCACGACAATCTATTCAGATGGCTGGTCACCCTCGATGGGGCCATTGAGACGCCCTATGAGGGCGGACGCTTCTTGTTGCGAGTCATCTTTCCGCCCAGCTATCCGTTCGATGAGCCGAAGGTGGAGTTTATAACCAGGATCTATCACTGCAATGTGCGCAACAATCGCGTCTGCGAGAATCGATGGTCGCCGGTCTGTTCGATTGGACAGCTGTTGTTGGCCATTCGCCTGATGATGATTAGCCCCGACCTGGAGAATGCGGCAAGTCATAACATAGCCAAGCTGTATGTGACCGATCGCAAGTCGCACGATGATATGGCACGCGAGTGGACCGATCGCTATGCTCGATGCAATTAGAATATGCAATAAGCATTAAATAAAAAGACCAATTTGGTTTTTCAAAAACATTTTATTATTGGATGATTTTGTGCCAGCACTTTTTGGTGTTTAGAAACGATATAGAGACACATAAGATTACATACATTAATACGCTAGCTACAACTAACAGATGGACGTACATATCTCAAATTATGGACTACATACATACATACAAACAGTACAGACTAACATAAGTTTATGGCTAAGGGGAAAACTATACAGAAACTAGGCGACGAATGACACAAATGGCGATAATGTTGTCCTACATCTTAGCATTTCAAGGATACAAGGAGCTATAAATAGGTATGTAATATATGCACTTTAATACACGGGAGACTCTCGCTTCACTCGAGACGTCGTCGACAGAGAAAAATTGAACACTTAGAGCTAAAACTGAACTAAAATGTGAGTGTTTTGTGTGTGTAATGAGTTATCGTTAGTTAGGATTGGTGCGTTTAATTATTGTAGTTAAGCAGGTGGAAATTTCATTTACTTAAATTTACGCTTGAGTTTTGGAAAAAGAGAGGAAGTTACAGAGAGCGAGCAAGAGAGCATAAGGCGACACTCTTTAATTCTCTAGCATGTAGATCGAGCCAATATCTATAGAGATGGATTGTAGCTTCAGGCTGAGGCACAATTGGCGTAAAGCTGAACTCGAATGCTTACCATATATTTAATTATTACATTAATTAGTATTCAGGTTTTGATAATTATTATGATTATTATTAATATGTAATAGTAACCATTTACTAAACGATTCCTTTTTTCATTTCAATTTAGCTTAACTAAAGTCCTTTGGATTGTGATATAGTTGATTTGTAGCAGCTGCTGTTGCTGTTACTCCGACTCCTGCTTCTTGTCACTTATTTTTGGGCATGTGGCGCTTCATGTGGAGTGCGAGATGATCACTCCGCGCAAAGCTGCGCTCACAGACGATGCATTTGAAGGGCTTGGCGCCAGTGTGTTTGCGATAATGTCGCGTCAGCTCATCGGAGCGAGCGAAACGCCATTCGCACTCGGGCCACTGGCAGGTGTAGGGTTTCTCGCCTGCAAATAGAGAGAGAGAGAGAGAGAGAGAGAGTGGAGAATTTGTTGAGTATAGGAACAATTTGGGGGAATAATTGTCGAGTATTAATGTGCACAGTCTTTACTGATTCATTTAATGACTTCGATCACTGGGCAAACATTTGTCAAAGATTTGATGTATTGTGATTTAGGATTTGATATTTGTATGCAGCGACTCTCCTTTAATTTGGTTAACTAGTGAGGCACGATGCTGGCTGTCGTGGAGTATGCCATCAAAGAGCTACTTGTCTTGCATTGACATACGAGTGCAACAATGTGGTTTAAACATGTATTCACAAATTAACATTTTCATTGAATTTTCATGTAACTCGGGAACAACAACACGACGCCAACGATGACGACAACGACGACGACGACGACGACGACAAGCAAACGGCAGCTGGAGCAAACAAATGGAAAGCCAATTCGCAGTCAGAGTTACGCTCAGTCTCTCGTATTTTATGATTCGGAGTCAGTTTTTTTTTATCTTTTGGTTTTGGGTTTTTTGCTGTGGCACACGACTCTTGCCGCTGACGATGGCCCATTACCAGCAACAGCAAAAGGTAACAGCAACCGCAACAATAACAACAACAACAACACCAACAACGACAACAGCAATGGTAACAACAAAACAAACACGACGACATTTGCAAGTGACTTTTGCTCAGCTTAGCTCATGTCGAGGCACCAAAACAGAAATGCGACCGGCCGGTGCCCAATACGTTTCTTTTTTTTACCCCGCTGCTCTATGACTAATTCCCTCCAACTGGTCGGCATACATACATATATACATTTGTCTGTATGTCGATCCCTCTGTGTATCGGCGTGCTTTGGGCATTACAAGCCAGATTGCTATGCCACACAACACACGCGGCTGGCATAAACAGCAACAGCAACATCAACATAAGCATAAACATCAGCAGCAACATCAACATCAACATAAACATTCGTGTTCAAACTGAAATTGAAATTGAATGAAATAATTATTGCGGTTTTAAATTTTGCTGAACTTGACATTTTATGGCATTATCCAGCCATTGTTCACTTGCTCAGCTCTATTCCAAACCGAAGCCCACTCGAGCGTGGTATATCGAATGGTTTACTTTGTTTGATTGCCTCATGTCCCAAACGAATTGATTTGGCTATGGATCAATTCCCTTGACTGCGTTTTAGTTATTTTCAATTGGACAAATAAAAACATGACCAACTGAGAGAGAAGAGTTGACAAAGGTGCTCTTATTTGTAAATGCAACCCTGCAGCTATCGATATTTGTAGTTGATAGCGATGCGAACTATCGTGAACAGCCAGAAATACTAAATTTGGACTTTATCAATTAGAATTTTTTCTCGTTTAACTTAAAGTCATATTTAATTGCGCAGTTATTCAATGAACATAATATCACTAATTAGTCTTCGAAAACATAAGTCACTCATTATACAGGTAATTTTTTCGCCAGCTAAATCTCTTCACACTTCGATGGAACTACAGATGAAATAAGTCGCACTTCTAAGCTCATCTAAGCCCCGAAACCCTTTTCACAACATTATTTTAATCGCTCACAAGTTGTTGTTGTCGTTATTTGTATGTTACAAGTCCAGTTTTTTCTTCGAATAAAATACCCCTTGAGCCAAGAAAAAGCAAGAGAGAGAAGAGAGAGAGAGGAAGAAGAGGGACAAGGCGATACTTCGCTCAAGTTGAGGCACTTCGAGTGGCACTCAGCTGACACTTTTGAAGGATTTTCGAATAGAAACTCAATACGGGCGACTCGTGGCGTGACTTATTGGTTTATTTAGATCTCTTTTAATGAACTTAAGTGCCTCGAAGATGACTGAACATAATCAAAAATTTACCTATTGACACTTACAAGCGAGTCTCCTCTCCATCTTCATCTCCATGTGTGCGTAAGAAGCTTTGTTTGAGGGCAAGAAAACATTGATAAATGGCTGGGCTTTGATGCCACGTTGAGTCACGGCTACAGCAAAAACAGCCCAAATAGAACATCGTAAGCAAGCACCAAACGACGAATGCTATCGCCACACTCGTGGGAATATCATTTGGCAATGGCGCAAAAAAAAAGAAGGAAAACAAAAAATTGAAATCGCTCGTAAGTAAAACAAAGATCAGCATCAGCATCAACATCGGATCAGAGGCCGGGCAGACAACAAATAAAAGTTAAAGTTATGTAAATTGTTGTTTTGTAATGTGCGATGAACGCAGTGCGATAAAAACGAATGGAATTACTTCATATTTTTTTAGCGTACAGCGCGATAAGCGCAACATGCACTAACAATCAACCTACTCATAAATACAAACACACATTTACATATACATATGTATAAATTTAGCCTTCGAGTGCCCCAAACGAGCTCGAAGACAAGTCTAGCCGCAGGCCCCAAAAGTCCACACAGTCCACACGGTCGAAGTCCGAGTCTCCGAGTTCGAATCTAAGTCGCAAGTCCCGGCCAGACTTCCTCCAGTTGGCGTGGCATAAAAATCAAACTAATTTATGGCAGCGCAAACATATTAGCAAACAAATCAGTACAAAATAAGCCCAGCCAGTGGGCAATCTACAGCCACACGTCCACCTATAGCCGGTCCCACATTTCCACCTAGGGAGGGACAGCTCTCTGTCCCTCTGTCCGTCTGTCCGGTTGTCTGGCTGTCCGCTGATATGCACAATTTATGAGTTCGTTTGCAGCATAAAGATTAGTTACCAAGTGATTTTCTAATCGTCGCGTCCAGATAGTAACAAAAAGCCCAAATAAATACGCTCAAATTTACGACCAAAAAAACAAAAGACTTAGGCAACGAACTTGGCCATTACTATGTTTGAAAAGAATTTGTGCGTTTTTCCTGCAAATATTGAATATGCTGCTCTTCGAAGCCAGCAGCGAGCGCTGCTAATCAGCAGAGACAACACTCCAGCTGTTGTCTGGCGCCACCAAATGCCGCAGCTTCAAAATTGCATGAAAAATGTGTGTACACATGCCTCAAAGTCTGTGTGTCTGTGTCTAGGCTGGGCATGCGACGACGCCACGTTAACTAAGTCAAAAGCCAAACAAACGGACAGCCATCAGACGGTAGCCACAAATGCTTGCTGCCCCACTCAAAAGATGTGAACTAAGTCTGAAAAAAAAAGATGCAGTGCATTCGTATTTGGCCCTGAGCTGGAGGAGGGCAATTAAAGCGACTCAATGTGGAGATTTATTGGCTGGCATTGGAGTGTCCTAGATAAAAGGTGGCCAAGGAAAAGTAGGCGGTAAAATGAGAAGGTAAAAGACGAAAGTTTTAGCAGCGTGGAGTGGATAGAGTGGATTAAAGGCCAAATAAATTGGCATTCAAACTGTGTGGTTAATGTCCAATAATCGAAGAACAAATAAATAATTAAAACCTTTGAATAGTTCAACTCTCGAAATTAAAGTGCAGAGCATCAGAAGTTTCACCTTGACTCTTTTGCATTGAGCACTTGTCGTCGGGTTCATCAAATATCTCTCGTTTTCCTTTAGCTGGGGCGTTAAGTTTATCAGTTAAGTGAAAATCAGCGCAGCGCAGCGCAAAATCATAATAATAAAATGTTTTTTAATGCAGCATTTTAAGTTTGCGCATAAATCAGCTGGTCATGTGCGATTAATAAAAAACATTGAATCGCAAGGAGATGCGGAGACGGAGTGAGAGGGTGAGGGACTGGGAAGGCAACAACAGCGCAGAGCTTTAAGTTTTTGTTATTTTTTTGTTTTTTGGGGCTGGGTCGAGAGTTGAAAGTCTCCAAGTCGCCAGTTGGCAGTCGTAACGTAGCGAATCAGGGGCATAAAACGTGTGGCCCATAAAACGAAGACAGGTGATCAACATCAGGCAACATCATCGGCCAGCCAGGGAGGCAAAGGGCGGCCAGTGAACGATCCAAGCGACTGTAGGACAGACAGAACGACTGAAGCAACAGCAAACAGCACCGAAATAACGTCAAGTGTAATCTGAGCAAGAAGGAAATGCAGGCCAAACGTGCGCCCAGCTGATGGCGTTGGCGATTGGCGATTGTTGATGTTGTTGATGTTGATGTTGATGTTGCAACTGACCACAAAAAGCCGCACAGCAACAGCAGCAGCGACAACAACAACAGCAACTTGCAACGAGAAGAAAAACCGAAACAAAAACAAACCGTAGAAATCACGATTTTTGTGGTTGTATTTGCAACGAAATTGAAAAAAGCAAAAGGCGCTGCAAGCTCTTGGCAAATTATGTGCTGGCAACTACAAATATGAGCGCGCGAATTAATCAAAAGCCTTTTTTTTTCTCTTGCTCTGCCAAGTCAAGTCAGTTGCCCAATGCAGCTGTGGACTGCACCACAGCTATACTATATACATATATTATATATATATATGGCAGGCAATGGCTCATCGTCAGCCGATCTGTGGTGTGGTAATAAGCCAGCCCACGCCTACAAGCTCTAGCTGCTGTCCCAGCATTGAACCCTCGATGTGAGTGGCTTGCGGCGACTTTGTAACTGAACCCAGCTGGGCGATGGTGATGGGTGGGTAAGTGGTACAGTGGCGTTGTGCCGCAGTTAACAATCAATAACAACTCACCCGTGTGTATCCTTTGATGCGCCTTCAAATGCGAGCTCTTCGTGTACACCTTGGAACAGCCTGCAACGAGGAAGAGAATTGCAGAGAGAAGTCGTTAAATGAGTTCGAAAGTTAGTTGGAAAATTGACAAGATTTATATGTATATTCAAAATAAGAGGGTGGTACAAATAATGTGACTTATTATTTGAGGAAAAGTTTGAACGTTTTGTAGATGTCAAACAAAGGTTATTTATTTCTGTATTTCTTTGATGAACAGAAACTTAAAAAAAAATTATTGCAAAATAAAAGCCTTTCGTTTAACTTTATTGAAAACGAAAATTCCAATATAAATGTAGCATTGAAAGACTTTTAGAAATCTCGTGAGTGCATTATGATGTAAATAAAAGAAATTGTATACTCAGAACTTAAGGACCTATTTGAATAGACTATATTATGGAGATAATATAATAATAATGTTGTTTGGTGACTGCAGTAATAACTATACAAGAATAGAGAAATTTCTAGACGAATTAGAAGTAAAAAATGAATATGTTAAAACATCATTCAGCGATTCTAGCAAGTGAGAAAGAAAAAGTTGTTGACTGATTGAATCGATTTACTAAAGTCTGGCATTAGCGGAGCTGTTGTTGCATGCAGCACTTTGGTGCAATTTAAATTGGATATCTGCTTGACCAGTTGTTGAATTTATTTGCGCACAGAGCAAGCACATTTGAAATAGTGCTGAAATCTTGATACGCGATGACTATGAGAAAAGAGTTGCGAAAAGAGTGAAGTTGCACAGTGGCAGGAGGCAAGAGGCGGCAAGTGCAGTTGTGGTTGTGGCAGCAACAGCAGCAGTGGGTCAGTGGGCGTCATCGCCTTTAATTAAGCCCATGCAGCTGGTAGATGCGAGATGTACAATGTAAGATGCACGATGGATGCTGCAAGATGCCACTTGAATGCTGCACGCTGCATGCTGTAGGTTGAAGCTGCAGCAAGTAGCTGGGAACTAAGAGTTCGAGTGTCTACGGCTGTAGTTGTGGGCTGTGGCTGGGTGAAAGTTGGACAAGATTCACTTGCGCACAGCATGAGACATTAACGTTGGAGCATAAAAGGATGCTTAGAGATCGCAACACGTCCGCTCTAATTGAAAGCTGAGTACAACGTGCCTCGCATCCAAAAGACAATGCCAAAATGCTTATGGCATGGCAGCTAAAAATACTCGCACCATCGCGCTGATTCGAACTGACAAACATGGCCAAAGCGAATTGATAGCTAAAAAGCGAGTCAAGAATGTTGCGTCGACGCCGTCGAACAGCAGCAGCAGCAGCAGCAGCAACAACAACAACAACAGCAACAACGATGACAGTTAGACGCGTGATTGGCTTGGTCTGTGGAGTTACCAGGATTGCTGATCACAGCCAACTTCTGAGACATAACTCACTTGACACGCAGTTGCAATCGCGAGTCGTGTGCAACTTGCAGTCGCAGTCAAAGTCGGAGTTGCAGTCGCAACTCTTGATGCGTGCGTTTATGGCATAATAACTTCATTTGGACAGCATTTTTGTAGTCTGTAGTTTGGCCAGGCAAAGGCAGCTCTAATATTTGTGGTCGAGAGCGCGCTTGCTGCTGTTGTTGTTGTAGTTGCTGTTGGTGTTTCGTCTAAAAATGGCCACGGCAAACGTGTCAGACAATTGTCAATTATTTATTAGTGGCAACGCACGTAGCCAGGGACGCCAGAGACGCCACCGACAGACACTCAATAGGCAGACGTACAGCCGTACAGACAGACAGACGGATGGACAGATGGACAGACGATCGCTTGGCTAGACAACGTCAGGCATTTAGTTTGGGTTAAGTGCTTTTTGGGTTCTCCAATGCGATACAAGTATCCGCAGTATTCAAAAGCTAATGGACACAGCAAACGTTGCCGAATTCACGTGCATGTAAAGTATTTGAATCGATTCAATGTTTTTTGTTTTTTGATTGATCCACGTTGATAGTATTAACTATTTTTGGAAGCTCCTCAGATTGCTGCTACTTAAGCGATTTGTCTTTATTTGGCATAAGCTTCCATTCCGCTGCTGCTTCTTGAAAAAGATGTGGAATTCCACAGCCAGATGAGTCTATTGATATGTTATTAAGCTTTACTTATTTATATGAACGAAAATTGTTGCCATTAATGCGATGATTTCCTTAAAATGTTATTATGAAATTTACTTGTTATTAAAATTATTTGCTTATATTTTTTGTGCATTTGTTCATTCGCAATTGATAGCAACTCAACTTAATTTGTAGTCAACATATTTTCGACTTTATGCTTGTTGATTCTATTTATGCCTTTGTATATAATGTTCTATAGCATTCTTCACTAAAAAATAATTTTATTTGTTTGTCATCTAGTGCCTATTTATGTTTTCTCGCTTCGTCTTTAGTATTTGACAGATATTCTAATGATTTTGCTCTATCGCTATCACAGTTCAATCTTGCTTCACTTATTTTCTGTTTTATATTTATATCGGATCATATGATTTGCTTATCTTTGATAAAAGAACTGCACTTTCCTTTTCCACTACAACTGCATTGCCCCGTTAAACGCGTAATTTAGAAAAACCCAAGTCTCACATTGAAAATGCAACTGTAACGCAGCTTGACTCATTCGACCAGATGGACAGAGGGACAGACGGACGAGAAAGAGAGAGAGTGAGTGTCTTACATAAAAGTAAGGCACTCTGGCTAATTAGAATTACAAAAGAGCGCACAAAATTAGAAAAAGCGCCACAACAGCTGTCAATGGCAATGGCAATGGCAACGGAAAGATAATAAATAAATGTATAGATAAATGGAGAATAAATAAATGCCGATTGGAAAAACGCGACACGCATGCGCAATGAGAACAAGATCTGTCTGTGTGCCAAGCTGAGCTTGGAGCGTGTGTAATGCCAGCAGGGGGGGGGCCGCAAGGGGGAGACAGAGCTGCTGCTCGAAAAGTGTCGCAAAGCGCGCGAAATGATAAACGAGTCGAGCATGCAGCGCATCCCAAGAGGCGCAAGGCAGCTGCCTACTTAACTACGTAAGAGTCAACATCAGTTGTTGTAAAGCTTGCCACACTCACCCACAAAATCACAGTGATGGATGCGTCGCTTCTCCAGCTCGGGATTATTGCGCCGATTGTAGCGCACGGTGCGGACGCTCATCAGACTCGCGATGTGCGCTGGCGTCCCCGGCTGATGATGCGAGTGCCGACCACGTCGTCCTCCTCCTCCTCCTCCTCCTCCCGTTCCTCCAGATCCTCCACTGCTTGGCGGTGGCGGCGGCGGTGGCACAGACTGTTGCTGCTGCTGCTGCTGTTGAGCTGCTGCTGCGGCTGCAGTTGCTGCATGGGCGGGCGTGAGTGTGGTGAGCGTGGTGGGCGTGGCAGCGCCAAGCAGCTGCAACGTCGGCGCCGGATTGACCAGACTGGGACAGAGCCCGACCAGGCCGTGTCCCTGCTGATACGGCGGCGGCGGCGTGCTGCGTCTTTGGGCCTGAGCAACGGCGGCCGCGGCGGCCACCATGGAGGCGCCAGGGCTGCCAGGATCTGAGCTGGGCGGCGTCAGCGGGGGCACGAACATGTGGCGCGTTGAGTTCACGCTGCTGTTCGAGGAGGCGCTGCCCGTTGACGACGCCGCCGAGGTGGCTGACGGTGTGCTGGGCGCGGCTGGAGGGCAAAGCAGCAACTGTTGCTGCTGCTGCTGCTGCTGCTGTTGTTGTAGGTGTTGAGCTGTGGGCGTGGCAGTGTTGGGTGACGCTGAAACAGCTGCTGATGGCGGGTGTATTTGGTATTTGGTGTGAAATGTCTGCAAGCAAAGAAGGAGCGGGAGATCGAGCATTAAACTGAGAACTATCTAAACGCGGCTTTCAATCGGCGGCTGACCACGATTCTCTCACCTGACTGCTGTGCCAACTGTAGCCATAACTGTTGCTGCTGCTGCTGCTACTGGTGACGATGCTGCCGCTGTTGTTGTTGTTGCTGCTGTTGTTACTACTGTTGCTGCTGGTGCCACCAGCTGCATTGCTGCCGCTGTTGTTGTTGCTGCTACTGTTCAGATAGCCAGCGGCTGATGCGCTGTTCAGCTGAGATGCGTATTGTTGCTGATAGGAGTTGCTGCCGCTGCTGTCGTTGCCCGCTTGTGGCTGCTTGGGGCTGTTGCTGCCACTGTGCAGATGTTGCTGCTGCTGCTGCTGTGTTGTTGCTGGTGCAGCTGCAGCTCCACAACATCAGCAGCGGGTGGCAGACCAGGCAGCGAGAGACTGGGATGATGCTGGTACAAGTGTTGCTGCTGTTGCTGATAATGTTGCTGATAGTGTTGCTGCTGCTGCTGCTGCTGCTGCTGCTGATGGTAATGTTGCTGTTGTTGCTGCTGCTGATGATGTTGCTGGTGTTGCTGCTGCTGTTGCTGTTGGTGCTGCTGCTGCTGTTGTTGGTGTTGTCGCTGTTGCTTTTCAGTTTTTATCTCCATGGGACTGAGCATTGGTGTCGAGAAAGTTTCGAGCAGAGTTTCATCTATTGCTTCCATTTTGACCTGCGGCAGCAACTGTTGCTGCTGCTGCTGCTGTGTTGTTGCTGCTGGATTGTCGCCGCTGCCACTGTGTGCCACCGCACCACTAGCGCTCAGCATCAGCGCATTCTCCGGATCAATATTCTGTATGGAGGTGGCAATATCGTCCCAGAGCGCGGGCCGTTGATATGGATCGTCAAGGGGATCGCCGAAGAGAGCCTCTTTGTTTTTGGTTTCTGCGTTTGATTGGATGGGCAAAAGGAAATCGGTTTATAATACTACAGCTACACTCAAGCACACAACTGTAACTTGCTAATGCCTTATGCAAATCCATCGCGAGATACTCGCAGTGGAATTATTAATGTAAACAAAGAAATCTCGCATATGCATGAAATTTTTAAACAGCCAAATCGATTTGTTTGTCTATTTTTAGCTGAGCGTTGTTGATAGCGGCCAGCTGAGTTGGGAACTGAGAATTGTGAGCGGAGAGCACGTAAACTTGAGACAGTTTAACTTTAAAGTTTCAAAGTCTTTACTACTTTATTCTAAACTCAACTAGTCGTTAAATTTATTGTATTTCGGAGAGTCTTTTTTAAGATTCGAGTGAACCTCAAGAACTGTGAGTGGAGACTGTTTAATTTTAAGTTATGCTGTATAATCTGGACTGAATTCTCAACATAATTCTACAGTTAAAAGTTTGTAAACGAAAATTCACTTTGTAACTAAATATTGAATGAACTTGGAGAGTAAAGTCTTAAATCGATTTAACATACAATTCAATTCAATTATTTTCACTTAAACTACTTTTAATTTACGTGTTTTTATTGACTTTTTACTGAGCTTTTAAAGTTGAAAATAGAGACAGTTTTCCTGCCAATTTCATTGTCTGTTTTACACTCACACTTGTCTCTAGTCGAAAGTCACACTTCAATTATTTCAAATCTTTGGAAAGTTTATGTAAATTCTGCAAGTCTGTGTGCAGCGCATTTGCAGTTCGGCTACGCCTCAATCTAACGGACACATTGTAAGCTACGTCTCCCGCGTGTCTGCCGAATAGTGTCTCAAATTTCACATTCGCCAGAGAAACGCAGACGCGGACTGCGACATTGTCTTCTCGTCGTTTTGCTATTGACTTGCGAGATTTCACCGTGCGTGTAATTTTGTGTGCCCAGCTGCCCCCCTCCACTCCCCGCTACTTACCATACAGATACTCCTTCTCGGCGCTGCTGGCAGCTGCTGGATTGCCGCCCGCCCCGTTGCCCGCTGCCCCAGCGTAGCCAAGTGCCACATCGTAGGGCGCTCCGTCGTAGAGCGGGGCGCATCCATAGGCGGAATTTGAATTGGAATTGGGCGAGATGGCGGGTTGTTGTTGTTGTTGTTGCTGATCGCTGGCATAGCTGGAGGCAGCGAGCTGCCAGGCGTCTAGGGCTGCTCCACTCTCACCGCTCTGGAGGCTGTGGTGCAAATGCTGATGGTGGTGCTGATGGTGATGCGCATGCGAGTGCGAATGATGATGCGAATGCAGGTGATGATGATGGAATTGATGATGATGGTGATGATGTGAGGCGGCCGAGTGGTTGTTGTTATTGTTGTTGCCGTTCCCCGTTTGGCTGTCGTTGCTGCTGCTGTTGTTGTTGTTGTTGTTACTGGTGTTGTTGTTGTTGTTGTTGCTGCTATTGTTGTTGTTGTTGGAGGCAGCAGCAGCCGCTGCGAGCACTTCCAGCTCAACATCGTTCGGCTCAATCTTATGCAGACGTCCCATCAGCTGATAATCCAGTTCCGGGGACTGCAAAAGAGATTGAGAAAATCGTTAGTTGTTGGCTCTTCATAAATTGTGATTAAACTTTTATCGCTGGAGAGCTGCTCTCGCAGCCACTTTCCGCTTATCTTTATTCGCTCGTTTTCTTTTCTTTATTTTTAGTGGCGAGCATCGCTTTTTGTGCGGCCGTTTTCAATTTAATTTTCGAACGGCATTTCGTTGTAGATTTGTCCTCTGATTTTGCTCTACACACACACATACACGCACTCACACACATAGAATTTTTATTGTCTCTGCGCTCTTAATGCGCATGCAAGTTCGTTGCCTATGTCATCGTCAAGTCCACATTAAAGACAAGAAAGACAACAACAACAACAAATTGTGTTCAAGGCGCTGAAGCTGAAGCTGTAGCTGAAACTGACACTGAGGGGGCGCCTAGAAAATTGTTAATTAATTGCATGTCAATCAATTTGTTAGCCAACGACTGCTATTGCAATATTCAAGCAGCTGTCAATTTTGTATGCACTGAAAACAAACAAAACACTCGAACTCAATTGATCTTATCAGTTGTGCTCGTGGCTCGTGCAATATCTTGGCAATTTCTCTATATAGCAATGATCTATTAATCACATTGCTTATAGCTATTTATTTGATTTGTAATTATATAAACGATACGTAGTACATAATTTATTTTATTTATTTACTTTTGCTTGATGTAAGCGGTAAGCAATTCTCAGCCTGATGGAATTCTATGTCTAAATAAAGATTTATTTATTTACTTTTGATTGATGTAATCAATTCTACTGCTGATGGAATTTCATATCAACTTCAATCTTGTTCATTAATCCCACAATCTCACACCCCTTCAATCAAATCGTTTGCTGTAATATGAACGTGAATTTCTAGAATCATTTTCAGTTGTTTAGAAATTTGCCTAGCTTCGTTTGTTCATCTCACAGTATTATTTGCCATTGTAAAGAAGAAAAAAAAACAGGCAATACATTTAATCCGTGGGCTCCAAAGCTTTGTCGCCTTGGGCTGTTTGGAAATTTATGGCCAATTTTTGGGGTGTCTGGTCGAGGCAAGTTTAGTGACAAACAACAACATTGTTTGGCAGCTAATTTATGACAACACTTAACGTTGTTTAGGCACACATAATAATCATTTGGCAAATTAGAGAAACTCTTTTTTTTCCAGGCTTTTCACATGCAAATCAAACCCCGGCCCGGCACCAAGAAGGTGGGCAATATATCAAATACAAAAAAATATATAACTTCGAGTCGAGTCGAGTGAGAGTCGATCAGAGGGTCGCCAATGGATTTGTTGGACCACTAAAAGCCAAAAAACTAAGCTCTGACTCAATTCGAGATATGCACGACACTGACTCACTCACACATTCGCACACACTTCCATCACACACACAAACAAACAAAAACAAAAAAAAAAACCCACCAACGTAGTTCGTTTCATTTTATGAGCTGAAAATTTACGAGCGTGGCAAATGATTTTGCCGCAATATTTTTTGCCAGCATTTTTCATTTTATTGGCTGTGGTTTTATTTTTTTTCTTTCGACTTTTTGTGTATACAAGTACTTATATTCCTTCGGCTTCGTTATTGTCGCTGTTGTTGTTGTTGTTGTGGTGTGCCGTATGTGGAACGGTACTTGAAAAATGTTTGCTCGGCCCAGAGGTCAACATGGCGTGTGATAATTTTAATAGATTTTACTTTTTGCCCGTGGCCCGCGAATATTCGAAACTATGAGTAACAATATTTGGCTGCTTTTGCTGACTGCAACTGTGACTTTTCAAAAAGGCGCATTTCCACGAATTGATTTCGATTTTCCAGCCCGGCCAGCCAGCGAGCAGACTGAGCATGAAGTGCGTGTGCAGCTTGGTGTTGTGCTTCTTGTTGCTGTTGTTTTTGTTGGGCGTTGAGCCGCATTTAGTGAGCGTCACACGCAAATGACCTCATAAAAATGCGTAACGTGTCGCTTTGGAGCGTCGCGGAATCTTTAAGTGGCCCCCACGGCATTAGTTCGATTGGAGTTGGACTTTGCCAGTCAGTCGACCGAGCGACAACGCAGCGCAACGCAAGGCGACGCAACGCAACGCAACGGTAACTTCCATCTAGAAGCAAGTACCTTAAGCTGCCACAAGCTGAGGCCTGACACATTGACAACAACCATAAGAAATAACATGAATTTCAATTATGAACCTGTTCTTTTGGGGGCTTTCGCTTGCCAAGTTCTCTCTCCCCCCTCTCCAACGCTCTGTCGGCCTCCCTACCTCGCGCTGTCTAGTGAAATTATGTTCAGGTAATTCTTTTTTATTTTTCAACTCTTATCATATTTTATACTTTTCAATAAACGTGTACGCCAAGTTATTTTCGTTGATTTGTTTTGTTATTTTTTCCATATTTTGATGTCGTATAAAGCGATTTGTTGTTGCTTTGCTTTTAGGCATTAAAATGCCGTTGTTAGCAAAGACAGTCGATAAATGGGCATTAAGTACAGAGAAGACATTTGCATAAATTGAGAAAAAGAAATGGCCAATACCATTCCCTCTATCTCTCACTCTTCTTCACTGTCTATATCTCTGGCTTCGTGCTAATGTCTTTTCGATATTGTTATTGTTATTGATATTGAAATTGATTTGTCCCATTTTGTGGTGAGCAATAACGCAACGAACATCACAATTGTCAATTGTCTTTTTAATTGCTGACTTTGTTTCTGGAAAACTTTTGTTTCTAGAATAAGTATTAAAGTATATTTTCTATTTTTAGAATTAATGCATTTTTGGATATAGATTTTATAGTAGCTATAATTGTTTCAGAATTATTTTTCTAAGCTCTTGTTTTATTATCATGATTCAATTGCATTTTAAACTGTACATATAAATATAGTTACAATTTTTTGATTATTTATTTACTGCAATACTCACAATATTTTTAAATCTATTATTTATTTATTTTTTAACGTCTCGTAAAAGTGCAAATGAAATATGCTGCTTATGAGCATCACAACAAAAAGAGAGCTTATTTTTACAGCCTACCATATTTTTAGCAATAAAATTAGTATTATTCAAATAGTATATTAACCCAATAGTCGCCTAGTAAATCAACAATTAAGTTAGCTGTTAGCTGCGGAATTTCTTTTCTTTTTTCTTAGCTTTTTTGCATTTTTAGTTAGATTAACGAAAAGTTATTTATAGCCGCCATTCGTTTTTATTTGCCCTATAAATAGTTCAAGTTTTACACACATTTTTTTTCACTATTTCACTTTTTGTGTGGGCGCCCATTTCTATTATTTATTCTCCCCATTCTCGTGGAGCATTTAGCCATTTAATTTATTATACTCTGCGTGTATTTGCCACAGTTCTAAAGGCTTTTGTTGTTTGTCATTGATATGTTTGGTCGATCACCGTCGAATTTTATGGGGCGACTCATTCGAGATATCTTAAGCGAGTTTAGAGCATCGTCTCACAGCCGCTGACGCTGACGTTGACATTTATGAGCGACTTTATGCGCAGCTGTCAAAATTCGAAATCCAAATTCGAAAAGCAAACGCAAAATGGCCAATTTTATGGCTCACTCACTCAGACGAATTCTCAGTGCCAATGCCAGTCGCAATCCCCAATTCTCAATTCCCAATTCCCATTCCCATTCCCAGTTGGATACTGTTTGTCTATTGTCTATTGTAACAGAAAAATGTAGTAAAAAATTAATAATGAATACCGCGGGGAAACAGTTGGCAATTTGACATCTTTTTCTTTTTCTTCTTTTCTTTTTTCTTTTGGCATATTGATGGCCATTAATAGAGCCGCGCGTCGCTTGGGCAAATTGAAAAGAAATGATGGCCAAAAAGAAGCTCTTTAAAATGCAAAGCGGCTGCCACCGTCGTCTCGTCGCCAGGGGGGCAGCACAATAAAAGTAACAGCAACTACAACAACGACAACAACAATCATAATGGTACATCAAATTTATTAATTTTTATAGACATTATTTTCAATTGTTTGTTTGGTGTTTCTGGGTAATGTTTCGTTCGATGTGTTCGTTTTTTGGCTTTTAATGCCTTTTTTGTTGAATTTCTCAGGCAAGTGCCAAATTTGGTTTGGGGTGCTTGACCACGCACGTGTGGCTCTAAATGTGCGACCCATGCTGTACGTGTGTTGGTAAGCTATTCTTCTTGTTGTTGCTGTTGTCGTTGTTGTTGTTGTTGTTGTTATTATTTTGCATATTTTGTTCGATTTTAAATGAAGTCACGTTGCAATCGTAAAGTCGATATTTATGTTTGTCATTATTTTTTATGCTCTCTGCCAGTTCTTATTGTTGCTGTTGTTTCTGCTATTGTTGTTATTCATATAAATATTCTTGTTAGCTCTGATTGTTGCTGTTTGCTGTTGCTGTTGCTGTTGCTGTTGTTCAGCATTAATATATACATTGTTATTTGCGCCGTCTTATTGCGTTTAACAATAGTAGTTAACAACTTTATTTCAATACAGTTGTGTGTCTTGTGTGTTGTGGGTATGTTTATAAGTATGCGCCCAACGTCGCCTGATTACCGTTCACGTTTCGTGAAATGCCAAAGCAACATGCAACAACCTGCTGCAAGTAGTTTGTTAGTCACTAGTCGCTAGTTGCTAGTCGCTAGTGGCTTAGACTGTCTGTCTGCAGGCAAGTAATGAAGCAGCCACAAGTCATCAAGAGCTGTCAACTCTCATAAAAGTCAAACGAAATGTCTATGAGAAATCAGCAAAGCGAATTGTTAAATAGCCGCAAAATGCATTCCGAATCGGCCATGACGAATTCAACGCTGCAACATTATTAGAAATGGCCCACAAATCGTCAGTTCACTTTGAACTTCACCGATTTAATATTGCCTGCCCGTCTCACTGAAATTGTATTTTATATAGCATCTCGACTTCAGTCCAAGCACGTGCCTCATATCTGGACAATTCATCAGCAAAGAGGGAGCAGCCCAAGAGACTGAACGATAAAGTGTGTGTGTGTGGGAGGTAGAGTCATTTCGCTGATAAAAGCAACATGCGAAACATACTTTCAGCTGATAGTTTTGTCAAGATAATTGGTCGAAGGGGGCATGCCACGCGCCTTGAAACAAAAAGCTCGAGCTAGAGTCGGGAAGCGACGCGGAGGCAGCCGCAGAAAGACGATAAATCGCACTGAGAAATAACTACATTTTTCTCATAATTTTTTCAACTTCTTCTTCTTGTGGATAATCGTTAAATAATCCGCTGAATGTGGCTTATTGTTTGACTTTGTCAGCCCCGGGGCGCCGCAGCAGTTGCCAATTGTGCGGCACGAAACCCAGCGAAACGGTGCAAAATATTTCCTGAAATTTGTTTAATGAAATGTCTGTTAATGTTTTAGTTTTTGTGTTTTTTTTCATAGTTTTATTTTTGTAATTTTTTTATTGACTTTTGTATTGAGACGTAGTGAAAGTTTCGATTGAGGTTAAAGCGTTCAAATGCGACAGGAAATGTTTGCACAGCTCAGGCTTTTGACAGCCAACGAACTTGATCGAATACGTCGCTCTGTCTGTCTCTGTGTGTGTGTGTAAGTGTAAGAGAACAAGTTCGTTGCCTAAGTCTTTTGTTTGATTTAGCCTGGCGAAAAAAAAAAACAGCCGCAGACACAAACAGACACATAGCCAATGTGAGAGATACTCGCGCTATAAAAAAAATTCAATTTGCTGACCCCACAATACAACAAAAAGATGCAGTTAACTTTTCTCAAAAGCAAGAGCAACAACAACGACAACAACAACCACAATAACAATTTATAAAGCAAATGCTATAAACGCGAACCATTAAAAAGCTTAGGAACAACAACAACGACAATAACAAACGCTGGATGCTGCTTGCGTAGATGCTCGTAAAAATAGTTAAACTTACAAAAATATGCGCATGACTCATGACACACACAACAACAACAACAACAAAAGCAACAAGAACAACAGCAACAACATAACAATTTGCATAAAAAATCGCTGGCAATCATTTTATTGGACCAAGCGCTCGTAAATCTCCGACAACGAGTTAGCCACAACCTCAGCTAACCATCAAGCAACAGCAAGAGCCACAACAACATGGCAACTCTGGCCACACGGTTGACAAAAGTCAGAAGTATGTTAGGCAAAAAGGAAAAAAGAAAAGTCAAGAAAAAAACAGCGAGCAAGCGAAAACTATGCCAAATATGTTTTCCGCATTTTCTTCTTTTGCATACGTCCCAGGGACACAAGCTGGTCCAGACTTTGGCCACAGACTCGGCCAGCAGCCCAAATCAGCATGGCGAATCAAATTCGGAACAGTAGTTGACTTAGCCAAGCTGCAAAGGCGGCGGCTGCTGCTGCTGCTGTGGCTCTGGCGAGGATTGGACAAGTGCAGCGCATGCTGAACATGCGTTTGCCATCGTTTCGTTTTCACTCTCTCTCTCTCTCTCTCTCTCTCTGTCTCCGTTTCTCTCTCGAGCCTTGCCTGGAACATGTCCAGCATTTAAATGTCAACTGGGGTACAGCAAAAAACAGCAACAACAACGAGCTAAACTTTTACGGATTTTGCAGTCAATTTCTTGGAATTGAATTTTGTGTCCATTTGTGCCTAAGAGAGATTACATGGCCACTTTGCATGTGGCCAGCTGAGCGCAGAGCGGGCAGCGAGAGCTTAGGGGGTGTAGCAGCTTAGGCACATGGTTTTTTAGTGTGTTGTAATATGGCTTGGACTTAGGCGTGGATAACTAATGCATAGCCAACAGCCATAGTCGACAAACAAATGCGCTACGAAATAAAATATATGGTGTCTATAGAAAGCTGAAGACAGTGAAAATTTAAAATTCTATGTCATCAAATATTTGATATTAGAAATACAGCTAAAATATTGGCCATTTGCTACTCTACATTTAAAATCATTTATGCAGCTTTAATAAAAGGCAACAACATCTCTTATCCTTAAAGATTTACTTTAGTTTCCTATGCAAACTGCATTCTAATCGCAAATCAGTTTGGTAACCATAGAAATTCGTCTCTGCTCTTTAAGAAAGCGCTTTCAATATTGTATATATTAATTAAGGTGTAATGAATATAGAAATACTTTAGTAAAATATTTAAAAAATATTGTTTTGCTATTATTGCTTTCCTCTGTTGCATATATGCTGATGTTATCTGTGTTGGCGTTGTGGTAGAGTAGCCAGCGGGTCTATCAGTCACAAGCTCACATGCGCGATTTGCTCATGTGGCTTCCACATGCCACACTTGCCTGCCACTTTGCCACTTGCCACATGCAGCTCAATGCGCTCTGCTGACTCTATTGCATTCAGTTTTTCAAGCAGGCGTGTAGGTATTGACAGGCCAGGCAGCTACCTGTTGCAGCACCACAAGAAGCGGCAGCAGCCGCAGCAGCAATCTGCAACACACACACAGCAAGCAGAGTGCAGCACACATGTAGCACACGAGTGCTGTGCATGTTGCAACAACAGGCTGACACTGCTCGAGCTTCAGTTGCAATTGCAGACGTGGACATGTTGCCGAGAATCATTTACACGCGAGCAAAGTGTACTGAGTGAGGTGTAAAGAGAATGGCAAGGCATGAAGAAGGGAGGTGGGCTTGCGGCATGGGGCATGGGGCTAGCTTGCAGTGCATGCGGCGCTGAGGTGATTTTGGTTTTATTTGCTCTTGTCGCCAGCCTCATTTGTCGGCACAGCTGGATGCGCCTTTGGCACCTGCAACACCAACATCGAATATTGAAAACCGAAAACCAAACACAACAGCAACGAGACGCGAACAACAATCGTTCAATGAACAAAACAAATTTGTAGCACGCCAACTTTTGTAGAACTTGCCATGTCCCCCTGCTTAACACCTGACCGCCGGCCCCCCTCCCCGCTCACGATCTGCGCTCAGTCGAACTCATCAATTAGGCAAAGAGACGGCGCACGCTCATAAATATTTAATGGGAGACAGCGGAGGAGGAGCGAAAGGCTGGGCAAACGCATTGGAAATGCATTTTCAGAGCCAAGGTGTCAATTTGACATAAATAGCCCTTTTTTTTGGACGTAGCGTTTGTCGTTTACATAATTAAATGCCCAGACTAGATCTCGAACTTCTCTCTTCTCTCTCGGTGTGTTTCTGTCGCTCTAATCTGCTGCAACGATCGTCGTTAGCTTTGAAAGGAGGCGCTAAGTGGCGGCGCAAACAACAACACCAAAAAAAAGAAAAAAAAAACTAAACATAAAAGAAACAAATCGCACGCACAAATCTCTCGAAAAGGTGTTAAAAGAAAAGCATGGAGCGTTTAAATTGCGCTTTCTCGTCGGCCCATTAAAAACGAGAAGAAGTATCATCATCACTGCGATCATTACGATCACCAATGATGACGATAATCGGCACCGGCAAAGCAGCTGCTAAAAGTTTGTGGCACGTTACCATATGCCACCAATTCATCAAATCGCCAGACGTCTCATAAATTAAGTGGACGTAGCGTTGACGCCCCCGTAACTCCGCTTCCCCGCAACTCCGTTTCCCCGTTTCTCCGCTTCCTGCTGCTCATCGTAGTCCTTAAACTCCCCTTGACTTGTGCCCAGTTTAACCTCCAACAACATTTGACGTCATTTCTCTCGCTCCCTGCGCGTCACTGTCTGTTTTTCATTAGCGTTCAGGTTATTAACCACCTATTTTGTTGCTCGTTGTATTACCTTTGTTTTCCTGCCTGCCCTTCACAGTGTCTGTCTGATTGTCTCTCTGTCCTTTCGTCGCGCCCTTTTTTTCTGACCGGCATTTTAACACCTTTTCTGATGTCGTCGACTCAGAGTTCGGCGCTCGAGTTCGAGTTCGAGTTCGACGTGTGCCCTCGACGCGTGCGGCTCTTTAAAAGCCTCTAACTGATTGCCAGTGAGTTTACGATTGTCTTTAGAGTTCTACTAAAAAGTCCACTAAATATGCGGCAATTCAACAAAGTCGCACTTATTACTTTTCTCCCTCCCTCTCCAAGTGAACAGCATCTGGAGAACATGCATCTGCCTGCTTCTAATTTGATTTAGATAAGCTGAAGAGGGGATTACTAGTAGTTTAATGTGAACAAAGCTGTAGTTAAGCTCATAAAATTGTAACCTTATATAGCTGAGCACCAAATAAAACTTTATATAATTAACAACATTGAAGAAAAATACAAATTTTCATGCAATCAATTGAAAAGAATAGCATAAAAAAATGCAATTAATATTGGCTGCAATTATTTAAAAGGTAAACAATTAAGAATTTATTAAACGATTGCATAAATTGTCTTTTCGAATCGAGACAATGAAAAAGTCTTGTTTATTTTAATGATAATAATGCATTATTTCCTATTAAATATTTTCTAATTATTTAATTCTATTAATGCATTACTAGTTAAAAGTATTCAACGTTCTTCAATTACCTACTTTAAGCCCGCTTGAATATTTTGTATTTGACTGCAATTGATTCTTTTCAACTGCCACTCATTATGCCAGGCAACTTATTAGCCGTAAATGTGTTTGGCGCTCTCGATGTGTGTCATTAAAAGTCTCATGAGGCGGCATAAATCACTTGACAAACGGCAGCAGCCAAAAAGCCAACAATGGCACACGACAATTGCCGTCAGCAACGGCGACAACAATGCGAAATAGTTAAGAGCAGCAACACACACAAAGAAAAAAAAACGGAAAAACTTGAAGAAAATGCGTTAATCAAGGCAACATCAATGGCCAAAAGCAACTAACGCAGCGCCCAAAATGGTCAAATTAAAGACCAGCCCCAAAAAGCGAAAACCAAAAACAAAAAACAAATGAATAAAAAGCAAATCCAATAAAATGAAATAAAAGCAACCTGGCGACCTGCAACGTTGAAGCGTCGACACGTGAGCGTGGTCCAAAAATGGAACTCCACCAGTGGATTGTGGGCGGGGCAGAGGGGCGAAGAGGCGGGAGGGGAAGAGAGGCACTTGTTGAATATTCGACTTCCTCATTTAGCGAGTGCAGAAACAACTTAAATACAAAAGTATATAAGTATCCGTGTGTGTGTGTTTGTTTGTATCTTTTTGTTAAGTGAATCTGAATCGCACTTCATTAAGATGCAGAAAAAAAAGGCACAAACAAATTTCGTGTGTATTTGTTATAAAAATAACAACAGCAAAATGTGCAAAAAATGAGAAAAACGCAGCGTTTTAATCCTAAAATATTTGCGCTTTGTTAACGAGCTTTAAAAGGCAGCAACAACAACAATTTTTGCGTTAATGATGCACATTGTTCAATGAAAATGAAAGCAACAAGCGTAGACGCAGAAGCAAAACGGTAACAGCTGAGTTGAGGCAAGAACAACAACAATAACAACAACTAGAGCTGCCAGGGGATCCTTCTAGCAAAGAGAACTTCAGTGTTGCAGTCTATGGGATAGCCTAAGTTAGTAAGCAATAAAGTCCTTCAACCGGTTCACTTGAAAATTGAACAACATTTGGAACCGGTTCGAGAGTTCGGCAGATGGGCGTCAGTTGTCAACCCACTGATGTCAGGCTGCAGGCGCTTTCCGCTTTCCCATCTTCAGCCTCAGGTGGGCGACAATTGGAGCAGCTGCAGCAGCAACAACAACAACAACAAGAACAGCGACAATGATGACGACAACGAGTATATAACAATGATGATTACCCGCTTCCGGCTGGGGACGTTGCTGTTGGCTGTTTTGTGTGTCTCGTTTGAACAGCGAATTATGCGCTAAGCGACTGTCATTACAATAAATTTCGCATATTGCGCGCATAAATTGCGCACAAGCTTCAAAGGAGTAGTCGCCAGAATGGCAGAAAACAACAACAACAACAACAAATCGCACAATTGTTGCACAGCTGGGGCATCCAGAAGGTGACTCACGACGTCTGTGTGGCAGCCGCGAAACTGGGTCAACCAACCAAAAAAAAAATGTATATTTTTGCGGTATTTGTTTTCGGTTAGTGGCTTAGAATGCCGCCCCAGACAATGAGCCGAATGAGTCAACGCGTATAAACAGCGTTACGTATACGCAATGTGGGCCAAGCAGTAACTTCTTCTGTTGACAGTTTTTTTTTTTTTTTTTTTTTTTTTGGGGCAGCTATCAGACGCGGCTGTCAGCTTGTCAAAAGCGCTGCCTTATCGACATTTCAATTAACTTCAATTGGAGCCCTGAGCGGCTGTCAAACATTCATGCCGTTTGCAAAGATATATGCGTGTATAAACGGAGGAGAACTACACTCGATGCTCGGATACTAACTAGACGTAGACGCTGTCAAAATCTCTTGGCATCTATCTGTTTAGCCAGCAGACAGCAGGCAGCAACAAATACTATATGGCTAAATATCAAATGCATGCCACAGACTCGCAGTTCATATGCAGATTGGCAAGCCGCAAAATGCCAAGCACCTCAGCCAACATCCGAGACGTGCCTCATATGAGTCTCAAGTTGCAAAGCTGTGACTGCATTTTAACATTTTTGTTGTTGTTTTTCTTTCTGATCTATTCAAAAGTCTATCGGCTGTCCAATTAAAACGTTTTTTAGCCTTTAATTAGTATGATAAAAAGCGTTCAGCGCCAGCAGATCACGAAGCTGGCAGCTCGCGAAATCGCAGTTAAATACAGAAATTATTAAATGTGGAATTTCGTTCAGCTAGCAAATTTAGTTGTAGCTATTTAAGTGATTTAATAAGATCATATTCAAGCGATGCGTTATGAATTTTAATTAATATTAAGCTAACCAAAATGGAAATCAATTTGGTTGCCAACACGTTGATTGCCAGGCATATAATTAAATGTAATCAAAATATTGATTTCGGCTGCCAGCCAATGTTTTAAAAAGTGTATTTTATCTTTTAAATCTGTAGAATTTCATCTGGAATTCACATTGGCTCGAAAGTTGTGAATTTCATTTAACAGCGCATTCGAATTGAGCAATTTCAAGTGTAACTGTGCAAATAAGATTCTTGCATAAATTCTATCAATCAATTTGGCATTAAGTAGGAGCTCAAACTTGTTTGTTATCGGCCAAACAAATTGTTTGATAGCCAAACTCATTTTTTATTTCACATTCTCTTTTAATGTGGCGACAAAGACTCAAGTTCTTGCCCCCCTCTCTCTCTATCTGTCTTTTTCTCGGAGTCTCTGTGCAGAGCGCACATTTGATGATTGTTTATAGCTCATTTAGCTAAATTAGCTGATCACCTCATATTTAGCAACTGCTTTCCCGCCACACGTCCACTCGAGGGTCCGTGTTTAATTTTAATGAGCTTCCCGAATGAGTTGAATTATAAATAAACTGAATAACTTAGATGCTAGCTGTTGCAGTTGTTGTTGCTGTTTGTTTGTCAAGTTACGTGCTAAATGCATTAAATTTCGCCAGTGACATATAAATTAGCAGCTCGCATCAACCTTGAGCAGCGTTTAAATTCTATGTAATTAAACGAATTACACAGGTAAACAAAAAAATAAAACAGTCCCAGTCGCAGTCCCGAGTCGAGAGACAAGCGACAAGCGACATATAGCAGACACTACAACACAGACCTGCGGGCAAAACATTCGTTGATCGAGTCGGGCAATTAATAAACGAAAAATTAAAATCGCATCGAGCCGAGACATAAATTATAAAGCTAACATATGTCTTGAATCCATTCGGCAAAAAAAAAAAACAAAAACCTCTCGCAATTCCTCCGCACGATCCCCGCCAACCCCCGCGAGTGGCTGCCAATTGCAATCACGACAGCAAAAGTCGCGCTTATGAAAAGTATTTGTGTTGTGCTGTGAGTTGTGTTAAAATCATACCTCTCTCGCAGTGGACAAATGCGGCATGATGGCTCCAGGGGACAGCACAGCAATTACCTTGCAACGTACAGCGACAAACAAATGTAGGGGGCAAACTATATAATACAGCATAGAAGGGGAGGGTGGGGGCGAAAAGAATGCATTTTCGCAGCGAGAGCAAGACAGAGACAGATGCGTGTGGGCCACTCGCTGACCCCATGGAACTCTGCCGTGATATATGTGACAGCTTTGACACCAGCTAACAAATAACCACAGCAGCAGCAACAGCAACAGCAGCAGCAGCAGCCGCCTTAGCACCCAGCCCCGAAGAGAAACATCGTGTAAGACAAGATATTGGCTTCAAATGCGAACAGGTTTCGTCTGTCCACTTGCGACTTGCGTCTTGCGCCGACCCAAAAGAGCTCTCTTTTCATAAATATCCACAAAACTCTCTACATGTCTGCTGTGGTCATCGAAAGATTATGCTAATGCCCAGTTTCATTGAGGAAAAAGCCAAGTGGAGGGCATTTCATTCAGGCCCAGCCCGGCCCGACGCACGGCTGGATATTGACACAACCAGTTAACAGTCGGCGGCCTCTAGCAAACTGAATATATAAAACAAAAAACAAAAACCAAAAACCAAAAACCAAAAAAAAAACATACATATAGAATGCCTATCTAGAAGTACAATAAATCAACCAGTGAGCGAAAGAGACGCTTATGTTAAATAGCAGACCATCGAAGAGAGAGAGAGCGAGAGAATAATTTGCTTAAATTAGAAAATCAGTAACAAAAATCAATGATGCTGAAAATTTTCATAATAATAGCGTTAATAGGCATAATAACAACGGTGGCTCCCTCTCTCCCCTCTCCCCTCCACTCACCGCTCTTCCGCCTTCCCCACTCCAAACTCATTGAAATGGTACAAACAATGGAACTATTGTGAACTCAGTGATATGCCTCACAGAGTCAACTAATGGAAAACAAATTGTTTAACGAAATTGATATGGCTGGCAATCGCTGAGCTTTTGGCTACACATTAGTATTGTCTCGCTGTGTGTTGTGCCATTTGGAAATGATAAGACTGAAAGAGCTCCTAAATAGTCAATATCGGAAATTACCGATTATAATAACAGTTTTGCCTATAAACAATG
Source organism: Drosophila siamana (assembly GCA_035047445.1). Taxonomy (NCBI): domain Eukaryota; kingdom Metazoa; phylum Arthropoda; class Insecta; order Diptera; family Drosophilidae; genus Drosophila; species Drosophila siamana. Next base: position 658,630 of record JAWNPP010000151.1, on the reverse strand, counting down.
TTGTTTATGTTTCACAGCGTTCCCACCGGAGATCTTCACCGAACACGCTGTGTATAAAGTTTCCAAAGTGTTTCACGCAAATATATTAAATTTCTATTGTCGAATTTATTAATTTCGGTTTCGGGACTAACAACTTTTCGTTTAAAATGTAAAGTAGATATTAGTTTTCATTGCAATGCTAATATTTGAGAGTTGCAGAAATATCCACATCTATATAATTCTTTTCTTATCTATATTTTTATTTCACAATTGTGAGTTCCAAGTGAGAGAATAAATAATAATAGTTATGCACGTTGAAGGTTATAATAGTTAGCAATGCTTCTATAGTAGGTAATTTTAATTATAAGCCAGATATGTAAATTTCTGTATGAAATATATGCTTCTTTGTTTCTCCTGTAACTTTTTCTGTTGCGTAAGAAAGAGTTTATTTATGTGGCTTATAAATCATGCATAAGCGGATTTATGCATGTCGCAACGTAAAAGTTATTCAATATTTCTTTAAATTCTACTTTGCATTTCACGCACACTCACACATACATACACACATATATAACTACTCCCATCGTACTCCCATGCGAGTTGAAAATGGCGCATCGCAATACGAGTTATCCAAGTGTCTCTCGCTCGGTCTCATAATTGCTGAGTTCAGCTACGCGCAATTGTCTTCCTATGTACACAGCGCACACACACAACGACGCTAGCGTATACAAGTTTGTGTGCGTGTGTCTCTATGTATTTCTCTCTGCGACATGCGCACTTCACGCAGCGCTGGCCGCCAACTGAGCGCAGTTAAGCACCATTAAGCAGTCACTGTTGCCGACTCCGTCGTCGTCGTCGTTGTCGGCGTCGACGGCGCTTCGACGCCATATTGAGCTGTGACACCACCCCACATGGGTCCTCCCCCCTCCGGCAACCCGTGGTTGTCGCTGTCGCCCAACCAGCGGGCAGCAGAAAGCTTTTTGCAAGCGCAGCAAATCAAAACACATTTCATAGTTAGAAAACAACACCACAAGCAAAGTCACAACAACAATGACAACAGCACCAGCCAAGTGTAGACACACACACATAGACGCAGGCTTACATACATAAAACTCACTGTATGTAAAGCACTCAGCAGTGTGCTTTGAGTGTGTGTGTTCGGCGGAGTAACCAAGACAAAAGTAGCAAAGCTTTTTTTTTTCATTTTATTTTTTTTTTCTGCCTCATCAGCCCCACTCGATAACAACAAAAACAATGGCAACAACAGAAATAAAAAAAACTGCTCACTGCTGCCCGTTACTCTGCTTCTCCTCACTGTTTGTTTTTGTTTTTGCTATTTCGATTTCTGCTGCTGCTGCTCTGCTATTGCTGCTGCTGCTGTTGTTGTTGTTGTTATAATTGTTGCCTTTACATAGTGACGCTTTGGCGCCCCACTCTCTGCTCTTCACTGACTATACCCACAAATCGCCCCCATTTGCCAAGACGCCATTTGTCGAGCATTCGCTGCTGTTGCTGTAGCTGTTGAGGCTGCTCTCCGCTTCGACGTCGCTGCTTCTGTCGACGCTGATGCCGCTGTCGCTGTCGCTGCCGTTCTGCTCATGTGCGCATGACGAATGACCGCAATTTGCGACAGTTTTTGTTGTATTCTTTTCGTTTTATTCTCTCTCAGTTGCGTTGATGTTGTTGTTGTGCTTTTAACTATTTTTTAGTTTACATATCTTTGACTGATGTTGTTGAGTATTTATTGTCGTTTGTCCGCATCGATGTCTCTGTTACTATCTGTGTACGTTTGTGTGTGTGTTTGTGTATTGTCATTATTGGTTGCTTTTAAATGCTGTTTTTATTTTTCATTGGGTTTACTTTGCTATTCTAACGACAGCGCCGTGATTGAGTTGCGCGCACTCAAAACGCTGTTGGATTTTTCCATGAAAATGAAATGGAAATCGATTGTTTGTCTCAATTGTGTTTATGGTATGGCCAATTATCTATATATTTTATGCGATTCGAAGTGCCCAAACAATGGCTATGTAGCGTTTACGATCACTATTTATTAGCCCGATTTTACTATAAAGCCACCAATAGGTGAGTTAATTCATCAATGCTCAGCGATTTAAGCCAGCAACTGACTATTAATTAAAATGCGTTGCTATCAATAAAATACGAATTATACAATTTTAACGTTTGCCTCAGAAATATACATCAATTAAAATTCTATTCGCCGCATTTGCATAAAAATCTTCACACAGCTATTGCCTTGCAGTCGCAGGATGATATTGAATTTCCTTCGGTTTAGTTTTTACGCATTTACCAAGACAAACAGAGAGCATAATTAAACTTAATTTTAGGGGCAAAGACTTTGGAAATATTCTCACAATTTCACGCTCGGCAATCATAATGCAAATACGCTCACGTGTTTTTTAGGGTGTCCACTGAAGCTATTAAAAGCCGATTCCTCCGCCAACGGGGGTGACAACAGACACAGGAAATGCGTCGCAGCAGAGCAAGGGGAGAGAGAATCGAAGGCATTCTGGAAGCTAGGCATAAAACCAATTTCCGATCAAGCGCATAAGCGAAAGGGCAGCGATTCAGTGAGCCCGAACGAGCGGAATAAAAGCCCTACGAGGGGGAGGGGGCGAGAGACAGAGTGAGACATAGAAAGGGGGGAATCGGAATTAGAGGAACACGCAACACGTTGCCAACTTGCAGCGTGGCTGCTGATCAATAAAATTTGAAGTGAAAACTGTTGAATAATGGGCTACAGGATTTGCGGGCAATTAATTTGCGTGCACAAGCAACAGGAAACAAAAATGAAACAACAACAGCAACAATAAACAACACAAAAATATGTAACCTCGTCGGGAGGTAGGGAGAGGGAAGTTCAACGGCCAACAGCGAAGTCAACGCAAGCCAACGCAAGTTCGCTGAGAGAAACCAGTCAGATCGCCGTGGCAAGCAAGTCATTCATGAGCGCACACAGCATTCTTATTGACAGGGCCTATTAGTGGGTCAATTGCCAGAAAAGATTTCGGTGCTTATTTTTAGGCCAAGTGCGCGCTTGGCACCGACGCCACAACTCCACCGGCTGGTCTCGAAAACTTTTCATTTTTATAGTATATCGTTACCGTGTGTTTGTTTGATTTGTGTGTTTTGTTGCTTATTTTTTTTTTTTTTGTATTTTTGCATACTCTGGCAATTAGCGTTAATGATCGATCAAATATAGCGAATGTCCATGGCAACAATAGCAAAGCCATAAAAGACGTCATTAATTGGTGATAAAAGTTAAATAAGCAAATAATAAAATTGAAGTAATTTTAGGCCGACAAGCGGCACATGTGTGTCAACACAACTTACGACCGCAAACGCCACACAAGCCACAGCAGCCACAAATGTGTGGCAGCGTCCTCGCACCTCAGTAGCTGGTCAATAGTTTCAATGAAAGCTAAAGCCATCGAGAAGGTGACACGACTTCGCTGTGCCCAACGAAATGTATTTTGAATAGTTAAAATACAAGCTGAACACTAAAAAAATCTACAAACTAGATTGAAAGTATAAAATCTTAAATGTATTGCAATTTTTTATATACTTCCTTCAATGCTAATCAAAAACACTGAATAAATCTGCAACTTTCAAAAAAAAAATATTAAAAATCTAATCTTCAAACATTATATATATAATCTAAGTTAATTTTTGTTACTTTTTAAAACGTCGCTCTTATATAATGAAAATAATAATGATTAACGACAAGCTTCAATAAACTTGAACATTTTTTTATAAGCCAGCTTTAAGTTAATTATATAGGCAATATATTTGTAAATTTAAATTAAATTTTAAACTTTTATAATGCATAATTAAGTTTCTTATTTAGCTTTTAAATACTACAAGTATATACAAATGTGTAAAGAAAGTAATTATTCTTTAAATTTGACAAGCTAATGATTCTTAAATTGACCAGCGTTATGGGAATCGTTTAGAACATTTGAAATGCATAAATTTAATTAGTGGCAAATTAATTCATTTACAACTTTCAGTCTTCAGTATTACTTGCACTTTTATGTAGCACCTCATTTGGTGATTTCTAGAAAATTATACGAGCATTGTGAGAGACGACGAAAGGAAACTGGAATGAAAGCGAATTGTGCACTAAAATGTAGCTAATTGGTTCACCATTAGCTTAAATATTTAATTTAAATTTGCAACTTTGGTGTTTATGGCTAGCTTATTTATTTATTTAAACTTTTGAGTGACAGCGACGGCGGCGACAACGACAGCGACAACGTCAAAGTTGGTGATGATGGCTTTATCAACGGCCCATGATCTAACGCTAAATGTCGGACGTTTCATGGTTTTTCTCACCTCCCCAAAAAATAAAAAAAAAGGCAAAAATGCTGTTAATGTTGTGGAGAGCTGAGCAGAGTCGTAGAGCTCGTGAGTCAGTCAGTGTGTTATTTACAGCGCCCACGTTTGACATCTCAGCTTTTGGGGCTTGAAGTTTGGGGTTTTGGCGTTTGGGGTCGCCATAAGCTGGCCAACTATTTGAAGATTTCATGCAGATTTGATTTCATAATCAAATAATTGATCTTAATGCGCCATCAAATGAGATCCCCACAAAACACATTCGAAGTACCGCAAACAGCTGAAATTTCATTTCATTTCGTTTGATTTCATTTCGTTTCATTTGATTCGACTCGAAACGTGTCTGTCAGCTGCGCCAAGCTTTGTCTTTTGATCCAATCAAACTTGAAACGAATTGCGCTTCAATGCTGAAGCTTAAGCAACAACAACAACAACAAAGCAAATGTACAACAAAGATAGCGAAAATTGACAATAGTTTTTTTTGATTTTTTGGGGTTATTATGAGTTGTTGTTGTTGGTTAATGTTGCGTTGTTTTAGCACCTCGAAGATACATTCGCTTTGGCAAACTAGTTTCCGCAATTCCCCAATTCGACGAAATGGGGATCGCGGATCGGGCATCGGAGATCGTTGCCAGCACACACGCAATCCATCAAAAATTATGGATCCCCTAATAAGTCGAGGGACTCGCCAAAGAAATCAGCGTCTGTGTTCGGCACACGTGCCATAAAAAAGAGCGAGCGGCATCAAAAGGGAAGGATAAAGATGTTAGAGTATGCGATCGTGGAATGCCAAAGATTTGGTGGCCTCTTTGGCACCACTGTGCAACACTCTGCCTGCAAATTCCCGATTCAATGGCTCGCGAGTGATTGATTTCCGTTGCCAATTTGTGGCAGCAAACTTGACCTCCAGCCCGCCTAGGCGGCAAATCAATCAAAATGCGAGTTAGTATATGGAGTTTGGGGTCTCCATTTTATTTATTTTTTTTATTATTTATGTCTGCGGCCAATGATTTTCAGATTTCACATTTTCAAACTGTGCCGTGTGCCATTTCCAAAGCATTTTCGTTTTCATTTGGCAATGAATTGGCGAAAAAATGGCCACAAGCCCAACGCAATTCGTATTGAGAAGGAAATCTTTTTTTTTTTTTTTTAAGATTTGCATAGAATTGAATCGATTTGCGCTCTCTCAACTCCCCGCCCTCCCACTGTGCGCTGCGGCGCTTTAATGAGATTTTATGCCCGCTTCGCCTTCTTCGTCCTCTTCTTGAACTTGTTGTTATAGTTTTTAGCCCACTTTTTACTTATTATTTAACATTGGGGCTCTTTGTAATTGCCATTTTGGCTTTGGCCAGCGTTTGACCCAGTCTTGAACTCGTTTCGCAATCGAAAATCGAAAATCGAAATGGAAAGTGCGCTCGCCTTGCATGGCATCCCAAATACTTTTTGTGCCCATTGTAGCCCAGTTAATTATCTACAATTTTATGGCCCAAACAAAAAATAATATAATACGATGTTTAACCACTTTGCTTATTGTCTATACACATATTTCTGCCAGCTATCAAAATGCAATTCTTGCTAGACGCTTTGAAGGCGGCCGCCTTTTGTCTCTCACTGTGTAAATGCAAATATTGTATAACATTTTTTTTTTTTTTTTATTGATACGAACAACGCATTATTTTTGTTGTCGTTTGTGTACTGGAAGTCGAATTTGGCAAAATTTTGACAAATTGCTTTGCTTGAATCGCACGAATCGCAGAGGCAGAAAATAAAAAACAGTTTTGTTGCATTTTATGTGCAATTTGCATAAATCGTCAATCGGCGGCAGCCGTTGACAGCCACGCCCCGCAAAGATTTTGTTGCTCTGCACTCGACGGCTCTCGGCCACTTGACGTATGAGTAATCTGATTTTTATCTATATTTAATTATTTGCCCATATGTGATTGAAGCACAATGGCCGGGGCCATTAATCAATGCACTAGAGCAACAGAGGCCAGCAGTCGATTTGCCAGACTGGACTCCAGAGCCCACAGCCCAGACAGACACAGAGCCAAAGCTAGAGAGCAGAGCAGACCCCAAGCCAAGTGCCTACGTGGTTGATTAGCTCAATTATTCATGCAGTTACAGTGCGGCTGGTATCCGGTGCCATATCTGGCCATATCGGGGGCCATTAGCTGGCTAATTCCGTGTAAGAAATCATAAACTAATTTTGTTGCTGCGTTTAAACGCCATAAAATATGAAAGTTTTCGTCATAATCGACACGTCGTGTGAGTCGTGGGAATTGCCATTGGTAAATCAGTGAAAACGGAAGAAGCGACGCCCCCTCGCAGACACCCCTCAGCTGTCCCCGCCTTCCGTCCCTTCACAAGTTCCACTCCAAGTCCATTTGCCTGTCGTATCAGTTACGGGGAGACGTCAACAACGCTTTGTACTTTTGCGACTGCGTGTAAATATTTGACAACACATGCCTAATTAGTGCAGCTATTGATGGTGACAGCGGAACAACAACAACAACACTTGTCCAACACCTCTGGAGCGAGGGGGAGGGAAGGGAAATTGGTGCGGAAACGGGACTGGAATTGGGAATCGAGAATGGAATGGAACGGAACGGAACAACGCAGGGCGACAACGAGTTGTCTTTTACGATGTCGTTTCCCCAGAATTCTCATTGTCACTCGCTCGCTCGTCTAGTCGCCTCTCTTATCTCCCGATGTGTGGCCAACTATTTACCCCAAGTCGGAAGGGGTCTTGAAAGGGTCTTCAGAGGGTCTTTGTGCTTCGAAGTTGAGTTGTGCTAGGCGTAGACAAAAAATTATCAATGTGTAAGACGGGGAGACTTGTAAGCAAATCAAAGTGTCAATAGATTTCACAGACAGGTGGAGCATCGAAAGTGAAGCGCAAAATAGGAGAAATAATGTAAATAGCCATATGTAAATTATTAGTAGGGTAGATAAGGCCAGGAGTTGAGCAGATAAGATAAAGCGAGAAGTGCGAGAAGAAAGAACAGTGATTATAATTGAGAGAGTAGATTAAAAGTTCAAGAAGAAAGACAACAATTATATTCCACAGTCAATAAATTCAACTGCAACACACTTGTGGAATCTGAAAGTATTAAGTAATCGAAGAGGCTTAAAGTATTAATATGTCAATGTAAAAGTAACTAATATAAACTACAGAAACTATACAAATCTTAAAGCCTTCGATATTTGAAAATAAGTTCAATTCAAAAATGACATCACTTGACATAAATTATACGAAATAAGTGGTACACAATTTATAATATTAACGCGTTTAAATTGCTATAGATTCGCAGCGAAGCGATGTCGATGTCGATTCGAATGCGGGAACTGATGAACATGATCTCATAGATATATGCTCACAGCACAAATAGCGAGCTGATCGATCTGGCAATCGATTGCTTGAAACGAGTACACATTCACCTATTCACTCGCATTCATATGTTTCACGGCCTATTTGCTGACTTGTGTCAACCGATGAGTGTTCAAGCGGTTAAAGTCACTTTATGGGCTACCAACAGCGAACAGAGAGCAGGAGACTTATTAGTAAGCCAATGTTTAATGCCACCCAGCGATGAACTCAGCTAGGAGACAGTTGTGCAGCGCAGAGAAGGTGCCACAGAACCACAGAAGGGCCTGAGGCAGCCACAAGCGGCAACAACAACAACAACAACGACAACAACTTGGCACATTGGCAAAGTGTTGTGCACAAATATTGACCCAGAGCTTCGCAAGTAAGCGCGATTCAAACAATGGACAAACAAAACGGAGACGAAGACGGCGACGCAGGCGGAGATAGAGCTGAGGAAGGCACAGGAACTGGCAACAAACCTGCTGACAAACATTTACAAGAGCCGGAGACGAAAAGAAAATAAAACACGCTACAATTTCCTTGGGGTGTGCGTCAAAAGTGCGATCGCGTCGTCAACGTGCAGTCGGAGACGCAATCGACTGGCCAAGTTCAAAAGAGTTGACCGACCGAATGTTTAAGAACGGCTTAAAGTGCTCCGAGTAGTGATAACAAGATTTACAAATCGATTGCCGACGGCGCGTTGACAAATATTCAAGTGTATTCAAATACGAAATGAGTGCGCCTTTTGACAGCTGGACACCTGAACGATCGAATGAACGTTCGTATGAACGAAGAACACCTGAGCCACCACAAAAGGTGTTAATCTCTCGCGCTCTCACTTGTATCTTGTATCTTGTGAGTTGTATCTGGTATCTGCGTTGGGCTGCACACTTTATTATCACACAATGTGTGTATCCGCTGCTCGATAATCAAGTTAATTTGCTTAATATGATTGCGCCGCGTGCGCTTTATTTATAGCCCGACCAAATTAGCCCGGGAAACGAAACGAAAAGCGAGTGGAGCGAGTGAAGCGAGTGTAAGTAAAAGCCAAATTTGGTGGTCAGTGCAAGTTTGCATTTCTTGATAAGCGGAAGCATTTAATAAAACACACACACGCAATTTAATTAGCACATTTGCCATAATTATAATAGATAGTAATTTTGCTTAACGAACAACTGAACAAACAAAACTCGAGGCCTGACTCAGAGGAAGTGACAAGCAACAACAACAACAGACTCGAGATTGATCTCGATTAATTAGTTTTGCCTGAAATGAATTATGCGTGTTGTATTGTTTATGCTCACCTGCATCACCCAGAAGTTGTTGTTGGCGGCAAATTGATCACCAATTATAATATCCGTATGCATTTAAGCTGAATTATTAGCATCAATGCAAACTCAAATGAAGATATTGGCTCGAGCAATTTGCTTTTGCTTTGAATTTGCGCTGATTATATTTTGCTGATTGAATTATTATTATATATATGTGTATTTTGTTGGTCACACATAAGTCAGGGACAAGTTCAAGGCACGATTTTAATTGAAATTGCAATTTTTGGAATTTAAATTTTGAATTGATTTATTTATTATTTGCATGGCACTTGTGGAGCGACAACAATGATAAACAATTGTTGCAGCTCATTTAAGAAACGATGATCTTGCTGAATAATTGCATCTGCACTTGATTCATTTCGCAAGGATATGCAAATGATTTATGCACTCAATCACAGCTACTTGTTGTGGCACTCACACACACACTCGCACACACACAAACACGCAACACGCTGACGCGAAGACTTGCTTTGTATTTGCACAATTTGTTAACAACAATTTTGGAGTACGATGCGATGCGACTGTTGTTTCAGAATATTTTGCACATCCTTAACGCGACTTTTGCCGGCGGCTTTTCATTCACTTCCGCGTTGGGCCACGTTTCGAGACTGTTGCCAACTGATATATAGTAATTAATATGCACATATATATGTAGCTAGCCAAGTGTATTTAATGCTCTGTCGTTGTGTTTGGTGGAAAGAAGATGCAACCGATGCACGCGCAACGCGACTGCAGTGTGAATTATCGAAAAGTTTCGAATTCGTTCAATAGTATGAATGGAATGGTGTTTGCAAGTCGAGCTGAGCTGAGCCGAGCGCTGAGCCGCTGTCGCTGTTGTTGTCTCTTCGCTGGCGGGAACCGAGTTCGTACTGATTGGACGAGCGAAGGTTTCGCGCAGACGAACCTCGCCAGTCAGCTAGCGGACCAGCAACAAACACACACACACACACACTTGTACACGCACACACACGTACAGCGCTCACACTTATACCTGGCTAACCAGACGTAAAGTCGCTCTCTCGCTCTTGCTGCCCCGCTCTGCCGCTCTGTCTGCTGCACACCTTTGTGCCCTTGCCAGCGAGCAAACCGCTCTCCCTCTTCCCCCCTTGTCCGCTATCTCTCTCTGGGCGCTGCTCAGTGACTTTATGGTTTGCTTGCTTAGCTGACTTAACACTTGTGTTGTTTGTTATTTTTACCAGCCACCACCAGGTGTCTGTGTTGCTCTCAGAGAGCGGCAGAGTGCGAGAGAGCGCGCACACTGTTGGCTGCTCTCACCGATCACACCGACGTATAACTAACTCACTCTTATACCCCGCTCTCAGGTGCGTTAAGCTCAGCTGATCTTATTGGACTCGCTGTAGAAGAGACGTCACAACCATCAGTTGAAGCATTTTCTGCTACAATTCGCCATTTTAGATTGGAACGTCATTGAGACGCTTTAGACTGCATATAAAGCGGATCATTTCGTGTTTCGAATATTTATGCGGATTATGCAAAGCAGGGAAATACTTGCATATTAGTCATAAATATCCATAAATTTTACATATTACAAGACGCAGACACGTTTCGGCCACACTTACACACATTATGGAAAACATATTGTATATAAAACATGAACTCAACTGTCAACATATCGTTATACTCGTAAATTGTAAGCGGATATTCGAAGCTGGCCAAAATAAGGTCAACATATGAGTTGAATATAATTAATGCACAATTAGCTCATGTTTTCAGTCATACATAAAAATATGAATTTCGATATGAGATCGGAAATAGTAAAAAAAGAAATCAATAAAAATCTATTTTTCAACTAGTTCAAATGTCGCATTAAAACATGAAATATGATACAAAAAGAGTGAAATTATTAAATAATAATATCCGATAGAAATATGAATCTTGTCTCCAAAGTCGCTCAATTAATTATGCATTATAATTCTAAAAGACAAAACTATAAATTTTCAACTAATTCAAATTTCAGCTGTTATAGTTGGTAATATGTAAATATGTGTTTTAATGTGAAATCGGGAAATAGTAAAATAAAAAAGGGAATTTCACTTTGCTTTTTCTTTAATTATCCATCATAAGCTGTCTTTTTATGGGCCACCCGCAGATCTGATATGAAACATAATGTAATAAAAATAAAATCATAAATTCACTGCATAATTTCACTTAGCCACACACATCGACGTCGCATGCAAAAGTCGCCTTAGCGGCCAACCACAAAATCGATAAACTAGCCATTAAACATCTCCCTCTAGCTAACTATATATACCTACATACATACTATATATATCTATATATTGCTGTGTACATAAGCAATTCCCTGAATCTGCAGCGTCAGGAGTAAAATTATCGCAACGCACGCCACAAACATAAAAGCCATTTTCATTTTGGCCCGAACGGAGCCCCAACCCCTTCTGGGGAGGAGGACAGAGGGTGGTGGCTTTATGCTTGGCCAGAGGGTTTCCCCTTGTGAGTTTCACGTTTCGGATGCGGACATGGACACGGATTCGGATTGAGCTGCGGGTCTGTGGTGGGGAGGGAGGCGACACGCGACGACGACGCTTGTCTAAACATGGGGCAACATGCGGCGAGGCAAACGCAGACCGCAGTCAGCAGATAGAGGTGTGGCCTCAATGGCAGCGGCGCAGTCGCCGGTTGTCGGCCAATCAGCTTGCCGAACGCCACTCGAAGAGAGTGCGAGCACGGGCGCGAGCGAGAGCGCGAGAGGCAGCGCGAGAGCGAGAGCAAATATTGCGGTTAGTTTTGCGTGTGCAGTGGCACCGAACAACAACAACAACGACTGCAAACAACTAACAGAACGACAGCAACAACAACAACTGCTACTACACACAACAATAAAGAAAACAAAATGAAATTGAAGGCAAAGCGAAAACAAAACGAACTGCTAAGCGAACGCGACACGCAGGTGAGTGGTTGAGATACAAATGTATCTCGACCCGAAGCAAGCCATTGCTGTGCTGCTTACTAACAGATACAGATACAAATACACGGACTACACTCGCCGCTGCCTGTCGCTGCCTGGCTGTCTATTGATAATTGACTGCCGTTGCAAGCACTTCACTCACTCTCAAAGTGCGTCTCTGTCTCCTTCCCCGTCCTTCTGTGTGCTTTTCTCGTATTTGCCTCGTGCAAATTTGCCATTAAAGCCAGAGCAGACGCTGCACACACACACACACATCCACACACACAAACACACCTGAGATACAAATGTATCTTGTGCTTTTGACATTGTCAGCTGCGTGTAGTTTTCGTCTTTGCCTTTGTTGTGTTTAACGTCAGTTGCTTTGTTTGCCATCGCACTGCGCTGCCCGTCTTACGCCGTATCTCCCAGATACACGTACTTTGTGTGCCAATCTATTGATCTTTATCTCAACTACATACTTATTTGCAGCTGCGCTTGCTTCTCAGTTTACTGATTGTCAAGTTGCCGCAAAAGGTTGCAGTTGAAACCATACTTTTTCTGCTTATTGAAGTCTATTGATAAAGAAAAACACTTTTAAACTAACAATTGCAGTGATTGCTAATGTCTAAATATAACTAATGAACAACAACTTAAAGCTTAATGAAAGCTTAAGTAAATGTCTTAAGCTTAGTTTACTAAAATAGAGAAAATACGTTTTATACATCAACTATATCCATAGGAACGTTTCTTGCTTAATTCATCAGTTATTATGCTTCATTAGGAAATCATAAAAATAGAGCTGGAAATAGCAGTTGAAATAATGATTAGAAAAACTTGCAACCTTACTTCACTAAAGCAAAAAATATATATTTTAAATTTACAAAATAATAAGACCATCTTTATCTGTTGAATTAATATAGTTTTGCGGGTATTCATTTTCAAATTAAATATAGAACAAAATATATATATATATATATATATAACAAAATAGTAAAGAGAATAATAATCAATGATGCTAATACAATTTACTGAGCAGAAAATACCTAATTGACTTTAAGAAACTATTCTAAGTGCACAAAGTAGCCTTCCGGCATAATTCTTCAGCTTCATTATTCATTTCGATTTAATCTGTTGCACTCCCCGTTCCCCTTCCCCGCTCCCCTGACGCTCTGTAATGTATCAATATTGGCGCTTTTATGTCAAATTGGTACAAAGTCACAATAAATATTTAAATTCCATGTAATCCACACCCGCAACTCGCATCTCTCTCTCTCCAGTGTCCAGTGATTTTCTCATTACGATATCTGTGGGATTTATGGATGCTACCCTTTGGTCCCCGTTGATTCCCATCCCACACACACACACACACACACACATACGCACAGATGATGTCTCTCACCCCCTTAGGGGACAAAGTACCTGTTGTTTACTTAAGAATGAATTCAATGTGTGCACTGAGCTCTCAGTTGCAAGGCAACCTTATCGTTCAACTCGCATGATTAATTACCACCGATCACTCGAGACTGTCCTATCGGCCCTGTTGCCCCTGTTGTCTCCGTCCCTGCGACGATTTCGGTTGAAACTGTGGCCAAAATATTGTCACGCTTCGAGAGTGGCAACAAACGCTGCCGAAATTCTCCGAGGAATACTGGAAATCTCTCGGTTTGCATCGAAGCTGGGTCCACTTGATTGATTCCACTTGGCGGCACACTTGTTGATAAAGCGAAAGGACAACGACAACGACAACAACAAGATTTTCGTATTCAAAAAGATGCTGTGTGTGAGTTTGGATGTCGCTTTATTGTCGCCCTTTGAGGAGCACTCGAAGATTACGCAGCAATTTGTATTGTCTGCTCTATCAATTTTCCAGCGAATCGCTTGTTTATCTTCTAGGGAATAAATCCAAGACGACATCACAAAATCAGAGTGCATCGAAACGAATCGATTCATTTGTTTGCATAACGCTTTTTAATTTAATTCTCTGTGGATTTTGTAGTTGAGGCCACACCGAATACGAGAGTTCAGAATTGGGTAGCTTAAGATAGATCTTCAGATAATTGCAGATAGATTGCAGCTATTGAATATTAACCCAGTTGACAGTCAAATGTGCATTCTATGCAAATGCCAAAGATGCAACTGGCAAGTCAACAAAGAGACACAACAGCAATCAACAATCAACAATCAACAATCGAAATTTATGCGAATGCTAATCAAGTTAACACCAAAACAGAAATGGCTAAAACTGCGATGTCTCTGTCTCGACATCGTCTGACAATTTTAAGTGCGTATCTGTGTCGCAGCCATAGCACCAACAACAACAACAAGAACTGCGCGACTCTGAACAACAATTATTAATGATTTTGCTAAATGTTACAGAAAATAATGACAGCGACAGAGCAACAAACGGGCAGAGCCTTTTAACAATTACAAATGCACACAAAACGCTGAAAAGCCTCGCTCGCGTACTCGGCTGCTATTTTCAACACCTCGAAGGCCCCAATAGGCCCGGCTCTTACGCTTGACGCTGATGATGCGGCTTACGGGCTGCGGGTTGCGGGCTGTGGGTAACGGGCTGCTGGAGTCAGCGTCGAAGCCAGCCCACATTCTATGTGCGATGCAATGAATGATTCGACATGTTACAGTGGGCGGCATGCCGCTGAGGGCGTGCCCAAGCCTCAGTCACAGTCACAGTCGCAGTCGCAGTCACATCCAGCAGTCACAGCCAGCAGTCACCGTCAGAGTCACAGCGAGAGCAGCAGCAAACTAAACATCAAACACCAAACACCAAGCAACAACAGCCAAAACAACAGGCGGCCTTAGTAACTCCAAATACCCTAGATACCCAAGTGTATATTCGCTTGCAATTAAAGATGATAAGATAGCGCAAGACACAAAGAGAACGATGCGAAATTCGTATAGATTTGTCTAGCCTTGAGTGATAAAATTGTTTAAATAAGTAAATCAGTTTATGGACGCACAAGCATTTCTGAACTACTAAATTAATTTATAGCCCAGGCTAAAAGCAAAACAAATTCTTATTGAGAAAACTGCCAAATATTGACTGTGAAACAATAATTCATTTATAACGAGCAATATTAGTTTCATTAAATAAAAAAGTATTATTTTCGATGGCACGACATATATTCAATTCAGATTTGTTATTAAAGGAAACGAATTGTCGAATACTGCACACTTAACAATCAAATTAAATAGACTACATAGAATAAATTAATCTGTTGTTAAGCGGCATAATGAATTCAATTGATAGTCAGAAATTTGTAATAAGTTTAATGTATTCAATGTAAATCATATTATCCAAAAGAGCAAACAGAATGAAATCAATTTATATTCAAATGTTTGCAGTAAGTTTAATATTCAATGACAATATAAATTGAATTGATTTATTTTGATAATTATTCAAATTTGAGTATGAAAGACCATTAGATAATATAAAAGAAGAGCATTCAGGCTGCAGTGTGCCTCAGTTGTGCGACTTTGACGTTTAGCGCGTGCGCAAATAGAGAAAGGAAGAGTCATGATCATAGACACAGGCGGCTCAGAGTTGGGGTGATCATCGGGGCCACTTCAGGTGTTGTTAGCATCGTGAGCCACAGCCAAAGACGACGATGACGGCGACGGCGAAGAAGATCCGAGACACTTACGCGCTTTTTTGTTACCCATTTTGTACACACTCTCATTCCATTGGAGCACAGCTTTAATACACATTTTGAAAACATCATTTCTATGATCGCGTTAATCACCTTCGAGCCCACTCGAATATGACACTAGAGTGGACGTGGCGGCTGGAGCTCGGCTCGAGGATGCGGGGCAAACGATCAAGCGATCATTGCTTACTCAGCGGGTTTTTTTTTATTATTTATTTCTTCTCAGTTTTGGGTCTCTTCGATAGCAGCTGCTAATGATGCGAGCAGCGAAAAGCGAGATGCGCATTGCGCCTGCGAGACGCACAATTGAAATGAAATTAATTTTTTGGTACATAATTCATTAACGCCAACTGTGTGGGCAGCCGCTTGGAGAAAGCCAATGCCACCTACACCCCTGCTTTCGTCTGCATCAGTCCACCTACAGTTACGGCTAGCAACACCCATAGATAATCGAGGTTATGTTATTAATTAGACTAACAACCAACCCCCCATAAGGCCTTAGCTCGATTGTGAAATCTCGTTTCCTCCAATTCGTTGCCTTGACGCGATTTCAGTCGTAAAGTCGCAAGACACATCGTAAAGACTTTTGTCGATGACGACGATTGCACTAAACACAATAAATTTGTATCATATAATAATAATATAATTTTTCATGTAATTAAATCATAAAAAGCCTGAACACAAATAATAACGAAATCACTTTGCCAAACCCAAAAATCAAAACAAACAATCGACGCAGACGACACAACCAACAGTTGACAATGACACAAAAAAAAAGCGAGGAAAAAAATGTTAATAAAATCGAGAAGAACAACAATTTAGCTGTTGCTCAGTTAACGAGAAAGGCCAATGCGAAAAAATTTCCATTCCATTGTCTATCGATTTTATGGCAGGCTGGAAAACTTTATTCCTGATACAACGACGCGTCGTCGCAACTTGTGCGAAATCAACTTATAATTCGATTGAAATCTGAATATATAGATTAGATTCCCACGTCAAAGTGATAAGCAAAGCATTTCCTTATAAGGTTAAAAAGCATTTCACCATGTACGTCTTATCGCTAATGCAGTTCCACTTAGGGGTATCCTCAGAAATGATAAGAAACGCGATTCATTTGAAATCTTGGGTGAGCTTCTTTATGACTAATAAATGGGAAGTAATTTCAATTTGTTTTCATTACGCAATTAATGCATAAGAATTATAGGCAATTCACCATAAAATACTTACAAATTGATTTGATTGTTAAGAAATTTAAAAGACAAGGAGATAATAATACGCTCTTCTGCGTTTATATTAAAGACAAACTGCTTAAAGCATGTTCATAATTTTCTTCTATAAATTTGCTCGGTTTAGCAGAAGATCATAGCGTTATTTAAAAGTTATTTCATTTATTGAAATGCTCAGTCAAAGAATTAAAATATTATTAATATATTTAATTTTTTCAACATATTCTAAGAATTTTATTAAATATTATCAAATCGCTGTTGTCTATTTTAACATAATTGATGAGTGATCTCAGCTCGCTAAAATTGACTTCCTTGATTGATGGAATACTATTAAGATGATCCCACAGATTATCCTCAATTATTGCAGCCCCACGCAGATATGTGAGAAATCAGTGGTTGGCTAAACAAATGGAATTCGGAGACATTTGAAAGCAACAAATGAGCTGGGTGAGGGTGCTCCGCGATAAGGATATCAGCAGCAGTAATTGGCGGCGACTGTTCGAAATAGTTGAAAATATTTTATTGGCGATAAGGAAATGTCAGCAGCAGAGCGAAACGGGCCACCAACAAGCTTCAATTAAATGCCAGGCCAGGGGTCACAAAGATATGTGTGTCTGTCTCGCAGAGGGAAGCGGTGGGAGGGGGGACAATGTCATAGATGGTGCCGCCATAGGCGACCTCGTCAACTGCGTCGGCCTCAGCTACTGTACAGCTTCCCCAAAGGCGACTGCCGCAATCTTGTCGCCTGCGTCTGGGGCTCAACTTAATGAGCTTATCCATCATCGGGCCAAGTCAGAGACTGAGACACTGACTGAGACCCAGACTGAGACTCAGACTGAGACTGAGACGCTCATCTGTCACAGGGCTAATAGGTTTCATTAGTCATCGCAATCGGTCAGTCTCTCGATGGCTCTCTGCGATTTATCAGCTGCTGCTGCTGCTCCTGCTTGTGTTGCTGCTCTTTATTCTCTGGTCATTTCTCAAAACAAAAACTGAATTCTGAGCTGCGAGCTGTGAGCTGTGAGCTGTTGCCTGTGTTTGACTTCTTGCCTTGTTGCCTTATTATTTTGTCTTTATGCTTTGCGTGTCGACAGCAATTTTCACCTTAATTATTTTTGGGGTTTCTCGCCAGCCAAACAGCGAGCACATTGTTGTTGCTGTTGTTGTTGCTGTTATTGTTGCTGTTGTTTGTGTGTGTCCAGCACGCGCTAATGTTTAATATCCGCCATGGCGGACACGCTGTCAGACAGTTATGCAAATTTCCAGCATTACTTGTGTATTCAGCGAAGACCGCAGCGTGTCCTCGTAAATTATTAAAGCCACACAAACACAAACACACACACACACATATACACGCTGTGTGTGAGTGTGTTTATTCATTTGGGCCAACGTCCTTTCACGTCCTGACTGTCTGTTTGCCCTGCGCCGTTTTGTAGCCTGCCCGCAGATTAGGCACAACTGTGAGTTCCAGGGGCGAGAGTTCTTCCCGGTCTATGTTTGTCATCAATATTGGCGCCACTGTCGTTGTTGTTGTCTTGGTACCAACCAGCAACTCGTCCTGCAGTCAACGCGACTCGAGTCGAGTCAAGGAGTCGAGTCCATGGCTGAATTACTGTGCGACCTGCGCTGCCATAAAATGTTCAATTAGTTAATGAAAAATTTTCCAATTGGATAGCAACATTGACTTCAACTAACGACCATCGCGAGGGGCAGTTCAAAAGGAGTGAGTGCCAGAAAGACAGAGAGAGAGAGAGAGAGAAACAGAGACAGAGAGTGTGAGGGAGAGGGAACTTGAGGGAGGCAAGAACGAAACGCGTTGGTGTCGCTTCAAAATGTCCGTAGGTTGAATTTATGCATGTGATTTATGCTCGACAGCGATTGCCAATTACAATATCATTTCTCTTCTCTCGCCTGTCGTCTGCCTTCTCCTCCTTGACTTCGGCTTGCCGTTTGTTCATTCCATTTCGTATGCTTCGCTTGACTCCCCACACACACATACACACACACATGTGTGAGCGTGTGCGTGTGTGAAGTGCCATTAAGAAATGTGTCAAAACAGTTGAAGAATTATATAATTTTGAATAAGGCACGAGCGGAGCTGACCTGAACAGAGCTGGACTGGCACAAGGATATGGCAGGTAGAAACGCACTTCATTCATTTATTTGCCGCACAAAGGAAGAAGAATTTCCAGTTACATTTCAAGGAAGAATTTGGATGGAGTTGAAGAATGTTGGGGCAAGAAGAAGCCAAGAAAGTTTAGGAATCACTCGACTAATGAAATGCTTTCTGATTCATTTTAAAATCGCCTTATATTTTATAAAATGTACAACTATTTATACAAAAATTTTAACTATTGCTTTCAAAGATAGGTTTGTTGTAAGATAGAATTAACAAGAAAGTAATCACTTTTCCAATAGGCCAATTTAAGATTATATTGTTGCTATTATAAAATGCAGAATGATTTGCTTAAATTACTAGAATGCTTGTGATGTTAATATTGAGCTAACATGGAAAATCTACGAATCTATTTAATTATCATCTAATATAGCAAAACAAGCTACGATAATCGATCGACAACAAACTGCTTTGCTAATCGCTCGAAGTGTCTTAAGATCAATTTTAGAAATTTGAAGAACATATATAGTTTTTAATATCCATTCAAATAATTTTAGAGTATAAATAATATTCTTTGAATTCAAATAACATTTCTGTTTAAAAACGGAGACTATTATTTGTCATATCTACATAATTATCATCAATCATTATCTCTGCTGCAATCAAAAGCAAACTATGCTCATAGTCCATGTTTATAAGGAATTGCAGACTTATTCTCCATGTTGTATTATCAGCAATCGCTTTGCATTCTTTGGCCAAATCATGCGAATTGGAGCGGAACTCTTTGAAGGTAGGCAACTTCCCCATCAGCTCCAATGATGCTAGAAAGTCAACATCACTTTTTGTATACGTTTTTCCCTTCTCAGTCAACAGAAATTAAAGCCACGTTACAAAAACAACATTGAGTCAACGATGAGGAAAAACCGACGCATGACACAAATTCACAAAAGGTGGAAAAACAAAATAGAAAACGCAAAAGCGACAAAAATTGAACATGGAAATGAAATCGAATGAAGGGAAATGAGGGAAAATGAGAACATACGCGTCTACCAGCAAAAAACGGCCAGCAACAACGACAACAACAAAAACAACTGGCTGCTTGGCCGAGCATGGCGCATCAATGGCAGCGAAGGGGGGAAGCCTGCTGCAGAGGGGTGGGGAGAATAGTTTAGGCCAGCAGCGGACAAGGGGCGATAGTTTTACGCATTTTTGCTTACCGTGTAAACTATGCGCCTAAGAGTGAGTGGTGAGTCAAGGGGGGGAAAGTGAAGTGAGGCAAAGGAGGAGAACGAAAGAAAAGCCTATAGTGCAAAGTGCGGGAGTTTCCTGTGCGCTATGTGGAGCTAATGAAGCCTGAAATCGATTTGTGGAACGAGTTGGCTTTATACATTTTGTGCCCCACAATGCTGCCAGTCAAGTGAGGCAATGAATTAGAACGCAACGAGTCAGCGAGTCGGCGAGTCAACGAGTGCAGCCATGAATGTTATCTGCCACAAGCCACCCACACTCGCCACAGGCACCAGAGGAATGCCATTGAAGCTGCTCCAACTTCAGCTCCAACTGCAGCCACTAGTTGAACTTCAGCTTCAGTCGTCGGCAGCTGTTGCCATCTGGAAATCCTAAAATTTACAACATGTTGCCCTCCTTTTAGTGGTCGCTTCCCTCTTCTTCAACTCCTTGAATCTTTTTATTTTAAATTTACGATTACTGCGTTTATTTGTTTCTTTTCTCTCTCTCTCTCTTACTCCTTGCCTGCTTCTTTTATTGTGCTCAGGTGCCTCGAGTGTCGTCGTCTCGTCTCGCTCGCCTTACCTCACGTATCGTATTTGAAGCCGGACTCCGCCTGGAGGCTCACCAAGGTGTCAAGTGTTTTGTGTTATCTTCTGCGGTTAGCTTCTTGCTTTCTTTTTAGACCAAGACCAAGACCGAGACCGAGCAGACAACTGCGACAAGTATCGACGACTAGACCGCCGCTGTGTCTGTTTCTCAAATTGCGTCAGAAATTATCGCCATTAAATGTAGATGAGCGTTTTGTTGTTAAGTTATTGGCTCATAAATAACTTTCGGCTGCTCTGCACACCTCTCTTCCTCTCTTCTTTCTCCTCTTCTTCTTCTTCAACTCTATTTACATTTCCTCCTTCAGAGTGTGCGGCTTTGCATCTGCTGCACTGCTGAGCTTCATTCATAAAATTCCTGTGATTTACGACTGAAATGCCGATGCCAAATTAAATCTACGAAGAAATTGAGCTTGCGGTCAACACAACACAACAATTGTCATGTAAACTGTAAATTTATATGCATTGCTATTGCTACAAGATTGTGTAACCGCCCAGAAAGGGCAGCAAACCTACATAAAGTACTTGACTTCAGTTGTAAATTAAAATACATATAATAAATACTAATAAAAATATGAATACCATTTCTTCTACGCCATAGACAGCGGATATAATAATAATATATGAAATTGTGTATTATTATATAATTGAATTTATTTGCCTGACTAACTATTGAAATTAGCACAATCTATATATATTAGTTCATAATTCTGACGAATTGGATTCTTCTTCAAATTTAAATTCTTAAAGAGCCCGTTTTATTTACATACCAATCAGCAAATGTGCAACTGCTTGTCACATACTTGCTGTCATGCACAAGCTGCTTGCTATGACAGCGACATCTACAGTCCAGTAGCGGTTAGCAGCACGCTAAGTTTCGTTTTAGGCAAACTTGGCACGCACACCTTGACCGTAAGGTGGCGCTGCATTAGTTTCCAAATAATAATACAAGGTGGCGCTAGTAAAACGAGACGTTTTAATGCAAATTTGCTGATTTCATCTGAATAAAATTAAATTGAAATTACCTGCGTGCCACCTGCTCACCCATATACACGAGCTGCGTGTCGTCCAGCTCCGTGCTATTAAAATTCAAGTCCGACAACTTTTCGGCACAGCTGCTGCTGCTTCTGATCGACTTCCAGCTGCAGGCAATGGCCGGAAAACTCTTGGGCAGTCCAATGGACTCGGCGTAAAGCAAAACGGCGCGATTGTGACTGCAACTGTCTGCAAGCAGCACTCGAAATGCCTGAATTAAGGCAGATGCTTAAGCATCACGTGAACAAAACTACTTACACGCCTCCAGTATCAATTTGCTGGCCGTCAAGAGGTCGAGCTCCTCGCAGCCAGGCTGCGGCGTATGTCCAAAGTTGGGATAAAAGTCGACGCTGCCACGCGGCGTCAGATCACCAAAGACCGGATAGTCGGTGTGTATGACATCAACAAAGCGCCCAGCATGCGCCTGCAAGCTGTCATCCGAGTGCGCGCTGAACAAGGGCAACGCAGGATCCAAGCCCGTGATGCGTCCCAAGCTGCCGTTGAAGTGCTGCCCAATGCGCCCCGCAATGTGGGCGCCCAGACTGTGGCCCAGCACATGCACAGCCTCGTAGGGCACGCTGTGCTTGGTCAGAAACAGATGCAGCTGCTTGGCCAGCACCAAGGCCACCTTCTGCACCGCACGCCGCGAGCTGGGATAGTCCAAGTTGGCCGCTGGCGACCAGTCGGCAATCAGCACATGCTCGTATCCCTGAGCTGCGTAGGCTGAGGCAAAAGTTGAAGCAATTGACTGTGCTAGGCATTAAACTCACCATTGCGCAGTGGCATGATGGAGCTGTGGCTGCGTGAGGCGAGAAAGCCGTGCACAATCAGCTTCAGCGAGCTGACGGGCGACAGCTGTTCCACCTGCTGCAGCAGCAGCTCCGAGGTTGCTGGCTGCTGGTAGTAGATGCTGCTCTGGCTGGCCAAGGAGTCCAGGCTGAGTGCTTGCAGCGTCCACAGCTGGCACAGCAGGGGCAGCCAACAGTAAGCGGTTTTAGCCATGTCGTCAGTCGTCAGTCGATCGAGTTCTAGACGCAGCTCGACTGGAAGCGTCGCTTTAAGTAGCCACACGTTGCATGCAGCTGTGCTCTGCGTTTGGCTAATGGCAACGATTAGAGAGCATTGAGCAGAAAAACAGAAAACAACAGACAGACAGACAGTTGTACACGATACACGACATGCAGTGCAACTTTATTAACTAGAAGAGTATTAGGTAATTTTCCATAAATATACGACAGTGCTGAGCAAAATGTGCGAAGAAGACGACGTTACTTAAGCTACATGCAGTTTCAAAGCGATTCCTCAGAGAGACAGAATGGGAGGGAGAGCATTATTATGTAAGTATTCCCTGACTGATGGCAGTTGACAGCCACTGTGACGCAGGCGTCGCTAGCGCCGCTAGCGTCTGGCCTCGTCCTGGCCCACGGGTCGTATGAGCATCTTGACGCGACGCAGCGACGAGTCCTTGCCCTGGAACGTATCCCAGTAGATGCCCGTCTCGCCCGCCTGCTTGGGATTCTCGCTAAAGTAGCTGCCCATCAGATTGCTCGTCGCGCACGCGTTGAACCAGCCCGCACCCTTGTGACGCTGCGCACAGCTGCATTCGATACAGTTGTCGTTGTCGCTGTCGAAGGTGCTGAACTTGGCGCCCGCCTGATACGACAGCGAGTCGCCGGCCGAGGGACGCAGCTCCTTCTGGAACTGGCCGAGCAGTATCAGAGTGTACAACTCGCGTTCGCCGCTGATGGCGAACGCATCGTAACCCGCATACGCCACGTTGCCATCGAAGTCCTCCAGCTCGAAGCGCAGCTCGTGCAGCGCCGACGAGGTGAGAGCATGCAGCTTGTCCAGGCCAATGAAGAAGTCGCCGGCGAGATTGCCGAAGCCCTCCTTGTACTCCAGCCAGCCGCGCTGGAAGCTCACATCGTCCGAGGAGCGGTTCATCACCACCGTCCAGCCGTCGTCGTCGCAGGGCACGTAGAAGGCGTCGCTCTCGGGCGTCAGCTGCAGCTTGATGATGCTCTTGACGGCCAGATACGATTGCAGGCAGCTCGTGGCGACCTCGTCCGGCACGGCGGGCACTCCGACGGATCCCTGGGGCAAGCGTGCCGCCTGCCCTTTGCCTCGATGTGTCAGGCGGCGTTTGATGTTGCTGCGAGAGGAAGAGGCAAGTTATTTATTTGTACAGTAATTATTTAAATAGGTTGTTAGCTTTTTGTGATTGTGATTTGTGTTAATTCTCAGCTCTTTTTTATTATGTATGTTTTAGGTTTATAAGCAATTATTTAGCAAAATATTATCATTATTTATTTATTTATATGCTCACTTATAGCATTTGGCAGCTAATTTGTTCATGTATTTTAGTTTAATCATCATACTCGAGATATGTATGTAATTATATTTTTCGAAAAGTTATAAAGTGATTTTAATTACTTATAGTTGAAACGTGGTATTTATTTTTGTATATGTAGCTTTAGCTAAAGAAGCACAAAATTCACACAACACAAGCAACATGAATCATTTCATAAATATTTACTAAGTATTAGCACTGATCAATAGATCGATTCACATAGCTACTCATGGCTATAAGAACTACAAAACATTCCCTAAGTCTTAAGTTAGCTGCAATTCGAACTCACTTGGTCTCCTTAAGCAGCTTGTTGACGCCCGTGCGAGTGTCCTGCACATTGTAGGCCAGCGACACGAGAAACGTGGCCAGGGCATCGAGACGACTGTTCACATCCAGATTAGTTTGGTTGCCGCTCATGGCAGGACCCACAGACTCATTGCTGAAGATGTTGGCCACATTGTGCTGCACTGTGCGCGACTGTGGCTGTAATTCTTGTTGTTGTTGTTGCTGCAGTGGTACTTGTCGCGTCTGGCGAGACAAATCTGTGGAATAGGAAAATGCAGCATTAAACAAAGAATTTAAGTTATTGTTTTGTTTGCAAAAGGCAGCGAGTCAAGCAGCAAGAACAACATCAATTACATCATGCCAATAAATTTGCAAGTCGCCAACAACAACAACATCAACTACGACACCAACAGCGAGTAGTTAGTTCTGTCTGCGCTTTTTACCCATCATCTTTGCACGATTCTTTTGCTTTTGCCTCAACTGTCTTGCCACACGTGAGCCCAAGTAGACGTCCGTTTCACCTTTCAGCTCGTCGAGTGTGTGGCGCGTCAATCGCTGGATGTGTTCAAAGCTGTCCAAGCGCTGCTGGAAGTTCAGCTGCTGCACCTTCAGCGACTCCATGCGTCCCGTGTTGCCCTCCACCAAGTGATCGAGTCTAAAAATGGCAAAACACAAAAAATTGTATAAACACAATGGACATCTTTGGGTAATTACCAATGTTTTTGTTAAGCGGTTTGTCAATTGAATTATCGAGGAATCTCGGCTTGAGAATGTCATGGCTAAAATAAAGTTTAATGACGATGATTTTAGCTGTTCAACATTTGATTTCATCTCCAGGGAAATGTTTGAGCAAGTTCTGATTGATTTTTACTGTGCATAACTCTAATATTTAACTCAAATTAAACAAAGTAAATAATTGAAATAAATTTGACATATGCCATAAAAGATATTTGGGCTTCAATCACTTATTTCAAAGCAGAATAATTGATGAGCCATTTCAATTACTCGATTTTTATTTTGTCTTCATTAAGTGCCCATTTTATATATGTATATGTCTGCTCTTCTTTGGGTAGAATTAACAATAAAAATGTCTTCTTTAATGAAAAATGCTACAAGCTGCACTTTGAGTCAAAGCCAATTGAAACACTCGTTATTCATTTAAAACGGCGATAAATATTTGCGTAAAATCAATTTTAAGATCATTTTATCTGCAACCACTTCACGGCCATGAAATGCGAAGGCTGGAAAATATTTGCAGCCCCATGAGGAGAATAACATTTGCATAATATAGAGTGATATCATCGTGTTAACTTAGGAAGATGTTGACCTCTTTGGGCGCACCAAGAAATATGACTCAAAATATGCATAAGAAATTATGACATTTTATAAAAAGATACTTTACGTCAATTGGTACATCATTGAATACCCATTAATCGCGAAGCCGTAAACGCGTGAAGTTGTTTAGTTTCAGCTACCAATTGTTTATTTGCTGCGTGTTAATTATGCGAATCATTAATATACTTGTCTTGTATGCTCGCAACCTGTTTCCAACATTGTTTAAAGATTTGCCGTTCACAGAACAACAGTGAAATAAATTGCAAATAAATTTGCAGCATTATTTCTACAAAACGAAAGCGGCTACAAAAAACAGATGCGATCTATATGCTCCACAAAAAAAAGGTGTGCAGCATTTGTTTGCCAAAATCGTGAATAATATGAATAAATAAAGATACAGACAGGGTGCCATAATTTAGCAAATAAATAAATGTGTGAAAAGGTGCTGCATGTGTATCTTGCAGGTACTATTTTTGTTGTTCACGCCGCCCAATGAGGCATTGCTTGACGTCTAATTGGACTTATTGCCAGTCCGCCAGTTGCGCGCGTCTTCACGTAATCAGTGGCATTGTAATCGGCAGCTTTGACGGCGTCAAACAAAACAATAGCACAGCCTAAAGATATTGCTTTGCTCTTTTAGTTGTAGTTTGGGTGCGAGTGTGTTTTATTTTTGTTGTTTACCGGTTTTCCAAAATACTTTTGCTGTACGTGCAAAACCTGTTCGGCAACACAAGTCGATGGGCAAAAGTTCCATTTTGCCTTCCGAGATCTCAACTGATCTGGCGTCACCCTGCCAAAAAACAGCAACAGCAACAGAAACAAAACTCACTTCTTATCGATGACTTCCAGACGATGGCGCTGGTCTTCATCCAGGGTCGCCAAGATGCCGACGCGATCGTGTAGACTCTTCATCAGCTCCTTGATCTCGCTGTGCAGCTGAGGGCCAACCGCAGCCGGGCCGCTCACCGCCGTGTTGTGCTGCACAAAAGAGAAGAAATTAAATCACACAAGGCACACACACACACACAGCTGAGACAGACAGTCCATAAATAGCAGCCGCGTGCTGCACATATTCTCGATATTTGCATAAACCACTTGACGTATACTTAACGCACTCACTCGCTGATTTCCGCGCGTATACATGCGCCATGGCGGCAGAGTTGGAGCCACAACTGGTGTTTGCACCTCTGACTCTTGCTGTGGTGTCAGGGCCCAAGCACCCAACTGATTCACACAGATCACTGTGCAGAGAAAAGCGCCCAGAAGACGCATTGAAGCTGTGGCCATTGTCGATGCTCGATTGTTTTCACTTTGAACCTTTAGAACGATCGGTTGCGACCACTCGACGCGAGTTCCACAAAGCGACTGAGCTATCGATCTTCGCCGCCAACTGAGTGCACAGAGATCGGCGAGTGAGCGAACCCAGAAGACAACAAGAGAGACAGTGAGAAAGAGAGGGAGAAACAGACTGCGAGACAGAATCTCGCGCGCCGTCTTTTGCCACTGTTTGGGCTTGTCTTTTTATTTTTTTGTTTACATGGCACGTTGCCTTGTCAATAAGAAAAAATTCCCCGCGCCTTAGATGGCCAGCAATGTCAATCACTCACGACGCGGTTTAAGATGATAAGAGCGCGTTTGTTGATGAATCATTTTAGCTACAAATTGTGTGCATATAATTAAACATAATCTACCAACTATTTACTATTTAATGAATAAAATTACCGACTTAATAATTATACAAACCAGTTGCCACATTCAATACTTAATTCTATGTTTGTTCACTTAATTATCTTCGTCTACATCGAACGCATGATTTGATTTTTTACTTCCAACACAAATCCTCTGCAAAAGCCGCTCGACACATAAATGATACAAGTACTTGAGCTCGCCTAAAGCCCGTTTCATTCATCGAAACCTGCCTCAATATTTACGTCACATTCAACTGATCTACATACTCATTCAGCACTCATACGAGTTCGAGTACTCGACTCTCTGCCTAGGTTTGAGCTTTCCTTGGGCTTTACCAAAATGCGGCGTACTCTCCGGAGTCGATTACTCACTAGATTTCTATAGTTGTGTCTTGAATTTGTAATGACACTTAATTTATTGCCACTGTTGACGTTTTTATTTGCGTTGTGATTACAGCCTTGGCGGCTGGATTAATTCTTCTTTCGAAGAAGAAGACTCTCGCACTCGTCATCTGATTCTAAGCAAACCTACTTCTCGATTACACTGCAAAAATACCAGCCTAATTTCCATCTTTTTTGATAGGGGTTCCCTGTAAAATACGCAAACATTTCAAAAACTCGTCAATACATTTAAACAATTATAACGTAATCGGCGAGTAATGAACGTGCTGCAATTTTTTTGCACACATATATACACATATACGCGCATATGTATATATATATATACATATATATATATATATATACGCATATATGCGATTATAAGTACTATAAATAACAAATATAAACAAACAAGCTGTTGTTATCCGGCTTCGTAGGGTCGGTTAGTTGAAGTGTAGAAACATTTATTAAACGAGAAAACATTAAGCGTTCCAATTCAACATGATTACTGCGGTAACCTATATATAGTATATATGTATGCATATGTATATCAGAAGCAATTTATCATATTTTTACTTAATAGCAATGCTACTCAAATAAATTCTTCACTTGCGGCTGATTTATGCGTCTGTCTCTGTAGTCAAATATTTGTCTACATATGAAGAAATTATTCAATCTATTTCAAAAAAATGTTCCCCTAACGAATTTGGATTTTCCTTTTAAAATTCAACCGAATAATTCATTACCAAGTTCTCATAGCAATAAAGCTTAGTTAAATAATTCAAAATGTACTTTTTCTAATTTATTAAAAATATAAAGGAACGTAAAGTATTTAATATTCAATATAGAAGCATGAGATTATTTCTGTGGACTCTGTGCGAGAGGTACCTTTTAGATGATGATGTAGTTTATAGTTTTCCGCATTATGTCATTCGCCTTTGTTGTTGTTGTATTTGCTAAATTACTAAGCAATTGTTTGATTGTCTGTGATGGCTTTTTGAAGGTTTTCCGGTCAACGTTACACAGAGGAAACCTTTTACCTTTAGCAGCGACTCTTGGCCAGCTGCCAGAGTCGTGCAGAGATGCACCGACTCAGATAGACTCCGATAGACCTAAGCCTAGTCAATGCAATACGGTGAACTATGGAATTCTACCCCTTCCGACCCGTCAAACCCATTCTCCCCACACATATTTAGCCGGATGAACAAGCAAATCGCTGACGTAAGATCGTGGTAAAAAGAAAAATACAAGGCATGCGAAATAAATTGATAGAAAAAGCATCTGGCTTGCTGTCATGTCTGGCGGCTGTTTGCCCAAAAAAAGCGTCTTGTCATTTGCATAATTACAACTCTCTGTCGAAACTCGACATCATTGCAGAGTATCAAATTGGAGCTGTCCCATTTTAGGGAAGAGCCGAAACATTTCAATTGGCATACTCGAGTTGAAATGTTCGGTTAATTAGCAAGCGTGCCATCCTATTTTATTAAAGTCATCAAAAGTTATTAGTTTTGATTGTTATTTATGTCTTTGGATGCTCAGACATTCATCAAGTCTATCGCTGACAACCTCGAACCGCAAAAACGATGCCATGAGTCATTCGCGCATTTCACAGGAATGCAGGAAAGTAGTTCAAAATCGCAAGTGTTCTAAGTATAAATACGTAATTAAAAACAAAACTGTAAAAGTAAAGCGATAAAAATAGTGGATGTGGTTTCATTTTTTTGTTATTTGTCTTTATTTAATATTAAATTATTGTACAGGTTGAACTTATTCAAATTGTATTTAGTTGCCATTGATTTTTGTATTAAATCATAAACATTTAATTTCGGGTTTTCTGCTTTTGTTACTGTTACTGCTGTTTTCGTTCTTCTGTGGTTTGCTTTTGTTTTCGCTACTTAGAAATCAACTACGAATATTTACAAAAATTTTTTACGTTAATCTCATCGACATTGCCGTTTTATCTTCATCATGACCACAACATCATCGTCGTCATCTATCGATCTTCAAATGGTGCCCCGTGAGGCGAGTTTAACCCTTTGCCTTTTCAACTATACAAAAAATGCTTACAGTGTAAACATAAAAACTACACGCGTCTATAGAGAATTCATATATTTATTTAGGTTTCTATTTTTGTGTTAATAGATTTATTATTAATATTATTACTTTTATGTATATATTTGTTTTTGTTTTGTTTTTAACAAAGGTACGTTAAATATTTACGACAAATTCAATGCATTAAAAATAATTTAGTTATTCCCATCTCTTCGATATTTCTTTTCGAGTTTTCCACTTTTTTTTTGTGTGTTTTGCTTTTCATTTTTTCTTGAGTTTGAAGTTTCGAGATTCAA
Source organism: Drosophila siamana (assembly GCA_035047445.1). Taxonomy (NCBI): domain Eukaryota; kingdom Metazoa; phylum Arthropoda; class Insecta; order Diptera; family Drosophilidae; genus Drosophila; species Drosophila siamana. The sequence goes on along the minus strand of JAWNPP010000151.1, from coordinate 628,410 downwards.
GTGTCGTGTTCAAATTGATTTTTACCTTTCGTTCCTGCGGGTTCACAGCGGGAACCCTTACCGCTTAGCTACTATAGAATACAACTAGAGACACGTTCAGCTAAAAACATTCTTAGTGATTACCATTACCATTTTTATATTTTTGTATTTTATTTTTTGTTTTGTTTTGTTGGGATTACTTTAGTTATTATACTCGTACTTTACGTTAGCTTAATTCATCGTCTTCAACCGCCATCTCATCCTCATCGTCTTTGTCGAATTTTGTATTTTTTTTTTTGTATTGTGCATTTGAAAACAATTAATAATTGTATGTATAACTGATGCTCTTCCAGAACTCAATACACGCTCAACAGCAAATAAATTGCGAAAACAATTTGGAATTTATTAGCGATCATCTCCAGATTCGTTTGATTCGTTCGATTTGTTCATTATTTGCTTTGTCTCAATTTTTTTGTTTCTCTTTCTTTTTGTTTTTCGACTCTTGTTTTTTCTTTTTTTTTTTTTGGCTCTTTGGCTTATTAACTATGGACGTAACCTTGGGATGGGAAAAGTGCAAAAAGTGCATTGCCATTGCTCGTTACAGATTTGCGTCTTCTCGGAAAAATCAATTGTGTGTGTTTGTTGTTCCTTTTCCTTCAACGTTTTCCTTTTCAATATATAGCGTTCTTTTTGTGGCTAAGTGTTTACTCAATGAGAACTCGCATAAACTAAAAACTAAGTACAAACAATGCAAAATGTTTATACGAGCTGTGTTTGTGTGTGTTGTTTTGCCTACAAAGTGTTGGCCATTATATATAATTCTTTTCTCATTGCTTTAATTCATTTTCTTGTTAATTTTAGTGCGTGCTATTTGTTGCTGTTGTTTTCTTTAATCATTTCTACTAGCAAATAATTCTAAACAATTTCGTTTGGCTCATCATCTAATTTGGTTCTCTCTAAAGTGCTTCCTTTTTTTTATTTGTATTTTCATTTTCATTTTTGGTTTCTATTTCTGTTTATTTTACGTTTGTTTCGTTTTATAAATTTTATTTTTAGTTTTGCATACTTTTTTCATAAATCACAGAAAAAGTTTTTTCATCAAATTGTGTGTGTGTGTTTTTGCTTTTTGTTTATTTTCAAGTTTAATGTTCAAGTTCACTTTTATTTTTATTTTTTTTATTTTCTACTACAAAATATAATCAAGTTGTTGTTGTTTTTCTTTTTATTCTTTGGTTGCGTTTTTAATCGCTGCTAAAATGAGCGCGCGTTTAAAAACGTTAACCGCGTCGAACAGTGTCTGCACTAAGTTGTTTGCCAGCCAGTTGGTTGATAAGCCACCAGTTGCATTTTTTAAAATATTTATTTATTTAGTTATTTGTTACGCTGACATAATTCCATTCAAATTTATGCTAAACTCGATTAGTTTATGTTCTTGATATACATTTATTTGATTTGGCTTTTCATCCATAAAAGTTTAGGGCTGTTCAAGTATTTCATTGATTTAAGTAAATAATTGTTAACATATTTTGTTCTACGTTTATTTAGTTGCATCTTCCCCCCTTAAATACGTCAATACATCAAGTATTTTGATTCCATTTACTTTTCAAAACCATTTTGAAGTGTCTTTGATTTCAATTTGCACATTTGTTACAACTCTCCTTTCTCTCTCTCTCTCTCTCTCTTCTCCTTTAACGTCCTCTCATCATTAGTGTTTGGTAACGTTTCTTAAAACATGGAAATGGATTTGATTGGTATTCATTTTCTACGACGCTATGTAAAATACTTGGTTAGGTTATTTTGTTTAATTTTAATGTTAGCTTTAGTTGTTAATCATCTGCATCATGTTGTTGTTGTTTTTGTTGTTTTGTTGACTATTTTATTTAGAATTTATTTGCTGTTGCTCGCTAAAAATTTGTTACTACTTTTCAATTCTAGTTTAATTGTTTAACTATTCGCATAAATTGTCTTCAAAAATGTTTATTGTATGAACTATTCTTTAAATCGATTCGTCCTCTGTTTTACGCTCCCTCTGTCGTCTGTCTGTCTGTCTCTGTGTCTTATTTCTGGTGGTTCAGTGATTTCGTTTATTTAATAATTATAATCAGCTTTTGCGCTTAATATTGTGTACTTCAATTTCAACTTCAATTGCTAATCAGGGGCTCTAAAGTTAATAAGCAGCAACAACAATAACTCTGAAATAATAGTGTGAAAAAAAATTGTAAACAATAAATAAAAAACAAAGTAAATTATACGATATAAATGATTTAAATTTATTTGTTTGCTTTATACATAAATTCATTTATTATTTGTATCTTCATTAATTATTAAAAATGTATCACTTAAACAGCGCGGCAAATTGTTTCTCTCGTTTTACTTTTTAATGTCAAAGAAGCGTTAAAAATAATAATAATATGCAAGTAAATGATATATGAAACAAGAATGAGGACTACCTATCGGCATGCCGAAAATGGGATACTCTTGCAAACATATTTAACAAAATTGCTTCTAACTTATGCAGTTGTTTGAAGAAGGATTTGTTGTTTTTAAATCCCAAAATAGAAAAAATATTTTATAGTTTTGCGCGAGAAATTGAGTTAAGTTTGCTGTTTCAATTAATAGTGATTTATACGTTTCGGAACTATATACTTATTTATTGCATATGCAGATGCTTGTCTTAGGTGGCCCGGGAATTCGACCCAGATAAACTATATGCTAGTCATTGGAAACACAGGGAGATTATACGATTTTCCATTTTTACAATTTAAGAAAATGTTTCATTTTCAAAGTATCGATCATCGATTACATTTTATTATTCTCCCCAGCACGAGGGAGTAATCCCTGGGTTGTTTGCTGATGTTCTCGTTGTTTGCATATGAAATGAAGATAGCTGGACACACAGAAACAAAAAATACACATACAATATTGTAGTTACACAGAGAAAAATGTACAAATTTTGTTGTGTAAAAAAATAAAGGGGCGAAGAAAAATACTTTGCATACAAAACATTGCTGAAAAATTAGTTGGAACCTATAGACTAAATACGATGTATATTATATTTAATTAAAAAATATTGAAAATAAAGTCTGTGCTTCTTTCTGATTCTGATTCTGCTTTTGCTTGGGGCAACAAAAATTTGACTAAGCTGAGTATCCTTTCTGACAAGGCTCTAAACGAAGACGACCTGCTAGCCTAAGTAACTAAACTACAATAATTAAGACGCCCAGGCACGAATTTGACTGAAATGCTAACGCTGCTGCTGCTGCTGCTGTCCTTTCCCTCTGCTTGCCCCCCGTCCAGATTCCAGAGTTGTGTGTGTTTCCTTTGCCGCAATCGAAATCGAACTTAGAATATTTTAGTTGCTGCTGTCGTCGTACACTCCTCCTTTATGGCTGCCGATTGTTGTAGTTGTTTGTTGTGGGTTATTTAAATTGCTGGATTGATAGAATTGCAGCTGCTGATACTGCTGCTGGTTGCTGGGTTGATGGATGTGATGGGCTGATCGGTTTTGGTCTAACAATAGAAACGTACGCCATCCACTGAGAGGACCTGCTTTAATTTTCATTTATTCTGTCGATTTGGTTCCGTATACAGCTGCACGCCTTCCACTGTGAAAATTGAGGTTTCTGCAAAACATTAATATAGATTATATATATATATGTATATATGTATATGTAGATAGAGTTATTTAAATGTTTAATGCAAATAGGCAACATCATTTTTAATTGCAAACGTAAAATTATGACTTCATTTGGGCAATGGTCATAATTTCATTTCATTGACTGTCGGCAGACAGCGCTGACAATTAAAATGCAATGGAAAATTTCATTTTACCACCCAAAAAACAACTCTCCGCCCACTCGGCTAAACCGCGACCCGGATCAGGTCGATGCGGTTTTATGGGCTGTGCGTTGACCTTTCCCGCAGTCGCTGATACCGAGACTGGCATGCCGGTGCAGAGAACATAATAAATGCCGCACATTAGTTGCGTTTTAATTGATTTTATCTGGGAAATGTTTAAGCTGCGTTCAAACTACGCAAATGTTTAATGAGCAAATACACAAACAGAATGCAAACAAAAAGAGAAAGAGAGGGCGAGAGGAAAACAAGCAAGCGTAATGAGCTTCACCTGTGCTATGTGCGCTTTGATTTTAATTTTGACCAAAATTAGCATATTTTCAACTTGGTAAATAGTCATTTCGCAGTGCTCAGCGCTGTGTGTGTGTGTGTGTGTCGATGGTCGCTAAAGTTTGCTCTGGCCACGGTTAGATGGATGTGTACACAAATCAACGTTAATCACATTTTAAGCACACATTAAGCTGCCCAGTCATTAAGTGGGCATGAGGGTCATCTCTGCTCCTCGGTCCTAAAAACCATCTCATTCAACGATTAAACTCTCCCCAGGGATGTGTTACTTTCTCTCCTTCTGCCTCTCTGTATCTTTTCATTTTCGTGTTTTTCCATTTAGCCATGAATGCATTCAATATGCAATGTGCCAGTGCAATCGCAATTGCCAAATTGCAGAGTTCGATGGCAGACTCCAGGCTGCTGGCTAAATGCTTCCTTTCACAAATGCAAATTGCATGCACTGTCTGCGTCTGAGTTTCTAGACTGCGGCTAATTAATGATGTTTCCTAAAAGATGCTTTAAACTGGATTATCTAGAATTTAGCAAATGATTTGCGAGCACCTGGCAAGCCAATAAAATTAGACCAGCAAATACTGTAGCTTGAATTTTGGATAAGCTATGCTATATAAAATTGCACTTTTGGCTGGAATTAGCTAATTCACAATTTGTATTCATTTGTCTAGACAAATTGTTTCACTCCACTGCAGTGACTTGGCAAACTTTTTACAAATCACGTTTGACATGATTATTTAGAGTGACTTTTCAATTGAGCTGTAAAAGATGACTAGCTACCATAAAGAATTGTTAATAAATATAATGAAATATTGGGAAGCCTAAGAATGATGTTTATTACTCCAATTTTAAGCATTTGCTAAGAAATATCAATAAATAAACTTAAGCTTAAAAATTATATTTACTACTCCAGTTTTAAGCTTTTCCAATCATTCGATTGCTGATAAATATAATAAAAGAATGGGAATGGCCTTAAAATTATGTTAACTACTTCAATTTAAAACATTTCAATGCATTCGAATGCTAAGAAATGCCAATAAATAAACTTAAGCTTACAAATGTTATGAACTACTCCATTTTAAAGTATTTCCATTCATCTTGATTGTTTGAACTTTTAAATGAAACAAACTAGTTTCGTATAGTTGAAACTAGTGTTGTTAGAACATGTAAACAGTTTCATTTTACGGCAGCAGCAACCCTGAATTTCAATGTGGCGTTGGTAACTTGTTTTCCAAACAAACTGTCGAATTTGAACAATCTAGTTTGACGGTTGCCTTGGAAAATAGAGCAAAGCATTTCGCCGAGATTGGTTTTGTTTCGCTCCAAGCGACTGTTTCACTCTCTCTCTCTCTCTATCGTTTAACTTGGCGCTATCGTCAACGTCAATCAGTATTTTTGGCTGGATTTTTAGCTACTTTGTAGCTGTCGCCGCTTAACAAGTTGGCTTTTAGAACTTGCCGCGAAATTGCTTTTCGCTGTTGCTCGAGGCAGCTTGCAACTTGTTGCCAGAAACTTTACGCCAAGGCATACAAATTAAAACGCAAAAATAAAGTAATTACAGTTAACTGGTCTAGCTAGACAAACATTAGTTAAACTGATAGCTAGGCAGACGACAAGCCAAGAGAATACAGAATACAGTGTATAAAAGTTGTCGCAAAACTTTAATGAGTTCTCGTCCAGCAGACAAAGCGAAAAGTGTAAGGAACAGGCCTCGATTGTTCTGCTGCTGCAAAAGTGTTGTAAAGTGCGGTAAAGTTGTTAAGACAAACACTGGAAATTTAATTGGTTTTTTTTTCAGCCAGACAATGCGACGCTGACCAAATTCATTTCATTGCATGCGAAGTTGTTGTGTGCCGTAAATGTTTAATGTATTAATTCGAACTTACCGTCTGGCAATTCGTAGAGTTTCTTTGGCAATTGCGCAAAGTAGGGATGCTGCAGTGCCTCGTCGGCGCCGATGCGCTGCTCGGGATTGAGCTGCAGGAACGCGTTCGCTATCGTTTCGCCCTCGATGATGTCGTACAGCCGTGGAAAATTGTGACCCAGTTTCCGTGGTCGATAGAAACCTGTGACAAAACTCATTCAAATTAGCACAATTTACAAATGAAGGCAAATAGTGTGCGTTTGCCTCTCCCTCTCTCTTTGTGCGTCTCTGTTGGCCAATTACTCACCCAACTTGTGCGGTTTGTAGCCAGGAAAGTGTGTGACACCCGGCCACGTATCCTCTGTGGGCGTGCCCAGCAATTTGAATATCTTATCCAGCTGATCGTAGGTATCACGTATGCCGGGGAATGTCGGCATACCGGTCACCATCTCCACAAATATGCAGCCCACGCCCCACATGTCCAGCGACGTCGAATACTCCGTGCTGCCCAGCAAAACATCTAAATAAATAGTTGCTTCGTTAGGTAAATGCACTTTCTTATTTTTTCTTCTTTTTGTGTACGTAAATAAATTGCAAATTTTAAATAAATAAACACAGGGATGCTGGCCCTGGCTACCTGGCTGGCTACCCGACTAGGTGCTGGCCAGAATGCCAGCATGACAACCTGACACACTGACTGACAGGCCATGCAAGGGTCGCCTTAACGCTTATCTCGGCTGGCCCTTCCGACCAGCCATGGTGGCCAGGCCAGTGGCTAACAAAGTTTTCCCAACACACACACACACAGGGACCTGAGTTGCAGCAATTCCCCGCTTGTCCCTATCATCCGCTGTGCTCTTTGGGCTCCACTAACTCCACGCTGGTCAAGAGTCTGGTCTGCTAAGAAGTGCAGATTAAATTTGTTTAACATGCTTTGACTTGCCCCGTTGAGGTCAGTCTAGGGAGCAGAGAACCTTAGCACACAGCAGCTCCTGTTTATGCCAGGGAATTGCATATTAAAAAATTAACTTTATTCTCTATCTTCTCGCTTGTGCTTCCATTTTCAATTTAGCGCTGCAAATTGATAGGAAATTTGTGTACTATACAGTAAAAAAAAAGAGGAAAGCTAGCAAATTGTTGGCCATATTGTTTACCTATTGCTGGAGCGTCTGTTCAGTCTCGTATTAAATTAATTCTAGCCTCAGCTTTTAGCTAAACGAAAAATCCTTCATTGTACTTCTAGTATTAATGGCTTTTCCTTAGTTCGAAAACAAAGTTTCCAATAATCTAATCTCTAGTTTTTTGAGTGTTTACTTGGCTTGGGGAATTACCGAAATATTGCACTTAATTCCAGAGTGCTTTGACTCTATTAAATGTAAATCAATGGACAACGCAGCAGAAAACTTTTGCCCATTATATGGATTTATTGAAGTATAGATTAATGTTAACGAAAATGTAGTAATTACTTTACAATAAAATCCTATTAAGCCAACATGTGAAATGACTAAATGCAATTTGCTAGCAACGAATTTTATCTGATTTTAAATTTATTTTAATATTAATTGTGGCGAATACTACAAAAAATGGAAAACAATGTATTACATAGCTTTAGTGTCCAAGCGAAATTAGAAAACTGTTCGTAAATGGAATAAAATTCCTCATTTAATATTTCAATATGAATGGAATTAGCATCATACTCTAAATTTAATTTGAGAACTTTATTGCTAACTAATTTACCAATAGAATTGAAAAATAAATTGTTTATTTGAATTCATTTCTATATATACTTTTGTGCATTTTAAAATAGATATAGATTTATTGGAAGTCACTAGAGGCTTTTTAAAAGTCTATTTTATATATTTTTTTTAAAGAAAAACTTTGTTGTACCGCTTGAAGTTGCACTCGCAAACGAGATGCATAAACAAGTCTGCAGTTTATGGGCATTTCATATTTCATATTTGTGCACAATATATTATTCAGCATTTACCTGGTGGACGGTACCATAACGTGACCACTTCGTGGGAGTACGTGTGGCTGGGAACGCTCTTGGCACGGGCCAGTCCGAAGTCGGCAAGCTTCAGTTCGCCACAGTCGCTGATGAGCAGATTTTGTGGCTTGACATCGCGGTGCAGGACACGGCGCTTGTGGCAGTAGGAGAGGCCGCGCAGGAGCTGGAAGAGGAACAGACGCACGTTGCGATGGTCCAGTCCGCCCGAATGCTTCTCCATATATTGCGATAGATCCGTATTCTGTACAGGCAATAAACAAGAAGTCATTTAGCCCAATAGCATATATTAGAAAGTGCTTTCGATACTCACCACATATTCAAAGACAAAGGTCAGCGTCTCGCGGGTGTGCACAATGTCGTGCAGGGTCACAATATTGCTGTGTTTCAGTTCTTTGAGCAGCGAGGCCTCTCTGATGGCCGTGAACGGTGCTCCCTCCTCCTCCTGTAGCCGGATCTCCTTCAGTGCAACACGCTGGTAGGTTAATCTACATGGTGCGAGATGGTGAGAGTGGGAGTTAGAGGCAAGAAATTAATAAAATAAATACACAAGCCAAGACAGCAATGACAACACGAAGAAGAACAAGGAGATCTCTGCCTGCCGCTGCTGCCACAGCTGTCTGTGGCAGACAACAAGCATTAGGCTGGCAATTTTTGTAGGCCAGGCCGCAGGCTTATTTGGGCCGGGTGTCCTTGCCGAAAGTCATGTAGGGGCTGGAGAGTGCGGCAGCAGGACATTAAACAGACATAATGTGGCAACAAAAATACGCACAGAAATGTGCGGCAAACACTTAAATGAGGATAAGGCACAAGTCTGGGCTCCCGCACAACAAATACAAGGCCGCACATTTGAAGTGTCAAATTAGGTTAAATTATTTGACACCGCGCCACAGACGCTGACAATTTATGAGTTGCTTTTGCCCAAGCGAAATTCTAATTGGAACCGAGTTGCCCGATTTCCCTCCGCCCTTTGTGACAGCGTCCATAAAATAGCAAATCCCAGTCATAAAGTAGTTGCTTTAAGCGTGCCTCGCTGCCCAAAGTGCATGCAAAAATTGAGCAAAAGTTTTTATGGTTCAAGAGCCCGAGAAAGTCCTATGGCGCCTCTCTCTCTCCCTCTCACTCTTTCGCTCTCTTTCTGTCGCCTAGTCAAGTAGCGGCTGGAGTCCACTCCAATGTTTGTCAAAGGCTGAGGGGCTGAGAGTTAATTCGGGACGCGATATCAGAGAGCTAATTGGCAGTTGATGTTAGCCAAGCAAAGTGTTTCACTTAAGAGTTCCACGATGGTTAATGATGATGACATGCGTTAATGAGCTGCTACTGCTACTGAGTGATAGATACGATACTCTTAATGTGCTTAAAATGAAGCCATCAACTGCCACTGATAGATGCTCCTCTATTACTCCCACTACTACTTCTGCTATCTGGGCTGGAAACACAAGTTTCAGCCGACTAAAGAGCGAATAATGCATCGCATAATGAGCAGAGAAAATGGGAATATGTATAAATGGAATATTAAGTGGGAAACTTTGTTCAATACATAATTAGGATTAAAGGATTTCCATTCGCATTCAATTTGCAAGCAGATTTGGTTTTTGAAAATATATATAAACAGAAATTTATATTAACTTAATTGTGGCACTCATTTAAAACCAAAATTAACTGAAACATGAATTTCATTATAGCTTCTATTGTTGTTGTTTAGCTAATAAATGGAGTAGATTTTCATTTAATTCATGAATTCATACTCATTTGTTAGTACATTACAAATATTTGGCGTATTGAAAATATAGCAAAGCTTGTTTAATTTAACTGTGCATTCAATTTATAATAATTTCGACGTTTATTCAAAAAGTTTTGCCAATTAAATTTCACACAATTTAAGGGAAAACTTTCCAAATATTTATTGTACTTTCTTACAATATTTTGGACCAATAAAATCCATGTAACTGAGCTACTTGAGCATCTATCTAAGAAACACTTGTTCCTTATCCTTTTTCATTTTATTTTGAGCTATTTGCACCATTAAATGCCTAAAACTTTATTGGAGCATAAAACATTTTCATGCAGAATTAAGTATCCTACATTTCTCTTGTCTTTTTTTTTTGTGGTTGCCACAATTTAAGACTTGTTTTATATTATCATCAACTGTTAGGCAGTTCTAGATTGATGTGTTTTTGGTCTACAACACGGTGGCTCTTGATTCGAGGCGCCGCTGTTAGCTGTAAGCTGTAAGTTGTAAAATGGGGGCACGTTTTGGATGCATGGAAGCCGCAACCTTATCAATTAAGCCTTTTATGTGAAGCTTGATGGCAAATGCTGTGAAACACGCGCTCCACTTTTATAACCTCCAAAAAGCAAGTACGATGCCATAAAGAGCTTATGTCTTTGCACATCCTGTGCTACGACGACGACGACGTCGAGGACGAGGACGAGACAACATCCTTTTGCTATGGAATGCAAAGCAATGCGATGCGGGGCCATGCGACATGCGAAATTTCCATGTAACCAGCAGCTGCTGTCTGGATGCGAGTGTCTCAGGCAAATTACACGATAACAACAACAGCTACAACAAGGACTACAACACGACTACAACAAGAATTTTCTGTCGAAAGAAAGACGTGGCCCAGAAGGTAACACCCACCTCAAAGTGCCATGAAAAATGTATGAGCTGCTGCTGCTGAAAATGCCGTCAGCGGTTGATAATTTCTAACTGGGTCAACATTGAGTGGCAGAGTTGTGTTTGGAGAGAGTGGGAAGGGGAGGGGAGCAAAGGCCACGCCCCCCTCACCACTCGATAAGGCGTTGAATGTTGTACTTATGAGAAGATTGTCGCAGGATTTTGGCCTGTTAATGCAAAAATAATACGATTTTAGTTAAGAGTCGTGCGGCGTCGTGTGCCGAAAAACTTTCATCAGCCACGCAAAGACAGCGTACAAAACTTTTGTCCTTCGCCAACAGATGGCGCTGCTGCTGACCTACTAAATGCTAATCAACCAAAGTTCAAGTGCTTACGCTACCTGCTTTAGGTGGCAGGAAAAGCGAGGGAAATGAGCTTGAAGGGAAGCAGTACAGAGATGGCAAAGGGAAATAGAAAGTCAAATAGAAGTGAAATCATTCATGAAATCTTTTACAATTGACACAAGCGAAGCAGCAGGCAAAGCCAAAACTGTTGGAAAAACAAACTTTGGGGACACATCCACACACAGGCAGGCGCAGCTCCTTTTGGCTGCATAAATCTTGGCCAAATTAGCTGCCAAGGCAAATAGTGAAGGAACATGGAAAAGCAGAAAAGACTAAAGAGACCAAAGAGTAGCCGAGAAAAGCAAGCAAAGCACTGACCTAAATTTTCGTATTGCGTATGAAAAGCTAATCAGAAAGCCAAGCAGAGCGCAAGAAGTCTCCCAAATATACAAAAAAAAAAAAATAATAATAAAGGCGACACAAAGAGAGAGAAAGAGGAAAATCTCAAAAGTTGTCATGCATCACAGTTTTCATTAGCATTTCCACTTCCATTTGCATTGCCAATTTCTATTGCTCTGTTTCTGGCATTTTACTCCTCCGTGTTTCGTATTTTCCACTTTGGCATTTTCCTTTTTGGCCAGATAAATTAGAGCGAATTAATTGCATTCCGAATAAACAAAGCTAATTGGAACTCATTTCGCATGTGGACCGTTCTGCATGCCAAATGAGAGCAGCTCCAGCTCCAAGGAGAACAACAACTTTTCTTGTTTTTCACGTAATGCCCATTGTTGAATAACTTGACAGCGGGAGACAGAGCTGGAGTTGGTGATGGGGGCGATGCGAAGATGGTGAGTTGGCAGCGGAGGCAGCGCAAATGATTGTCAAATAAATCAGAAAGCAAAACAGCGCTAAAAGTGAGTGAGTAGAAGGCGAACTCGTGACCAATGCAAGTGACAGCCCAAGGAATCCATCATAAGCAGCAGTTCCCCCTTTGTAACTCCTACTTCCCCATCCACTTCATTCACACCCAGTGGCTGAGTAAACGTAAGTTGGGCTGTCAAAAAGGTGACGATGCTTGTTGTTGCTTTGCGCTTGGGTCCCCCAGCTCATTTGTCAAATTATGAGACTCAGTCGCTGGCCCCAAAAATCAGAGAGCACAAATGAGGCAGCATTTGTTAGGCAGCGGACAAAACGGAAACGAGCAGGGCAGGAGAACAAACTCAATTGTGTGTCAGTGCGACCTAAAAAAAAACGACAAAAAAGGGGTGCGTTGCTTGCTTTGAAAAGTGCGTAAGGACCCAAAAAGCCAACAATTGCGGACCAGCAGCGGCAACACAATGCTGATGAGGTTGCAGGAATCTTTTTCTTTTTTTTTTAGTTGGCCATTGTTGTTGCACTGCCTCTGTTAGTCATTTTGTGCCATTTTTTCTTTTTTTTCTCTCTGTTACATCCGTCGTCGGCCCCGCCTCGTCTTTGGCCTCTTGATTGATAGCCGCATTTGCATGGTAACTGAAACTGAAACCGAGTCTGCAACTTGCTTTGGCACTGCTGCGACTCCAACTCTGGGTACGTAATGAGCCTGCCAGCAGATTTTCCCCATATAAATAAATATATGTATGTACGTATATAGGACGCAACTTTGTTGGCTGCATGGCAAATGAGCACACAGCCTCAGCAAGGAGCCAAAAAACCCGGACGGATGCAGAAAAACTTTAGCGAAAGATTGAGGGAAAACATTTGTAAATAAATCAGCATAAAATGGCGGCATTGTCACACATTTCTGCCTTAAAAGCCATTTGATTTAGGCAACCCGTTCAGTTGTCGGTCGGTTTGGGAGTCTGAGCTTGAGTTTTAGCATCAGTTTGTCCATCTGTCTTCGCTGGCTGCTGGATGCTCGTCAAAATTCATGGGAGGCATCGCCCTCGCTCTGTTAAGTCGACAGCAATAATTTTGTTTAACCCACTGACATGGCAACCCAATTTACGGCCACAAAGCGGACCGTGTCGTTGATTTATAGTACTCGGTTGCCTCCTGGTTCTCCATGCATGTATATGTCTATCTCTATGTGTGCGTGTGTTTCTGTGTGCTTGTATTTATACTCACTTGCTAAATCCTTTGTAGACTGTCGCATAGGAGCCTTCACCGAGCGGTTCCAGTTTGACATAGGCTTCCTGCTTGCCGAATGGTGAGTCGCCCTGTGTCAGCATAGACAAATTGTACACAAAACGTTGTAATTAGTTAGTTTAGACAGTTACAAAAAACATTTCAAGTAGACAGAGAAACCCTTAATGTAATTCTAAGTGATATCACTTTAAAGTGCAGCCTACAAGTATGCAATGAAATGCGTTTGAAGAGCGCAGCACAAAAGTATGCAGCAGTAATTTGAACTTCGGCACATTTCATTGAATTCAATTTACATAACGATTTTCGTCAACAACTATGAGTTTAAATTACTTAAAGATAAATTCTTAACATTAATCAACTGAGTGGAATTGTTATGACACTATTTAAAGCATATTTGTGGTAAAGTGCATTTATCAATAACAAAAAAATTAATAAATTCTACCTTGCAGATAGTTAAAGCTGACATTGATGTATTTAAAAATGTGTAAATTTCATTAATTCATGAAACCAGGAAACACTATTTTTTAAAACGATAGTGCATATCTCGTGTTTTGTATCAATAAAATTTGCATAAATAAAATATTACATTACAATCAATTAATGTGAAATTAATTAAAATTAATGGTTGATTCGCACGTTGTAGGAATTAATGCGAAGTCGGTGTCTCTGTTCGCAATAAATCAATAAAAGGGAAGTGAAATTAATTATAATAATGAATTTAAAAGTGCCTGGTTGGTAGACACGAAGTTTTCATAGGCCAACCACCTTACACTGCCATCCTTTGTTCAAGACGAAGACGGAGTTTAAATATTATTAGCGACACAACGACTCCCCAACAACAGCTATATTTAAATGTATTCGCTTCTTTGGAACACTCAATGCCGAAGCAAAGGGTCCCACCAGGACAAATTTCAAAGAGATTTAAAATTTTCAATATGAACCAGTCCATCGTTGTAACTGCCATCTCTTTTATCGCTTGCTTTAACCATTTGGGAATTACAAGCGCACGAATGTGTAAAAAAGCTCGCACAGAAGTATGCAATACTTTTGCGCGTCGGACAAAGTGCGGGCCAAACATAAATAAAGTAACTGCTCGACTCGGCCACAAAGATTTATCAAATGACCAGGCTATAAACCACACTTAGCCATTGCTTCTTTCTCTTGCTGTATGTGTGTGTAATTTATTGAAATTGATGAAAATTGATAGCATGCGAAGCAGCGCAAGCGAAAACCAAAAATGTACTTACACCAAATGCACTGAAACGTTTGCGTCGCGGATGTGGATCCTGTTTGTTGAGGAACACCTCGGACTTGGGTCTGGGCGGCTTCTTGGGTCGCATCACGACATGCGAATGGTATTTCATCTCCTCCCTGATGTCATCATCCAACAGTTTGCTGTCCGACGACACCGACAACTGCCGCTGTACGCGATCATGATGGTCGGTGCTATCCGTACTGCGCCAGTCTGCAAAAAATTAATATATATATAAAAAGCTGTGTAGAGAGGAGACCCAAAAAGGGGCGCACAGAAAAAAATGCTGTACAGGCTTAATGAGTTGTACAAGTGCTGGCGCAGAAGGCAGCCAACTGAGAGACTACTTAAAATCTAAATTAGTGAACTGCTTCCAACAGTCAGACATAGAAAGGGACGGAGCAGACGCAGAAGTGGCACTGTGGAAACAAAGCAAAAGCCGACAAATGGCCAACAGAAGCAGTGGCAGCAGCAAAGAGGCTCTACTTAAGGACCAAACGAGTGCTGTAGTAGTACAACTGCAACTGGGCAAAAGGGATTGTTGGCTTTTGCATAATGAGCAACGAAATCCGCTTTCGCTGCCCTCGAGTTGTTAGCAAGTTTCCTCATTACGCCACCGTCGACATCATCAATATCAAGCAGCACAAAGCGCATTATGAATGTGGCACCGGCAAAAGCCTTGAAACCGTTACGGAAAACTGCGCGCAAACTGTGAAAATAACATGAATATATATGCATATATATGTCATGTTTACCGAAACCGAAGCCACAGCCCAAAACTGAAACCGAAACGAATCGAATTCGCTGCAAACAAACTCTGAATAAAATAGCGCAGCACAAATAATAAAAATTGTTTCAAAAGAATCAAAAGCAGGTGGCAGCGCAGCGAGAGGTGAGTTGGGGGATTGTGGGGGGAGGCAAGCAACAGTCAGCAGTTGAAAGTTGGTCTAGGGCAAAGTTTTTGCCAGCCGGCAGCTGGTTGTAATTGAATGCATTCGCAACGGAGTCGACCGTAGGACCTTCCCAGGCAGCAGGCAACAACGAGGGGCGTACGCGGTGGGCGTGGCTGGCGTTGTCCAGAGTGCCGGCTGTGGCAGTGGGTCACCTAGTAACCTGGTGATATTCATTGACTTGGGAGCGGCGGCAGCGACATCGTTGTCGCAGCTTTCATTTGCTTTTGCAATTTGTTTGCATTGCCACTGCCACGCCCACGCCAACACATGCCTCCCTCTGCTCCCCCGCACCCTGCACCCCGCACACGCAAACACAGAGCTACCTTTTACACTACTGCCCCCGCCCCCCACCAGCAGCTGGTTTCCCTTAGCCAGAGGACCACGCTCTGTTTGTTTGGCTTTCTATTTGAGCACTAATTACATTTTAAATTATGTTTGCTTTTGGCATCGCTGTCGTTGCTGCTGCTGGATGCAGTTTGCTCCCTTGACTCTTGCTGCACTTTATGCCACCTGCAGGCTTCCCTTCCACACTCTCTTCACTTGATGTGTGCGTATGTATCTATGCGGCTTTATTGAAATATTTATATAATAAAGTTGTGCCTGCTGGCGGCTGTCGCCAGTTTCAGTTGCACTTCTCGTAAATTGGTTTTGTTACAGCTTAGAATCGAGTCATGTGTCATGTATCAAGTACATGGAAAGGTAACGAGGGGGAAGTTTACACACTCTTGATATACTGGCAGCAACAACACACTAAAAACACACACAAATACACTTTCAGATACACACACACAACACGCAGAGCAGCGGCAATAAATCCGAGTGTTGCACGCAGTTCACCTTCGAATGCAAATATTTATATCAATTATTTAACCGCAACGATATAAATCTTTAAACTCCGTGTTTAAAAACAATCAACTCTTGTTTACGAAGTATATTGATTTCCTATTTGTCAATTGAAATACATAAAACTCAACATTTTTCGCAAATTTGTAGTTGGCAGCTTTGATTGCAAAAAAAGTTTGTAATTTGTAAGTATTTGAAATTTAACAGATTTTGTTAATAAATTTAAAAATGACTTTGTTGCATTCGTCGACTGGCAAAACAATTGTTTATTTGTGACATTTAAAACACGTATGTCATCAATAAACTAAGCAATACAATACATTAATGCTGCCCAATATATTTGAACATATTTCACAAAATCATCAATGAAGTGACATTTTTATATAGCAGATTTTACGAGCAACGTTTTTTTTTGGAAGTGAGCGTGATATACTGCGGTGGAATATTGAAACAATATCGATTTCAAGTGACATGATTCAGACTTAATTTTAAAAATATATGTTACAAATAATGCTAATGAACTTGTTAAAAATGAGTTCACATTTCTAAGTGGTTTTAATTTTACCAGTAGCGTCACGAATTATATATATCAACTAAATAATAACTTTTTGATTAATGGAAACGGATAAATTTACTAGTCAGTTTCTCTCTCTTCACTTTCTTTCTTTTAAAAAATTAAACAGTATTAACATATAAGAAGTCAGCAATCTGTTCCGCAGCTCAATTATTACATACTTTTTAAAGCATTTCAGCATTTCTTCTAGTTCCGCCTCAGCTCGCTTGGCGCACATTTTATACATTGAACTCATATTGAACAATATCTGTGTTATTTTTCTGTTACTTCCTCTCCCTTTGGAGTTCACCTTTAAAATTCTCAGTTTATACACTCGGCCAACCTTTCAGAGTTTGTGGAGGGAGTTGTGGCGTTGCATTGCTTGCGGGTTTTTTGTAACCCAGTTCCGCAGTTTCTGGTCTGGTCGAGACGCGCAACCCTCTTACTATATGTGTATATACTACTATAGTATGCAGGAGGCTATACTAAAAACTGTGCACATAACTGAAACAGTCAATGGCCTGGCGTGGCCACAGTAAAAACTCCACTTACGAGACTCGCCTCGCATTCACCAACTGTATGCCCCATTTTGTTATACGTTTTTTTTTTCACGCCTCCCCGAACGCAGAAAATGCGAATAAAAATACAAATAAAAGAAGTCAGGGCAAGCAGCAAAGACAGAGAGCAACAAAAATATATATACAAAAAGAAAAAAGAAGAAGAATAAATAAAATAAAACAAATTTAATATGCGCGCACAAGATGTTCGCTTCCGCCTAGCGCTCTGGCATCCAGGCAGTCAGACATTCAAACAGAATGTTGAGAAATTACTAACATAAAAATTAAAAATTCAACAGCAGCTGATTGTGCGAGGAGCGGTGGCGAAAAAAACTTTGGGCAAACTTGCCATCGCCTGCTGTCTGCCGTCTGTCGTCTGCAGGATATACGCAAAAGGATATGAGCGAAGCGCTCGTTGAAAGCTAATCCGACTGTGCGGCATAAGGACTTGGCACACTTGATATTAGGTAGAGCACATAAGGATAGAGATAGAGAGAGCGACTAGCTCTTACATGGCAAATGTTGACGGCGATTAAATGCGCAATATGCGCCATAAATGAGCCAAATAAAAGAACCAAAAAAAAAGCTGCAAACTTCAATAAAAAATTCAGCTCAAATGTGTAGACTCAGCCATGTCTAAAACTCGTATCATCTAGTCTAGAGCCTTCAAGCGGAATGGTAGCAGGCAACTCATAGCATCGTTGTCCTGACAGCCAGCCGCTCTAGAAGCTCTTGCCTCTCTTGGCCGGAGCTCAACAATCCGATGATGACAACAACAAGCAAAACATTTGATTTGCAAAAATTGACTGAGCATTGGCAAAGTGGCTGAAAAATTGGAAAAACGACTCTTGCACTGCCAGCCAAACAGATAGACAGACAGAGAGAGAGAGAGAGGGAGGGAACGAGATTATTCTTTGGTTTTTCTATTTTTTTGGTATATATTAGAAAGTTCTAAAAATCGAATACTCGTGATTATTCGCTGGAGTGTGCCAACAATTGCCATTGGCATTGCGATGCTGCCGACTGTCAGAGTGAGGCAAGGCGATAATCATTTTGGCAATGATAATGCCACCGGAATGGCGAATGGGCTAAAACGAAAATGATAATACCCAACGACTGACTGACTGACTGGCTGGCTGGCTGACTGAATCCTCAGGCCAAGCTCGACTGTTACGTATAAGTAGTTATCGATTTCAAGTGCGCATTCATGAATGCTAACTAGGGCATTGGGATTTCCGTTGAGCCACAAAGGACACCAAGCTGCACGCTCCTTTAATTAAATTTGTGACTTTAATTTGTATTTATATTGCCACTCAAAGCATTGTCAAACGATCTGGCAGCACTGTGACAACTCAAGTGCGCGATAAGTTGGCTGCAACTGATTTAATTGTGAAGTGAAGCTGAAATCGTTTCGTACAATCGTTGCAAATGTCACTCGCAGCTTCAGACCTCACATTAATTCAAATAAATAATCGAATTAAGCTGGCAGTTGCTGTGCAATGAGTTTTAGCTAACGCAAAATGAATCAACATTTAAGTTAAGTGTGTGCGTAAGGAATGGGAATGCAGTTAAGTATTTAAAATAATGTTTATTAAGCAGTCGGTTTTTTGAGAATTCCAGATACACACATATCTTGTTAAATGGGACATTTTTAAATTTCGAATAAGAATGTTCACATTAAGTCTATTGTTCTATTTAGTTCCTCATGATTTTTGCGCTATCTATATGTATTCAAATTTACTATACATTGTTCTGTCATCTACAATATGTTTTGCTCTCCATTTTGCGCACATTTTTCGATTCCACTATCTGAGTTTAATGTTGCAACTATCGAGTTCCACCCCATTTATAACATTTTTGCAATTGTGTCCATAAAATTGGTTACTTCTCGGGCTGCTGCCGCTGCTGCTTGAGTTTCTTTTACAGCATTCATAAAGTTATACCGCCAGTTTTAGTGATGCACTCAAGTGAGCACTGAGCACAAGGAAGGAGCGTTGTCTTCGTCGTCGTAACGCAACTTGGCACAGCTCTAACTCCTTTAACGCCTTTATGTTTAAGTTTTATTACTTTACAGCGTAAAAATCTCTCAAGCGACTAACTTGAAATGCAAACAGAAATCAGAGCAGGAAACGCTTCCAAGCTGAGCAAAAAGAAGAAGCAGAGGAAGACGAGCAGCAACAACAAGAAAAACGAAAAAAAGCAAATGATAAAGAAAACAGAGTGCAGAAATATTTTGCGTGTAAAATGAAAACAATGAAAATTATGCAAGCGCGTTACGACGACGACGTCGACGACGTCACAGCGAAAAAGCAACAAGAAGTCGACAGCGAGAGAGCGAACAAAAAAATGTGTCAAACAAAAAACGGAAATGATAAAAATAGCGGGCGCTAGAGCAGCAGACTGTAAAACAGGGAAGTGGAGTCGTCGAGTGGGGGCTTGGGGGTTGGAATAGGGAGGGGGAGTTGCTGCCTCTTGGTGGTCATAGTTATGCAAATGCTATGCAAGGATGTCACGTCCTGCTGTGACTTAAAGCCAGCCAAACACTTGCAGCACACATGCGACGCAGCAGCAGCTCTCTTTGCTCCCCCTTCCTGCCCCCTGCTTCTCTCCTTTTGCACACACGTATAGAACGCATGCATCCCCCCTTTGCAATACTCTAGCTCCCCTGTCTCTCTTGTTGGCCTTTTGCATTATTGCATATTATTCGCAATTTCTGTTTACTACTCGTATTTGTTTTTGGCTTTCCAGCATTATTTATGACTGGCAGAGTGTGTGTGTGTTTCCCCCTTCCACTCGCAGACTCTCTGTTACACTATCGTAAAAATCACAGCAGTCTGCTGAGTGGGTCACTCCTGCTTCCCTCACACCTCTCCTCCGGCTCACATTGTGTGTGTCGCGTCTATAAAAAAATGAGCTTCGCATAAAAAATTTTACTTTTCATTTGCATAAGTATGAAACGGGCCCCAAGTAATGCTTTACTCCGCCCTGTAGTGCTCCACAAACAGCCAGCACTATGTCACATTGTTGTTCATTGTTTATACCCTGCACTCACAATGTTGTCACAGGTATGCAGCACTGAAAAGACATGACTATGGAAGCAACAGGAACTAATGTTGGAATCGACTAATAAATAGACTTGGATATTGTTTCTTTATAATTCTTGTTTTGTAAAATCTTCCCAAAACATTAGTTTCAAATAGGTTTCCAAATACTTTTGGCTTTCAAAAAGAATATAGAAATCGTAATCAGACGTTTCCAAATATTTTTAAGGAATCGTAAAGATTTCCTTTTAATCTGCCCTTGCTTGTTCATTCAATCAAGTTAGTTATGACATTTAATTCTGTAGACCATCACAAATTTAATTTACAAAATATATTTCATTAACATGATGTTAGTCTTTATAGTCAAATAATTATCTTCTACTCTCTTGGAATTGATTAATATTAAACATTCATAATGTCAACAGAACCTTTGCCCGCCGTTTTTGCGCAAACGCTTCATCTTTATTAATCAATTTTAAACTTAGGTGTGGTATCTCCTGGTCTATCAGCGAGTCCTTCTCGGCCACCCTCTCCCTTTAGGTCGTTCAGTTTTGCTAGTGTTTGTTATTATTCATATGCGCGTGTCGCGCATTTGCGTAAAAATTTAATAAAGCAAAACATTTGGGCAAACTCGTCGAACCAGAAGTAGCAACTTCTGCTCCTGCTGCTTCCCCCCACCCGCAAAATAAATAAAATATATATATATACATGTGTATATCTGGGAGTGTGTGTGTGTATGCTTAAGTGCGGTGGGTTGGGAGACTGCGAATGGTGGCTTCCTTTGCATTTCCTTGGGCATATGGCGAGACGGGCAGGAAACAGCATTTTGATAAATGCAATGGGACAAACGCGGACGTTGGCCATCGACAACGAATTTCAAATTGGGCAACCAGACGAATACGCACACAGCCACAACAATAACAACAACAACAACCCCCTTCCTCCCCTCCCCACCCCACAGCACATTCACAGAAATACAGCCATTGGCTGGCCAACAAAATGGGGTTTTATCTCTGGCGACATCAAGTGTCCTCCAGCTGAACATTTGCGCTGTTTTATTTGTTTGTCCCCGCCACGAAATACCCATCACAAGCCAGCCATTCTCCCCCTCCCCCCTGCCATCTCCGTTCGCTGTTGCTGTTATGTTTGTGATTTATTATTCAGGCAAGAAATTAAATTTTCTGTTCTCTCTCTCTTTTTACTACTGCAGCCAGCGTCCCGAAAGTGTCTCCAGCGTTTTTTGGCAGCCCTTTCACTTCCATTTCCTCCCACACACACATCCGTTTAGTGCCTAAAATTTATTGTGTTGTTGCCGAATTCAATTACAGAGATGATAAGCGACCGCTTGGACAGGGAAAAGGACAAGCACAAGCACAAGGCCAAGCTGGAGACAACAGCCAGTTGAGCAGCCGTCCATAGAGACCAAGACAGACAAGTGCAATGCCAAAGGGATTTTCAATATTGCATCCTTGAATCTTGTTACCCCAAAATGTTCCTCTTTTCCCCCACAGTTGCCTGCCTCTAAGCTCCAGCTTAGGAGCTGAGACCATTTCGTCCGTCGTCGTCTTGTTGGGCGCAAAATGTCTCAATATGAAAGTGATAACCCGCTGCGTTTTGTCATTACTTTTGGCTGTCGACTGCACTCGTGCCACCAAGGACAACAAAGATCTTAGCATGACGATGACAATGACAAAGGCTACTACGGCGAACTTCTAATGCCAGCAACAATGGGCCCAAAAGCAATCACATCTATTTTAATGACATTTTAAAAGCTTTTTACTGCCCATAAAATATGACCATTTAAATTGCTGTCAAACACACACAAGAAAAACAAGAAATGACAACTACACAAAAAATAATACGAGGAAAACACAATATTATGTAAATGATAATAAAACAAACTATTAAAAGTTTTGGGCCATTTCCGCTTTTGAGGCATGCACAACTAATACTACTTTTACTACTACTTCCAAATCGAAATCTAAATCTAAATCTAAGGTTATAGAAATTGTTTGCGGTTCGCAGCATTACCTTGTGATTTATTATTATCATTTTTCGCAGATTCTTGTGCTAAAAATAAAGAAGGTAGAAGAAAAAATATGCAAAATGCAAATTAAAATTTTTGGTTTAAATAAAGTAAATGTCAAGCTAAGCGAGTTTTCAATAGAATGAACTTAAAACTAAGCGAGGTATGGACAGCAAATGGAAAGAGCGGAAATATGTTAAAGAATGTCAGCAAATTGAAAGTGTTTACATTAGAAATTTAATTGGTGTGAAGGTGTAATTTAAATGCAGTGCTTTCAGTGAATATATACTTAAAATCATTTATGATTGTTATATACATATATTTAAAAGATCTACGAATTTATTCTGAAGTGAGGATGTTATGAGTTCACGTTTAGATTTCTACTGAGTTGATTTATCTTTTTGCATTTTAGTTAACTTATTTTAATATTGTGATTATGATATTTTTTTTTAATTCCAGCTACTCGTCTGTTTATTAGTATTTTTATTTGATAAAGTCAATAATTGTACTTAAATTATTAAAGCATTATTATGTTGAAAAACTGAGCAAAATCGCTTGAAACTTTTTGCACTCAGCTAAGCAACTGCAAAGTGCAACCAAATGTCACATTGAAATGCAATAAAATGCTGCAGCAAAGTGCAGAGCTTATTGTACAATTTATGTTGCTGAGTGCGATGTGCAACTAAATCGCAGAACAGTGCAACCAATCAATTATTTATACACATTACAGCCAGCGAATGCGGGAGCGAACTTGAGTGTGTTTATATATCGATTTGGGAAATGTGCAAGCTTCATAGAGCTTTGTATACAGAGACATAATCCACTTAGAATCATTCACAGACCTCGGCCATTACACGCTTGTTGACCAACCAACGAGTCACACCCCCTTCGTCCTCACTCCCCCCCACGATTGCTGCACGCTTACAGGAAACTTTGTTGACAAAATAAAAGCATAAATCGCGCGTAATAATTGGCCAAAAAGCACATTTAATGGCTTACAACGACGTCAAGGACATAAAGGAGGACAATGTCGAGCTGCGACTGCGATTGCGACTCGGCGACTCGTTAAGAGATTTACTCCTTGGTTATATTTCTTTTCGCACGCCCGCACAAAACACACTCGAGTATGGTCAAAGGGAATTCAGCAGCTCTTGGCCAAATTTGGCTCGTATGCTGCCATATTATTGAATAAAGAATTGACATTTGATTAGAGATTTGCTGGCAGTGTTGGTTTTTTGCCCAACCGCACACTGCAAGCAGCTCGTCGGGCTGTGGCCGCCAGGAGCAACACATCCTTTCGTTCATCACTTCCAATTACCGCTTATTTATTGCTTCATTTTCATTTTGGTAGCAGGAAGGGGTAGCAAAATGGCCAAAGCTGCAGCCTGAGGATGGCAAATTGATTTGTTCGTTGCTGTGTGCGTGAGTGTGAGTCTGTGTGTGTGTGAGACAGTGTTTGTGTGTGTGTGTGGATTAAGACGAGGCTCCATCGTCTGAGAATCTTGTGGCTGAACCCTATGCGGGGATTTATTAAGACCGGTGTTAGCCGAGATAGCAAAAAGAATGCGAAACAGAGAGAAGAGGCAGGGAGATTGAGAAAAACAACAACATCTCGTGCTCTGTTGATTGTGTTTAATTACTCAAACCAAAAGCGACAGCACGTCGAACATTGATTTTCATTTGCGTCGTAATGAAAAGCGTTTCCAATTAGAAAACAACAGAAGGGCAACAATTCTTCTTCATGCTATTGCTCCACGTGTTGTTCTTCACATTGCTGTTGTTGTCGTTGTTGATGCTGGCGACTTGTAAGGCGAAAAACACGTACAAAACAATTTGTGGGTCGAACGCTTTTCGGGCCAAATAATTGCTGGAATTGAGTTGCCAGTTTGGATTTGTATTTGGATTTCGATTTCGATTGGGATTGCGTTGTGTTTTGTGCCTTTGTTGACAGCAATTTGATTGTGGCGCCGACAACACACATAATTACTCATGCCACATGTTGCGCGCGTCAGACAAAAATAACGCAAACGCCAAATCAGCCAGCGGGCAACACTTGAAATCAGACAAAGCGCGCACTCAATCACAATTGACAGCGCAAAAAATCAATTCAAATATTTCACAAAATACAAAATACAAATACATAAAGGAAATCAATTAAATGCAAAACTTGTAATTATGACTCTAGCCAACTGTAGCCAGCTGTCTCTCTGACGTCGCTTGGCAATGCTTTTGTGGCATTATCGAGGCTTAAAGCAGCCAAACTCGTTGGCAACTTTGATGTTTTCGTTTGGCGTTTTCTAATTAACTTCACAGGCGCTGCACTAAGTCCCTCAACGTTGCCGCATCCTGGCGAGACATGCAGGCAATGCCAAACAACCCACACAGACAACAAGCCGAACGATATTACTTAACAAATTACATAAAATTACTTTTCTTGTACGAGTTAGCAAACAAAAGAGGCACAGAACCGAACCGAGTGCGAGGAGGGAGGGGGGATGTAAGAAATCGCTTAGCGATTACAGTGAAACACAAACAGAGTTCAGACAGCGACTCAGCAAACTGACAGCGAGACAGACGGCCGAGCGATACTCGAATGAGTGCTCGGCATTTTTGGGCAGAAAACTCGTACGTCATACGCTCGCACTTGGCTGTCATGTCATGCCTAAACCCGAGCAGCGACTAATGGCTAAACAAGGGGTTGCAGAGAGAGAGCGAGAGAGGGGGTTGGCTTGGGGTTGCTATGCTGTTGTGTTGTTTGTTTGCAGTGCACAAACAACAAACAAAAACAAAAACCAAACAATTGTCGACATCGGCATCATTCATCACGATGCGGAACATATGACAGCATATTTTCTCTATATATACTAAAGGCTTGAGCTTCTCCGCTCATGCTGTCGACATTCAAATTGGCAACACATACAATGTAACAAGCTCAAATCTGAAGGGAGGCAGACAAATGACGTTGATGCTAATTAAAAGCGGTGTCTGCTGCACAAACACACAACGTACGACGCGCACCATTGGCTGGAGATCAAGTGACAGCAAACTTGTAATGGATACATGCCGAAAAAGTTGACGACCGCTAGAAGGCAACTGCATGGAGGAACTGCTTCCGGTTACATTTAATAAAACTAAAGCGAATGGGCCAAAAGGGAAACGTTTGTAAATGCAATTACTAACGCAAAATTAGTGCTGGTATTGTGCATAAAAGTGGACTGCTCAAAAACACACACAGCACACGGGGCGTATGCTCAATTTCCGACTGCGCTTTTGTGCTGGTTATTATAGTGTATAGTTACACTTAGTATGTGAAATGTGCGCAAATTATGCTCATCATTGTGACACAATTAGCGGGGCCAAGCCCCAGGACGTGTGCAGTTTGCAGGACGACGGCGACGTATAAAGGACGCAACTTAACCCTAATGGATGCATTTCCACAGCAACGGCAACGGCAACAGCCATCATCAAGCAGCTGCTCTTCTGGCGCCAACTCTGCAATTTTCTCATTTTGTTGCTGCGTTTTCTATTTTTTTTGTACTGTACTGTGTAATGTGCTTTCTTTCTTCTATGAAAGTCATTTCATGCATGCGAAATTAGTTTATGTGCGCAATTTCAAAAGAAGTGTTAAGGGGATGGCACCACAGGGACAGAATGAAGGAGAGGAACAGGAAGAGGGACAGGGACAACTAAAGCACGAAAAACCGCAGCAAAATTTCACACTAAACGTTGCCATTATGCAACATTATTGCGGGTGTGGCCAACAACGTTGCACATAGCACAGCAAAGCAAAGCACTGTCTAGTTATCCCTCTATGGTTATGGGATATTTGGGAACGGATACGGATACCGTTACGGTTACGGTTGGGATTATGGCCATGGTTACACACGCTTACAGGAAACGGCAGTCAGACTGCACTTCCGCTTGTGTTTGACTATCTTACCGGCAGCAGAAAAGGGGGCCTAAGGACTAAATGCCTTTCAGCGGCAAATCTCACGTCACATTGTGACATTGTGAGCTCGACTTTCGTGAGACTTTGTTAAGAACCCAGAGCGCAGTTGCTAAATTGTGTCAAGATAACAATTGTTGTGCCGGCAGTGGGAAATTAGGTTGCGCTTCTCACGCTGCAAATTAAAATTCACACACTCCAGTTAACAGACATTACGCGTTATCTATTCAAAAAGTGACTTACATTTGCACGATGTAAACTTTTAAATTTGGAATTTGTTGTTTATTTTTTATGGAGATTAACATAAATTTAGCAGCTGTAATATATGCGTTTACCACAGTAGCAAATTATTAAAATAAACGCAAACAGTTTGTTTAATTGAATTTGTGGAAACTGTCGAAATATTTTTCAGTGGCAGCTGAATGCAAATTAACATAACTCAATTGCACATACGGAAAGTTGCTGCTTGAAACAGATTCAAACTGCTTTTTGTAGTTGTTTAATTCACCAGCAGAAATATTCTGCTGTACAAGTAAAATTGGTTGAATTCTTCAAATTTGTGTTTCAAGGATTATGATTTTTTGTAGCTAGTTGTCATGAAGTGAAACTCGTATTTCCTGTGCCGTAATCGAAATGCTGTCTGTCATCATTTGTCACATTTCAACATGAAGTAAGCGCAAAAAACATATTAATCTGTGCGTATACTTGATACTTGATTAAATTTCTGCTACAGTTGCTCGCCATTTATTGGCCACATTTCATTCATTTTTGCTCCTTTTTGTTGTTGACTGGCAACATATATTTATCAAAATGCCCACTCCGAGTGAAACATCAATCTCAGCTGCAATTTGTCGTTCATTATTTGCTTTATAGCTGCGCTGTAGTTGTTGGTCAAATCGGAAATTGCACAATGGCTACAAAATGAATTGATTTCTAATGCGAATTGTTGAGACGACAACAATGCGGAAGGCAGAAATACAGGACACCAGCAGGTGACTTCCTTGCCAGTTGCTTGAAGCAAGGACTCGCAGTCAATTGGATTGTTGCTGAAATGGATAGCGGATAATAGAGCCCCGGACCCGAAGGCTCCAAAGGGCTAACAGAAAATCCAATTTACGTGGCAGCTGCAACGGGTCCAACTGCAACTGCAACTGCAACACAAACAGCGACTGTGACCGCAGCTAATAATAATAAAACGTATGTATATTTACGTTGGTTGGTTGGTTGGCTAGCAATATTAATATGCCATCAAATGTTGTTGCAGTTGGCGAATTTATCAATAATAATATTTTTACAACCCCAAACGTAAAACGTTAAATGGAATTGCAAAAAACGTTGCAGCGTTGGTGATGATGGTGATGATGATGATGTTGATGCTTTAAGTAATTGAAAAATGTTCGCCCTTTTGCCAGCAGCTTTTTAATTAACTTCGAAAGGTCCCCGGGCAAAACTCGCCCAGATGGACTCTTTGGTCTCGCGCTATGCTCGTTTATTGGCCACTGATTTGTGGCAATGGCAAATAAAGCCCGTGGGCGTGGCTAAATTGCAGCCACTGTTGCTGCCACAACCGCCGCCGTTGTTGCTGCAAAAGTATCATCAATCTGCAGCGACTCACAAAAAAAGAAACGTTGCACGTTTCCGTCAAGCGTTCGTCATAAAGCAATCGAGCTGCAGCAGCAGAGAACTGTTCGCTTCAGGCAACAAACACATGGACTATCCTCCGTTTTTCTGCGGATGAGAGCAGGTAGGGGCTGAGTTAAGGGGCAGGGGCAGGAAACAGGATGATGCGAAAGAAACAAAAGGCACGTAGACAATTTCACAACAAGCTCGCTGGCAATAGAACACCAGCAGGGACATCAATGGACATCAGGAGCATCGAGCTGGGAACATGGAGCACTGCACGCACTCAACAGAGACATTTGCTTGGTCAATAGACTGGCAATGAAAAAGCATGAGAACGCACAGTGGTCGTACAGTGGCACGCGATGGGTTTAAGCTGCGAATATCACATTGGTTGGACGACGGAAATACTTCGACTATATTACTTTCAATTTCCGTTCATGACAGTCGACTGAAGTGCGGTGAACTTGACATCTATCTGGGCTTAATAAATCAGTTAACCGCTCAACTCTAAAACAATTTAATTCAGAGCCTATAGAATTAAGT